>VWYP01033786.1:0-33539 GCA_013400435.1 Pycnonotus jocosus
GATAAGAAACCCACCACCACAGGAAGAGGCTTTTGCTTCTACAGCATTTGAAAGATGAGTACTTGGAGAGCCAGGACACAGCACAGCTCGAGGCTTGGAATTTTGAGAGCTCCAATCAATGGAACTGGAGCGATGGACATTAACAGCACATTTGACAGCTCCACTGAGGCTGCACGTGGAAGAGGAACGAGCAATCTACAATTGGGAAGGGTTCAAGAGTTAGTTCAAACAAGAAAAAAACCCCCAAACATCCAAGCTTTATTGATATTTTTACTCTGTTTCTTTCTGCACCAAAAAAAAATTCCTACATGAGCATAGGCCAGGATTTAATTTAAATAAAACAATATGTCTGAATAACAGCCTTGACTCATAATGGACTCAGACAGGTTTCCTGCAGTTTTAGTTTCCTATTTGCAACTGCACTGGTATCCCAACTTAAGGGGCTGGAATCCAAACCTCTTTTCTCGTCAGCCTTATCATTGAACCAAAAAGGCTTTATGCAAGTTCAGTGGTGTGTAGCATTGATTAAAAAAAAAAACACATGATTTGCTGCCAAACTGCAGCTTATTACTGCAGAGATGCAAGAGCTCTGGGAAGAATCTGAAACAGGAACATGGTCTTGCAAGTTTCTCAGATTTTGTGAAAAACAAGTATTTTTGTCTGGGGTAAACATGCACAAAAAGAAAAGTACATGACTTGCAAGTTCATGAGAAATGAGATAGAGTGCTGTATCAAAATGGAGGTGATTAGAATGGAAAAACAATGGTTGTCATAATGAAAGAGAAGGAAGAAAATCTCTCTACAGAAAACTAGACTATAGCCTCACTGGTAGATTTTTTTTTTTTTAAATTTCCTCTAAAGCAAAGGAGGCTGCTGTGATACTTCCTCCCTCTCTGCTTCATATTTTCTCATGTGGGAGAGCAGGGCTCTATCTTTATGTTCTACAATTTAATGGCCACTCAAACATACTGAATTACCTCAACATTAAAGTACTGACACATCAGTCAGTAGTAAAAAGATGAACAGGATTCCTTTTTCTTGGCCTTCTGTCCCACATACTACGGACTAGAAAGTAGGTGTTTACCCATCAAATCTACTCAAACACTATAATAAAAAGCAAAGATGATGAAAAGATTCCTCCAAATCTAGTTTGCTTTACTAGACTGTATTAGGAAATTGAGTTTGGCCTAATGTAGCAGAAGAAAGCTGTAACAGGCAGCCAGGCATAGCAGAAGAGTTGCAATATGTAGAACAATATTTCATTTTACCAAGTTTTCTTAAACATTTACAAGGAGATAATTCCCTTGTTGTTTAAAAACTTGCAGGCTGCAGTGTCTATGTTTCTCTAGCCTTCCTTCCCAGTTTGTTTCACACGATGTCTGTCATCTCACTACTTTGACTGAAACATTCACCACACTATTCAGAGTTGTACACCACATTTCTATTTAGGGTTCAAAATCAAAAGCATGAACCAATATAAGACTTGTGTTGAAACTTTCTCACTCTCTCAGAAGAGGAAACGTATTCCACCCCAAGCAAAAGAGACTGGTGGGGTTTTTCAACTTAAATGTATAAGGCAACTCCCAGTTTCTGGTGCATCAAGATTTTTTCTGCATTTTCAGCAAGTAAGGCTTCTCATTGAACAGCTCTGGAAAATCATTTTTTCCCCACTGTCGAAGTTGGAATTGTTGAAGTGAGAGCAGCAGCAGCCATGGAAGCAGTGTGATGTCGGGAAGGTGCCTCCCTTGGCCGGCAGGGCAGGTCACTCACCGCTAGGGACGAGGTGCTGGTCAGGCGGCTGCCGATGTAACTCTCGTTAGCAGAGCTGGGGCTCCGCCCTTCCGTGGCGCTGTGAGACATCAGAGCCCTGCGGAGAGCTCGCTTGGGCGTTTTGGAGAAAGAAAAGGCTCTTGTGACCTGAGGAGTTTGACACGTGGTTAAACACTGACAAAAACCAGGCTGGCATAGCTACTGTCATACAGGCTACCATTCTGAACATCTCTAGGATGTGTATCAAGTGTTGGTGGTTGGATCACAACCAGCCAAACACCCACACCTAAAGTGATCTGACTTTTAAAGGCTCCCCATCATCCTTGCTCTTCTCATTCTGTCCAAATATGAGGACAACACAGGAGGGAGAGAGGAGGGCAGAGATTTAGGGAGAAGTCAAAGCAAGGTCTGGTTACCAAGGCTTCCCCACATCCCTCAGTCCTGCACAGTCAGGCCCTCTCTCCTTTAAGTTGTTCTCAATTTTGCATTATATTTAAAAGAATCAAAGTATTAAACAGCCTAAGTTCCATAACAGACTCAAAAATGACTACATAATACTTATGACTGTAATACTTAAGACTATATATACAGATATTCCAAAATCTTTAACACCCCTCACCTTCTTTCTTTAAGGAGATTATATTTAAGAGTTTTAGTTCAGATTAAGTTTTTCCTGTCACTACTGTAAATACTACAAACCACCTGAAAGAGGAATCCCAGCACAATTCTCTGACTAAAAAGCACTACCTTTATACTATCTTACCTTTTTTGATGTTTTCTTTATTGCCCTGGATGCTCTGCTTAAAGTACTGTCCATATCTTTAGTACTCACTTCAACTGAATCAGGATCAGCAACATAAATGAGATTTTCCTGTAGACAAAAATAGTTTTAATAACAGTCTAATATCAGCACTTGCCAAAATATAGTTTTCTATAGATTAGCTCATATTTAGAGGGTTTAATTGCCATATTCTTCCATATTTAACTCTTTATACAGTCCAGTAGCTATTTGTTTTCAAGCCATTTCATTAGATCAACAGCTGGTGCAATCAGTTTGTGAAACTACTTCATCGGTAGTTTGATATTCAGTTTATCTGATTCAGTTTCAAGTCCAGGGCTGATCAAATTAAAGGCAGTAGTTCTGAGGCATCCCAAAGGAGTTTCCAAGATAAAACATTGCTTTACTCCACTGACACATCCAGCACATTTCTGAAGTGAAATCTTGAGAGCTCCAGCTGTCAAACCTTAAGACTAAAGATTTTTCAGCTTAAGTGCAATACACGTTGCAGAACAGCCATGAGTTTGGGGTTTTTTTCATGCCTTATTCTTAAAGTCCAGCATGTGCAAAGCAATCCCTGACTACCTACTCACAAAACCTGGGGGGCAGAGGGGGCACACATGGGAGTGGGCAGTTGCTGGGATGATCTTTGTTTTGCTGTTTGTTGTCTGCATTTTGAGAAAAGACATTTTACACTTAAAAAAAAAATCTCAGAAGGACCCTGGGCAGCAGCTTTATGGCCATTCCCAGGGTCTAAGGAAGAGTAGCCAAAGCCTTTGCTGCCACCAGGTGGCAAAGTCAATGTTATCTCATTCACATGATGCTCTAGAAGTCTAAAACCAGGCAAAAGTGCTTAAATTGAAGCTCAAATTGACATTTAAATCAGTAAGAAAGAAGTATTATACAGTTGGTACAAAGAAATAGGTACAGAAATTATAACTAATGGGATTCAGCAAAGTAGGTTACAATTTGTCATTTGAATGTCTTGGGGCAAGAGGTAACGATATGCTTATTACACCAAGGTTTAACTTCTATTAAAAATCTAAGTTATACATGACAAAATAGTGAAGAGATAGGCAACACACAGGCTAAAGCAAATTAACACTTCCACATCAGCATTTTTCCTACTCAGTACCTAAAAGGGAAGGGAAACCACATGGCCCAAGTCTTATTCCTAAATCCCTAGATTACAAGACACAAAATAAAACTAAGATGCTGTTTCCATTACTTAATTACCTCTCCTGTAACAAGCATGCCTTTGAAAATCACAACAATTGTACTGTAAGAATACACTGCAGAACATAAAGCACTTCTAGTTTACACCAAGTAGCTTCAGCTCTATGTGCTGCACATATTTTCAGCAATTTGAGATGACTGATATGCATAGACTTTTACATAATTAAAGCATTAGCTGAAAGCCTCTTGCCGTAATTGGAGAGGATCTACTCCTCAAATTAGTGGTTTTCTGACTATAGAAAGCCTACACACTGAATTTCTAGAAATGTGACAAGGCTAGTGCCTCCTTTATTTCACTGTTTTTCTTATTTCTTTGCTCTAAAGCTGTAGATTTCTGTCTATTGGAGGAAGATGCTTCATGTCTCTTGCATTATGGTGCAGATATGGTGTAGAGCAAAGAACTAAACCCAACACAGAGTCAATCCAACACAAACAAACAACACTGGGATAGTAAATTCAAAGATAGCTGTGAAAGAAGCAAGCTGAATACAATTCTTGTTAGAACTACAATGCAGAGTTGAATCATACCCTTTTCACCATCACAAATTAATTATAAATAATTTTGATTTTTAAGCATTACTTATCTTCTGCCCAAACTAACTTCCAAGCTCTTTCCTTTTCTACCTTTTAACCACTGACTTGCAGGCAAGTTAGCACAAATGTTTTCTGCTCTACTCTACCTCAGGCATGTCCACTATTAACTTCTTTGCTTCAGGTGCTTAAAACCAAAAAGAGGGAATATTTCAGTCATGGTTCCAGAGTACTTACTGCATCTGCTTTACAAATAGTGTTGGCCACATGCCGACACAATGTCTTCAGCCAGTCCTCCTTGCGAGGCTCCTCAGTTGTCATCTGGAAACTGAGCAGCTTGTTGTTGAGCTCTGTAGGTGGCCTTACAACTAAGGCAAAAGCTTTCTGGCAGTCTACAGTTTATTAAAAAAAAAAAAACAAGGAGTTAATAAAAAGAATAATGATTTTTTTCATGTAATTCAGGGGGAAAATTTCAGAAGAGTCAACCCTCTGACTGCCAGGAGCTGGAGCTACAGACATCATCATTTGGCATGATGATTTTGTCTTTCTTTACACAAGAGCTGTTGTATCACTTGCAAGAGCAGAGTTCCACACCCATCATCAGGAGGCTGCAATCAGCTGTTCAGGCAATAGCTAATTATGCAGCAAATAATCTGCAGAGCAGTCAGCCTCACCAACCTCTTTGCCATTTCTCTTCTTAATTGGGTGTGTTCAGGTGCTTCAGAGAACATAAAGCAGAACACATGATGTGTGTATCATCACTTACAATGAAACACCAAATCTTGCCAGGACAAATCTAGAAACTGGTGTGACTAGATTCTTTATAAGTCACTATCAAGGCTGGAGCAGTATGGCAAAGCAGACAGAGAAATTAAGCCATCTTTTAAGATGCCAAGCACAGCTCTTCCTAAGCATTATCATCACCAGTTAGAAGAAAATTTGGTTCTACACCAACAGCATTTTTCTCTGGCCAGTCTAATGCTCTGGGCTGAAGTTTGAGGTTTGGTTTTTGTTTTGTAAATCCAGAGCTGTCAAGTGTTTAACTCTGTTTATTTCACACTGCCAATCGGTTGGCTTATGCTAATGCCATCTAGTAGTTCTGCCAAATTCAGCATCCTGCAGCCATTCTCGAAGCCAAAAGGCATCAGCACAAGGAATTCTCAAGCTCACAGGGAGATTCAAACAGAATCAAATCAAACATTTTACTAAAATCACATACCTAACGTACCATACAATAGATACACCTTAGCATTCCATCCCACAAGAGCAGAGCTTCCTCCTTCACACTCTGAAACACAGTTTAATTAGCACAGCACTTCAAAACACACAGACCTTCTGTCTCCCTGATGTCCAAGACTTTCTTGATTTGGGAGAGAGGCATGAGAACAACATGCTTGAGAGATGCAGGAGGCCTTGTGTGGCCGTGGGGACTCTTGAAAGCTCCAATAACTTTATGCCGTTTCCTTGCAATCTGCAGTTAAAGAGAATAGACAGGGGCAGTTGGAAGATCTCTTGCCATTGTTTCCTTTCTATATTTTTTACCTTCTACTATCCAGGAAGGCACAGAAAATCTTGCTACTCTACCACATAAATCTTAAAGGAATTCACTTATCTCACTATTCACTGCCTACAGCCTGAGTGGCCCAGCATTATTTGTTACTTGGCATCAAAACACTCAGCTGAAAAATACAATAAATTTGTAAAAAATATCTAAAGAGGAAGTAATCTTGCATTACAGACCTCAATTCTACCCTGCATAACAAACAAGGGTCCTTTGAAATCTACCACAAGGCAGTCCAGATTTAAACAGAAAAGACAACATCTATATGCATGAACCAACCTAAGGTGTGGTGTGTTATGTCCTAGAAATATCACTTGCTTATGCATGCAGCCATTGAGCAGGTTTTGCATAAAAACATGTAAGGTACTTGTGTGTTAAAGTAATGCATCTTGTTTGTCTCTTGTCTAAGAGACAAGCCAAGAAGCTTTATTAAAAGTGGTTTTATTTTCCTTTCCTTCCTTTACAAGAAGTGATGAAATGGAGTCAACTTGACTCTCAGGGAGAGTTCATCAGTAGTCACAAGAACAGGCTTTTGTCTGTAAGTGCTGCTTAGGACAGCATTAATTTTTGAATTATTTTAGAACTGGTCTTCTATGAAGACAATGTTCTTGTTGCAGACAGCAACAAGTACTTTATTAAAGCATCCTTTATAAATCCAATTTTTCCACATTAGGCTCCAAAACCCAGTTAGATTTTTCTTCCCCTCTAGTTCTTCCTAACATATTTTGTTTAAGGCATTTATTATGATTTTAGTTTTTTGGTAGCCTAAGAACAGACACATCTACCAAAGCCCACTATTCACTCCCATTATATACAACTAAACTTTAAAAGGACAAACAACCTGATGAGCCAAGGACTCCAGCAATTTTTCATCCATTGGTGCTATGCAAAGTGCTATTCAGATAAACATTTTTTAACACATTAAGGTGCTTTTATGTTTTTACTCTGGCTGCAAGACATAAAGGCTACATTAACACCTCCCAGCCATGCAGATATGATTTACTAACTATGCTGGCTTATACAGTAGTTAATGGAAAGGAAACATCAGCATGTGTTGACCTATCAGCAATCTGTGACTTAGAACTCTGCCTCAAAAGTTCTTAATTTTTACTTATTTATATTCATGTGTAGTGTCAAGGCTTTTACAGTCCAATTCATGAGATGTACTGGTACAGTCACCTTACCTCTAGGCAGTCATTGAACAGAAAGAGTGTGACCTGCTCTCCCCTGTCACACAGGTCATCACCAAGCGCTACAGTTTCCAGACGCTGAACCAAGCTGCGGTGGGAGGACAGGAGATTGGCCTAAATGACAGAAGCAAAAGCTCATTAAGCATTTCATTCAAGGGCTGGATTACTGCTTGCTTACAGCTTATCACTGGCAATCTGTTTAAAGCAGCACCATTGCATTGTAGCCTCACACACTTTAGCAAAGGGAAGGAAGTACTGCAATCATTTAACAGATCTGCAGCTTGGGAGGAATTACTTACTGGACATCCATCCACCTCATAGACAACGTCAAAGAACTGCCTTTGTGCCTCTGTTTTTCTTTTGTCTTCATTAATGTGTCTAAGGAAAACATATTCTATTAATCTTCAGTACCAAGCAACAGAAAATGGATGCACTGCATTTAAGACATACAAAAATAATAAAGCTAAACATTTAGGGGTAGAATTTATTCAGCAGTAATTGCCACATTTGCATGAAAAAATAGCTAAATACCACATGAAATGACATAGGAAACTTCAGCTCTAGAACACTGTTCTTGTCACCTTACCAGCACTTGACACACCAATCAACTAAAATAGAAATCCCCTCCCCTACCCTGCAAGATTCTGAACCAGAGACTGACATCTCAGTTCTTTACAGCCTGCATTTTGTCTGCCCCAAATCAGGACTGCAGCTCACCACGCAGCAGATGCAAGAATAATTACAATTTAAAAGTTGTTGTTAAAACTGGGCAAACATTTACCCAATTAATGCAGGAGTTCTCCTTGCTGGAGACATACGCTACACTTCAAAAGAGGTGAGACTTACAATCTAAACAACTTCAGCTTTCAGCTAATTAACTCATGGAACAGTGCCAAGAAGAGCTAACACAGGACCAGAAGAAAAACTCATCTCCCACCAGAAGTCTGTCCTTTCATTAGAAATATGCACAGAAATAAGATTTAAAGATAAAATCCATCTCTTCCATTCCAGAGGGAAGAGATAGAAATAAGAGTTGGAACAGATCAGAGACTGGGGACAGTCCCTGCTGAGGCAGGGAGTCAGCAGAGGTCCAAGTGCTGGGTAACATCACAGACTCCTTCAGGGCTCTGGCATAGAACACCAGAGTGACAACAGCAGCCAAAAGGAGGCTGAAGAACACCTACAGTTATGTTTACTTACTGTTCCTTGTGGCAACAGAACACAGACAATTTCGGAGGAACAGAGGGATCTAAATGCAGTGTGTTTAACAGTATGTTCCATAGAATAAACATGACTTACGTCATCACCTCCTTTAATGATTCAATAGCTCTCTCTAGTGTTATTTTATCTGGGTTCTCCTCTGCTGTATGCTTCTTAATATCTACAATTAAAAAAAAAAATTAAAGAAATAAAAGCTCCACGCATATTAAGAGTGCCTGAAAAGAAATATGGAAAACTCAAATTTAAACTGAGTTAAGATAAGCTGACTGAAGAAATAAGATCTACCCTGGAGTCCAAGTAGCACTGATTAAGTGGGGAACTAGGCTGAACAGCTGTCCAGACATCTTGTTAAGAAAAAAACCCCACATACAATACAGAAACCAAACCCTTAAACTATCAATAAAAATTAAATTGAAGTGCAAAGACAAGCACGGAAGTATTTTTCCACCTGAAGCAAAGGGTGATGTGGATTTTTTATTATTTTTATTAACAAAATCATTGTTAAAGCAAGTGGTTGATACCAGGTGGAACACATGAAACTTAGAGCCTTGTCAGTATGAATTGCTCTCTAGTTTATGTTAGTTTCATTTGAATCTCAACTATATTCTTGTTTGAAGAGACAGAATTGTCAGTGCAAACTGTTCCTCTATCTGTATCCTGCATACAAATGTATGAACAAGTGGAATTTAGTCAGAATTTATGCATTCTTCAGTAGTGGGTCTCACTGACTGCCAGGAATCACAGTTAACTCACATAAACAGGCTTGTTTTAGATGAGAAAACTTGTTGCTAATGATAAGAATTAGACATCATCTTGTCGTTTTTACACCTTCACAGACAAACTAATAAAAATTACATCACCAGGTTACCATTTAGTAGTAGGGCAACACTGGGCAGCCTTTGAACAGGACGGATGAGGAGCTCAGCCAGGCTTTGGCGGCCACATTCAGGTTTAGCTTGATTTATCTGGGGAAAAGGAAATAATGTTTACTTTTTTTTTTACAGATATACACAAAAAAAAGCACAAGATCAGAGAAAAATTGGCTTCCTTAAAATTAGCATAGCTATACAAGTGTGAGAATCGTTTACCACAGTTATTAACAGAGCATGTTAAAAACCACATTATATTCAAAACTACACAGTGATTTATGTTCTCAGAATGTCTAGGTTTAAAGGGTTCTCTTATTTGTTCCCCATCTTTTACATACCAATACTTGGATGTAATTCCTAGTCCCTCAGAAAACACCAGGTGAAATTGCCAGTGACTTGACTATTTAGTTAAAGCTACACTGCACTATTAACAGTATACACAGAGATGAAGAGATCAAGAGTCTTTAAGCCTCATCTTCAGAGAACTTTCTTTGAAGATCATCTGCCTGTTAGATCTCCACTGTTAGGCTCCTATTCATTAGTCACAAGAATGCTGAGAAGTTCTACCTCCCTGGAGCTTCACAGCTGCCCAAGGAAAGTTAAAAGCTGTTTCAGAAATACAAGTCTCACAAACACAAGGAGGGGACCAGTCAAAGCAGCAGCTCCCATTATCTTCACAGAAAAGAGAAGACATGTATTTGGGAGGAACTTTTTCCAGCAACAAATGCATATAAATCAAACCACCTTGAAAGCTGTTTAACAGAGGAGGAACTCAGACTTTCTGAAAGAGTCTTATGAGGAGCTTGGGGGATTGAAGTTCAAATCCTCCCTATTTCTGTCTCATCAAGAGATGTTCACATTCCTTCAAGCTTTCAAAATTTTGCATTCTTCCATCTACTGCATTCAGTAGAACATGGTAACAATCCCCATGTTCTGCTCATAGACTTCATTCTGCAGACACTTACCTTTAGGAAGGCATGAAACCTTGGTTTCTGCTTTTCACATCTTGTAATCGTCTCCTTGCTCATTTCAAAGAAATTCACAAACGGAGGGTATGTTTTCAACAAGTCTTTTGACTGAAAGAAACAACTGTTAGGGTTCTGCTTTACATATTATGTATCATTGCACATATGCTCATATGCCCTGAGCCATACAAAGCTGCTCAAAGGCACATTACAATAAAGAATAAAAAATGTGTTGTAAACCCATACGTGTTCTCAGAACAAGTTAAGACATTTTTGCATGCCAGATGCCCCAGACTGATGCTGCTGATTAAAGGCAGGCTGCTCTCACCAGCATCAAGCAAACGTGACAATCTCAGAAGCTGCTGAGCAGCTCAAGTGGGAGGCAGGTTCTCACCTAGCAAGAGGCTTTTGGTGAGAATTTTGAAAATTTCAGAGAGATATTTTTTGCCAGTAAATGCAATCACCTTTTAAACCACCAGAAGCAATACCTTAGACTGAAAGCTTTTGAATGACAAGCACTATTTGTCTCAAAATCATCAGCTCAGCAAAATCACAAGATACCTAGCAGCCTATTTATGTTAAAATACTTTAAAGTCCCAGACTTAGCTTTCCTGTTCTACACAGGACTCCTTATTCACTTACATGTTTCAAGTCTTAAAGAGAGAACATAGGAAGTTTTTGTGAAAAGTTCTTTTCCTAGTTCCTTACAATTGATCAGAGGCAGCAGATGGCTAAGGGCCCAGGAAGTGGCTTTTAATGTCTGAGTAAAAAGGATGTTTGTAGTGTTGCAAATTACAGTTCTCAAACTGTAGCTATTTGTGGTTTTAATCCTTCATACCTGTGAACAGACATACATACTAAAACTTGACATGGATTGTATCACCTAACTCAACTGGAAAGTTTAAATAAAAAAGACAACGATAAAAGTTGGAGTTCTTTCTCAGCAGTGCTTTGCTTGTGTTTGCTAGCTCCTAGCAAAGGATTGTTTGTAAGGCAAGATAATAGGTGTAAGCATAAAGAAAGAGAAAGGAACTTACATATTTGAGAATGATATCACCAATACTTTTGCTTTCAGTCCAGTTTATCATAAGATCTTCCAGGTCTTCCTAGAATACATGCAGGGATGGGGGGAGAAAACAAGCTGAGCATAAAGTGCATAAAGCCATTAAATGGGATCAGTATTTTTCCAAACACACATCATTAGGTGTGTTTTCATCCTGACAAAACAGGCAATCCTAAAAGCTGCACAATTTCACATTCAGCCCCTCCAGTCTACTGAGGGCTGAAAACAAGAGATCTCTGGCCTACTGAATATGTATATATAGCTGTAAATCAATGCAAGCAGAGCCTGGCAGCATGTCAGGACTAGCCAGCTCTGCAGCAAGATGACACTGCTGCATCCCACACAGTACACAACACATCCCAAAGGAATATTGAGAAAGGATACACAGAAGGCAGTTGAACCAATTCTAATTAAGACTGCACAACTTATTTAGGACTTAAGTCTGTAAGATAGGCTTGAAATAGAACTAGGATAGATTCCACTTACTTGCTACACCAGGGTGTCAAGGAAAGTGAGGCCAAGCCTGTTAAGCTTATATGAGCTTGATAAGGATCAAGCTCGATCACCTTCAGATAATAAGAGGGACAGGAGGGCACAGCTGAAGGTTCAGGATTCACCTTAAGTGAAAAGGATTTATCACTAATATTGGTTTGTTGCTGCCACTGCTCATATCTTTCTAACACCAAAGATGAAGGAAAACACAACTACATCAAAGCAACTCTCACTGCACTGTGTGCTGCAGGTGACTCTGATTTGACACACAGACACGCAGCTCTGCTTTCATCTCTGTCTCAGTGGGCACACATCAATAGCTGGTCTGATTAACCACACTGACCCCACTGGTTGGAAAGAACCAATAAAAGCTGTACAAACAAACCACCAAGTTGCAGGCAGTCTGCAAGTGTCTCTATTTTAAAAGCCTACAGTGAAATGTTGCCAGGAACAGGCAGATACCACTACTTGAAAGAGTATGTATCAGCACCAGGAAGAGTCTATACTTGTCCAGTAGACACAACTAAAAACATGCAGAAAAGATTCAAAGTCTCTATGAAAGTTTCCCCTGCAAGGGAGAAGGTGCAGCTTGCCTTGATTTTAGTGTGCACATCAAGGATATCTGGAATGCTGCCAAATATGGTCTTGATCTCTTCCTGTGCAAGGATTGGCCCCCCAAGTTGTCCTTCCTTCTCCAATGGAACTTGAAATAACTGATGAATTAAGAGAAGCAAAAAGTTAATGCCCTCCCAACTGTCAATATTGTGTTAGAAGTTGTTATGAAAGCAACAGTGTTTTCCTTCTAAATCATAATTTCCTGTAGTCACAATCTTGAGATGTCTCCATTCAGCAAGAGTGGGTTTTGGAGAGTGATTTGAAGATACAAACACTTAGTTTGATCGATCTCTACAGCATAACCCTCTTTCATCTCTTTCTACTCACACACATCTTGGCTCATTCTTTAAGTAGATAATCAGCTGCAGTAGAAATAAACTTTCAAGAAATTAGGCTCTTCCTGTCAGTTGTTTGCTATTCTGCTCTTCTTGGAATAATTTCACAAAAAAAGACTTTTCCCTCTGCCATTTCTCTCTATTCACTAATATCTAAAATATTAATCATCAAGATCCTATTTTCCTGACACTTCCAACTTCCATATATGTTGCAATACCACAGCAAATCCCAGATTAGAAATTGTATTTTACAACATGAAACTGAGTATTTTTATATATCAGTAAAATTACATAAGACTGTTTATATTGTCATCTTCCCATGAAGCTTTGATGCACCCAAGCCCTCAAAAGCCTGCAGATCACAGAATGAAAATACTAATTGATGTAAACATTGGATATCTTATTGCAATTGACCTGGACTGGCTTTATAACCATCTTACCTGAATAATTGTTGTCAGAATATCAACATAGTTACTTTCTGTCTGATACAATTCCTTTGCAACCTGCCATCTTGCAGACTGCTTCAGAGGAAGAGGAGTTGAGTTTTTGGAAGGTCTTGCACAGGATTTCGGTGTTTCTGATTAAGAGATATTCCCAAAAGAAAATAGAGCTTTATTATAATAGAGTCCCTAAAAAAAGCTCACCCTCAAAAAAAAAAAAAAACCAAATCAAAAAATCAACTTCAGAATTTTTAACTTAAGATAAGTTTGGGGGGTGGTTTTTAAGCCTATATTGCAGTTATCAGCACTCTTTCAAGGAAATACCTCTCTTTATTATAGCCTACTTATAGAATAACAGCAATATATTATTCCTCAAAATTACACTGAAACTAATAAGCCATTCATGGGCAGGTCAATGACTTGACCCAATTATTAGCACCTTATATAGCAGGAAGCAAGGATTAGCTGCTGAACATTACTTATTTATACACTAGTACAAAAGTGCTTTGCTACTTTCACTTTGCCTTGTAAACAATTCTCTCAGCTGCCCACCATCCTTGCATTAGATGTGTAGCTCAAAACCACTTATTAAAATCAGCCTTTGCACACAACACTTATATTTCATCCCATAGGAGGAAGAGGAAAGGGTCAAAAAAGTAATTTCTCTTAAAGCTAAAGCCAAGGTGGACCTGGAACAGTTAATGAGTTTTAAATACTTGCATATGTATTGGATCTCAGAGACCTACACTGACTTTTTTTATATCAAAGCTCATTACTGCCATAGTTAACAATAGAATAAATACCTTACCTGTTGTTTCCAAAATAGCACATTCTGAGACTGATTGCTGCTGTTGGATTAGAAGAAAATTCCCTACCAGGGGTAATAAGAGCTCTAGCATCATCTAAGAAGGCTGATCTTCCCTGAATTCTTTCTGAATTATGACTTACAGGTTGTGCCTCATTGGGAACTTATGTGACTTGAGTTTGCCTTTTTAAAGCAGCAGCAGCTCCAGATACCTCCCCTATATGATGGAACCAGACCTTTTAAAAACACTTGGGGTATCAGCTTTTGACTAACCCAAAATTTTGCAGTTCCTCTCTTCACAAGAACCATGTGCAGAGATATTTAAAACTCTGTCCATTCACTCAAAACCAATTGATGATTTATATTCCTGAGAAGTTTTAGACATGACAGTTTGCTGGCACAAACAGTGTTGCCTCAATAGAACATTTCAAAGACCTACGAGTGGGCCCTGCAGGAATTTTCCCTTTAACTCCTCTAGAAAAGAATCTTTGTCCTCTTTCCTCCAAGTATCCTGTGGAGAGTATTTTAGATGACTTACTGTTGATTATGCTGCTAATTTGCTACAGATTCCAACAGAGTATTTGAAGCATTTTGGAGTATCACTCAACTGTACTCTTTATTTATCACCTCCATATCTATTCCTTCAAATATGAACAGTTACTGTGATGACAAGAGGCAGCTTGGCCTAAGTCTAAACTCTTCAATCCAATTTTTTCCTCCACACTTCAAAAAGGCAAAAGCCTGGAATTACTTTGCAAGTCTGCAGCAGAACCTGTAAGATTTCCCTACCACCACCATTTCCACTCGTATGCAAGAGCTGTTAAACACTGTAAGTGTGGCAGAATGGAAGGTTTAACTCTACCTCCGTTGGCAGTGCTTGACTCGGGAGTGTTGGAAATATCCAGCAAGGAGCCAATAGACAGGGAATGCTCGGCTGAGGGGCGTTTCCGAGGAGGGAATGGGGACATGTCTGTTTCCCTGGTCAGCTGTGCCAGGGTCTCTTTCAAGCGGCGCCGTTTGCGGTTGCTGTTGGGGGTGCTCAGGGAAAGCAGCGACACCGACTTCTTGAAGTCAGGACTCTCTGACTGCAGACAAAGAAAACTTCATTCAGTGGGTTTATCCTCTGTGTCCAGCTCAGCTCAGTACAGAGGTGAGTTATTTACAGAGATCAACACAGAAGGAAACTTCTCAGGGAAGCTGAGGAAAAATGGGTGAAGCTTTTTTTCCCCTTTTTAAAATAGAAACCATAGTGTTTTGTTTGATTAAAAGTAAAACCTTTGGGAAGTAGAAAAAAGGTTCTATTCCAAATTAGTATGGATTATCTGGAACTTAAATGCTGCTTTAAACCATCTGATCTCTGGCACCACACACATTATGTTGCATGCTAATTTTACCAGCAAAATATGCTGTGCATTGTGTGAGTGTTCAACATACCTTCTCAAATAAATACATGGACTCTCCAGCTCTGGCATCCATTTGAATGCTTCCCCAAAACCACTAAAGGAGAAAAGAAAACACACATTATGAACATGTTACAGAGCTTCACTCAAAGCTAAAAACATTCAAAATAATCTATAATAGTAACAGAGTTGGGATGGAAGATATTTTTTCAGAATAAGCCACATGCTTGCATGTGGCACACACAGTTCTACATAGCAGCATTCTCTAAAGAATTTTCAGCACTAACCTCTTGCTTCACAACATAAAGTTTTTTTAAAGGTTCAAATGGAAGATCTTTTACTGTACTTTCTTCAACCACCAAGTGTGTACACCTTTCATCACCAACTGGTAAATAATGTCCTCCTAGATTAAAAAAAAAAGAAAAAAAAGGAAAATTAGCAAGAGGAAAGAATATTCCTATTAGAAATTATAATCACACTTAACAGTTCTGTGGAACCTATCATTATAAACTCCACCCCTTTCTTCCCACAGGTTTTCATAAACAACCACCTTGCATTTCTGTCATTTCTTCCATGTTAGCTTTCTCGTCATCAGAGAATCCCAGGAAACTTAACATGCAATCCTGAAAGGGAGGAACCTTGAACTGGTTTCTAAAATTGTCATCAGCTGCACAGAAATCACTGAAAGAAAGAAGATACACAAAAAGGTCACTTCATGAGTGACTCATGTCAGTATTTAAGCAGAATCTCACAACATTTCAGGTGAATAGGATGTAAGGTGAAGGCTGAAGGAAAATAAATACCTACATTTCATTCCTTTTCTCCCATGCCTTATAAATCCACTCAGCTTTCACAATAGGAACACCAAGACTTACAGCAATCTACAAAACAAGAAAAGCATAAGTTGTATCAAAGATTTCCATTTAAATTTTTCCCCACTTAAGAAAAATTTGTAACCTTCCTTTTACTTTTCAAGACAGATACTGCAAAAAGTGAATATATTCCTTCAAGAGTCACATCTAACTGCAGCTCCCCAGAGTTAGAATGTACGAATTCAGGAGATCAGATCAATAGCTATTTTGACATTTCCTCCAAAGTGCACCATTTTGTTAGTCTGATATCCTTCATCACTCACAAAAACACAAAATCAAATCTGTTCCAGCAGAATATGGGATCTTTTTTTCTGCTTTTGATACTTTGTATGATGAAAAATACCCTATTCTGCTTTTATCAAAGAGAAAGTGACTATTTGAAAGGTAACTGCCATGACTGCTTGAGAGATTGTACAGTTTTCCTACATTTTCTCCTTTGAGATGGCAGAAAAGAGTGTTTGAACAGAAAGTAGAACTTCTCTTCCAATTGCAAGATTATAAAGACAAACAAGGAAAAAATAAAGCCACATCCTACCAACAATTCAAGCAAGGGAGAGTCAAGGGGCATAGGAATTGACACATCATATTAGATAGTACAAAAAACTATAATCTGTTATTTACTTCTAAACTGAACATAAATGTTCCAACTGATTCCCTTTTAGAATCAGAAAAGTGTGCTCATGTCTGTTTATGCATAAAGAAATAGTTGAATCCTCACCCATACTAAGTTAAAAATAATTTTAAAATATATGCACCAATTAGGAACTAAAGTTTTTTGCAAGTCACCTCAAAGTTTATTGTTTGGTCTTAACTATTGGTAGTATCAATATTTAGCCATTTTGAATCTTGTTATTTACTATACTTGTCTATTTCAAATTTATGTTATTTAGATCTCCCACAGAGACAAAAACATTCCAAAGCTGAACATCAGACAGAGCTGAATTCAACATTAGAAGTTATTGCTGTTAGTACAGGAAAAAACAGCAGGTTCTGAGTTGAAGTATAATGAACAAACTTAGTCTACAAGAGCCAAATTTCAAAGGTTTTTATAAAACACCAACTCAAGCTTACATACTCTGAATTTGTCTCCATGTGTTGAGTTTGCCACCAGATGAGTAACTTTTGAGCTAAAGTCCCTTCGAATAATTCCACCCATGTGATGAACCAAGGTCACGAGCTTAACCTGAAAAATGAAGATGAAAAGTTTTCAGGATCTTTTGAAGAGCAAGTTGAGTACAAAAGTGGTTTACAAAGCAAGCTACAGAAGGTTACATTAAATGTCTAGAAATAGAAACACTCTGATCTGTTCTTGAAACAACTTGTTCACATTGACAGATGATATAGCTTATACATCAAAGGAACTACTAAGATTTTTTATTTCAACACTTAATACAGCCTTGCTGTGTAGCCTGAAGACTATCCAAGCCACCAGTACTCTCATGATCATCATACATAATGCCTTCACCTTTTCACATATTACATTTGATGTTTTCCTTGCTGATTTAGTCAATTCTAGATCAAACCTAACTAACCCCAACACCAGACAAATGGTTTTGGTTTGGTTCTGCTTTTTTTTCCAGATGAAGATATGGAGCCATATTGCTGATTCGCAGATGTCCAGTAGGGAAATTAGATGGCAACTGCCTACTGAAATGGAAAAGCAAAGTGCTAGAGTATCAAACAAAGAATAAAGTCCTGATAGCACAATATCATGACAAGATAACATGTCTGCAAATGCTCTGAATAGAGCTACAAAGATTTACTTGGCCATTCTACTACCTGTACAAAAAAACAGGACGTTGCTGGGTAAACATCTTATCTGAAGCCTCAACTTACAAATCTTTAAGCCCTATTGAATTAGAGCAGTTTAATGTCACTCGACAACAAAGTGACCAAAATTGACACAGATAAAATGACTTGAACAAAGTTTTGTTCCCATCCTGAAATATCACTGCCTCTAGACTTGCAAGAAAACAAAAGAACAATTCATTCTCCCCATACAAGCTTGAGCCGTGGTTAAACCCTATGGGTGATGGAAGAAAAGAGTATCTTGAAAATGTACTTAACATGGTTTTACCAATCCAAAGAATAAATTACTTACTAATTCATCTTTCTTCCTGAATCCTGTGAAGCACAGTACCAAGTTCAACATACTTGCACAGTACAGTGGACGGCAGGAGAAAGGTAAAGGCTGAAAATGAGAAGCTCATGAGTCAACAGCTCGACAGTCAACAGTTTACTGCTCCCATTAAAGTTCTCCCATTACCTTTAATACAGCACTGTTACTTCTAGTATTAAAAATGCATCAGACACTAGTCCAGGTCTGTATATTCAGCTATACCTTAGCTCCAGACCTGCTGAAAAAGTAACTAGAGCATCCCCAAATTCTACATGTAGCACTCCATCCTTTTATTTTCTCCCCAGTCCATCTGCTCTACATTACAACTTTTGGAAATAAAGTCATTAATAGAGAATCATTTGTATGGTGCCTTTCCTAATGGCACAATCCCAACTGGTGATCAACAACTCCCACAGCTACAGCAGCAATTGTAGCCTTATCACTGTCTGCCTGTGCTCTCTCACTACGTGTGATATTCTAACACAGCATTAGAAACTTGCTTTTCTTAAAGTTCTCTTGCTATGAATGTTTATAACTGATTGGAAAAGCAAGAGATTTTACTGTGAACTCTTAGAAGTCCCTGCAGCAGGAAACTACTGATGTGATTGCAGCAGGAAGCACAGACCTCTCCTCTCTGTGCACAGTGCAGCACCACCGGCGGCCCGATGACTCGGCAATCTGCCTTGCAGAGGTTGCTGAAGATGGGAGCTTGGAAGTCTGACACAACAAAGATGCTCTCATATTCTGGGGAATCAGAATCTCCAAGCTCTTCTAGTGTGTCTGTCTTTATGTAGGGCATTTTAATTTCCTTGATGCACAGGGGGGGAAAGGGAAAGCATTACTCAGGCAACATACTTGCACAAGTGTAAAATTCATCTGATGTTTATTTTGGACCATTAGAAAAATGTGTGATTCATATTTCAGAGACAGAGTTAGGATTTGTGAAAGCTGAATGCAATGCACTGTTCTCTAGCATAAGAATAGCTATGAACTGCTGCATGCTTTAAGACTGAATGTCAAAGTAATTCCTGCTTTTGAAGAATTAGACTTCTGGTTGCTTTAGCAGTTTACATATCAGTTCACACTGATAATGTACCATTGGAAGCAACTAGACAGAAAAAACACCCTAAGCTCAAAAGACAAATAAAATTTCAGACTGTCAGAACAGCTTAGGGTATTTTGAGATGCTACTAAAAAGCAGCATCCAGTTTGCAACAGCAAGCTCCACGCTGTAGAACATCTACAGAATAGAAATAGAT
This sequence comes from Pycnonotus jocosus, assembly GCA_013400435.1. Classification (NCBI taxonomy): domain Eukaryota; kingdom Metazoa; phylum Chordata; class Aves; order Passeriformes; family Pycnonotidae; genus Pycnonotus; species Pycnonotus jocosus. The sequence goes on from VWYP01033786.1 coordinate 19,522, forward strand.
TTTGTTCATTGCTTGATATTTTTAAGGGGCTAAAAAATTTGGTCCATTCCAATTTCAAACATTAGTTCCAAACTTTATCTCTTATATCTTTCACATCAAGAAACAGAAAAGCATTTCTTGCACTTCAGTTTAAATGCAGCTTTCAACTGAAAGTGAAGTCCATCGACAATTACAAAGTCAGTTCATAGCACAAACTTATGCATGACTGAATACAAGCATGCACTTGGATGTCCCCATGGATATTTTGATGCCCCTGTTAGAAAACACCACTAGGTCAGAGCTGCTGTATTACTCCATATTTTAAAAAAGTGCTAATTTTGATGAGCTGTGACACCATCAAACCATTAGCATATATGATGACCATTATGCCCAATTAACCCAAATTAAAGCATGTGCACATTTCAGTCCCAGTGAAGTGTAGCATGCTGCATGCAATTACATGTGCTGAATTGCATGACATACCATATGGATAATACTTTTTATTAGTTTTTCTTCTGATTTATCAGGGCTACTTTCCTTTATCTTTATAACAGGTACTTCCATTATCTTAATGGTCTGTGGAAGAGGAGAACTTTAGTACAGAAGCAATTTGGTTACTACAAGTCTGAAGGCATAACATGCCCTTCCAGTGATTGTTTTATCCCAGGCCCACATACCTCCAAGGCTTTCAGAAGCTCCTCATGTTTCCCTGCTTCCTGAACCAAAACCACTCTTGTTTCTATTTGAGGCATTTCTTCTGCTTAGAGAGAAGCAAGGATAATATTTGTATTTTAGCAGAAAAACCCATTTTATGTCTAAATCAAACAATAACATATAGAAGAACACAGGCAGGCAGTAGCCTTTCAGGATTCCTTATCAGGAACAATCCTGAAAATAAATGTTACTTCAGGAAGAGTGTCCTTTAATTAAGGCATTCCCAATTGGCTTTAAGCCCAAACTTTCTAGTATGAGGTGAAACAAGAATCTGCAATTCATGACCAGTGAAAGCAAGAATGTAAATCAAGGAGTGGGGAAGGAGGAAAGACAACAAGCAAATGAAAACACAAAAATATTATAGGCTTAATGCTTCTGGCAGAATTAGGTACCAAGATTTTCTGGAAAATAGACAGCTGGGATCTTTCCTGGTTTCTGTGTTTCTGACTGGCAAGGTTCATTACTTTCTTGGTAACTGAGCAATTACCAGGACTACCAGAACTGAAATTAGATGCCTTGTTCTTTTTTTCCATGTATTAATAAGCTTTCAAAATATTACAAGGAAGAACAAGGGTTGCCTCCACAACATTTGCATCAACAGACCACCAGCAGATTTTGGTTACTACCTTGGAGGAAAATATTGGTTTTTTAATTTCAATATTTGTTCTTGAATTAATTTTGGGCTCAAGACTATTAATCTCTCCACCTCTCTACCTTATACTTATTCATCTGCCCATCTGTACCCAACAGAGCAGCTGCAGTTTCCAAACACTAGTGTCAAAATGTCACCTTGAGTGATTTATTCCACAAAAGAGGCATCGCATGGAACTGACAGCTTTCTGTACAAGAGCCACAAAATTCATTCAATTTGGGCTGTAACCCCAAATTTTCTCAGTGAAAAGATTCCAGATCAACACCATTTTCCCTACTGTACATACGATTTTGGAGTTCAAAGTACTTTCGGTTTTTCAAAACTACTAAACACCAACAAAGTAATCAGTCATTGCAAAAACAGAGCAGTCTTAAAATAAACTTCCCCCATTACCTTCAACATCCAGAACAGTTGCACGGAATACATTCTCTTTGGAGGTTTCTATAATTTTTGAATCAAGAACAGAAGAATCAGCCAAGAGGCTCCTCCCAGTTTCAGACACCAGAGTACTGTTGTCAGCCATGATTATGCCTTGTTTCTTTCTTCAACAGCTGCAAGGCAGAGGGGCCAAACTCAGTTACAGGTGCAAGAAGCTCATTCATAAAAGCCCTATGAACAAAGCTGTCAAAAAGCTGACTTCAGAAAACAAAACATTTAAGCTCTTACTGAACTCCCACTCACACTGATAGAGCAGCTCTGAAAGAGCATCAAGAGTAACACAACTGATAGAAAGGACTGACAACAAAGCTGTTAGAGAAATGGTTCTGTATTTCATCTGCAAGAGAGCTGCAGAGAGGGGACTTCAGCTCCGAGCACAGGCAAGCACAAACTCAAGTGCTCCTTTAAAAAACCTTAACCACAAAGTCTGTACCAAACTAAAAGCACCTTTCTGTTTCTTTCAGTGACAAACTACTATAAGCTACAGTTGAGACTAAAATTAGCATTGTTGATTTGAAACATTGGCAGAAGAATTAGGGTAAGCATAACAACTTGCTAAAATCTGATTTTTCAGGTGAACTGGCTATAGATACTGTGGTTAGAAATGAGTACCCAGAGAGTAGAACCAGGACTTACTCTTAGAAAAAATTTAAAAAGCTTGAGAGTCTCTGCAAAGCTGACATGCATATATATGTCTAGCTGTATGGTCTGGTCTACTGTCCTGCTTTAACTGTAATAGAGCAGAAGTATCATCACCAGATAAAGAGGTTTTCTCTCTTCTCAAACACAGTGGATCTGTGCTCTCTCTGCCCATCAGAATTGTCACCTATTGGAAAGGCAGAATCCTTAACCCTCTCATTTTTTGGGAGCTACCTACCCAAATCCTGCACCACAAAGGCTGTCCTAAGACACCTGCCCAACACACAGCACATTTTCTCTCACACACGAGGCAAGCAGGGTGCATTTCCTGTGATTCATCAAACACCCAGATTTCAATGTTTGCACGGTGATATCAGGAGTTACTCAGAGCAGCAACTGCAGCTGAACTGCAGGATAATAACCCTTTGTAGCACTTCAGCTGAAATTGTTCTTGTGACTGTAAATGCCCTTTTAAAACAGCAGCTACTCAAATACTGCACTAGAGCAGTGTCTGAAAGAGGACTCTTGAGGTAGTAAAACCCCTAGAGAACAGCACATACTATTTTTCAAATTGTGTAATCACCATCCTATCACACAGCAAAGTAAGTCGGAAGACAAAAAGCAACGGGCACTTTGGCATACCAGCAATACAGAAAAGGATTTATCTTCCAGAGATCACATCTGGGACATGTGGAAAGGATTCAAGGCTTCATAATACACAAGTTCCCAATACAGTGATGAGCAATAATCAACACTACAAACCTATCCTTATTCTAGACATATTCAGCTACCAGACTGGCCACCTTAGGTTCAATTTCCAGGTCACACACAGCTGTGCAAGTCCATGGCTCTGAGTTTCCTACACCTAAATCCCAGTCATCCAGCTCATTTTTCTCAGAGCAGCTTAAGACAGAGCAAGAGAAGAGAGTAACCACAGTCATAAAGAGTCTTTGGGGAATCACCTGGCCAGAAGGTTACAGTGTTAGCACCAGGAACTGTTATACAGTTACCTTCTTTTTTTTTTTTTTTTTTTTTTTTTTGTTGGNTTTTTTTTTCTGGTAGTGGTGGAGGGAAGTATAATCTTTGGGATTGAAACCATATTGTTAGTAATGATTACCACAAGGACAATTACAGGTGAATTCAGAAGAAAACAAGCCCTCCAATTAAAGGCACAACTAAACTTAAATCCTAGAGATAATTTCTTAGAAGTCTGAGACATCAGTATGGTTATTATTATACCAAATAACATGCATATGAACTTATAAAGAATTTCATTGCACATTTGAAGAAGCCCAGACTTGGCTCTGGGCATTGATTTTGTTTATGGATTTTCCAATTTATTTCTGAGGTTCCATTATGGGTGTATTTTTAAAAATTCTTTAATACTCATATAATAATAACAACAATATTTGTCACTAAACTTACGCACCATAAACGCCAGGATACAGAGGAGAACAAACAGCACACACAGACATGAACACAACAGTTTTCCCTCACATAAAGAGCTAAACTCAGAACACTATCACTACAGGCTTCAGGCAGAGCTAATAACCCCACAGTATCACACTCAGAAATGACCTCTCAACCATTTGTGGAAAGCCTGAAGGACACAAAACACCCACAAACCAAAATATGTTGGTTAATGCAAGGAAAGGACAGTAAACACATCCCACGTTTCCCCTTTCCCTCCCGAGGAACCGCCCAGGAAGGTTCCCGAGCCCTCTGCAGGGAGGCGGCCGGGAGCAGGGCAGGACAGGACGAGGGACCGCCACAGCCTCTCGCCTCACGAGCCGGCAGGTGCCCAAGGAGCCCGGGACTCCGCCCTGCCCAAGGAGCCCGGCCGGCGGCCTGACGAGCCCCGGAGCAGCGCTGGGGCCCAGAGGCCCCACAGGTGCCCGACACACCGGCCCCGCTCCGAGCCGCCCGCACCCCCCGGCCCCGGTGCCCCCTCACCGCCGGTACCACCCGCCGCCATCCGCCATCAGCGGCCGCAGCCAATTCAAAAAGCGAGCCGGCGCACTCACACCGCCGCCCATTGGCTGCCGGCCCCACCGCGCCTCTGTAAGCCGCCCCCTCATTCGCCACGGCTGCGAGATGCCTCGCCCACTTGCCCACCTTTTCGGCCAGCCCTGCGCCTCTCTCCCACTCGGATTGGTCTCTGCACCTGCCACTCACAAAGAGCGAGCTCCCATTGGCTGTGATAGGTTTCCTGGGCAGACGCACAGCGCTTGTTGGGGCACCGAGCGCAGGTTACCGAGTGGGCAGGAGGGAAGAGTTCTGCGTTGATTGGCTGCCGGGAGGGGCACTCTCTGCGCTGATTGGCTGCCGCGGGGTTTGAACGCTCCCAACGGCCGCGTAGAGAGACCCGGATGGAGCGGGCGGGGTGGGAGCGCTGCGCCCCTCAGTGCCCTCACCGCCCTCATCGCGTCCAGGCGCCCTCCACACCAACCCAGGGCACCAGGAGAAAGTCGCTATGGTCACCGCCGAAACATTAATGCTGCTAATAACTAAAGAAAGCATATCGGCGTGCATCTGTTATATAGGGTTTCAGAATAATCAGTTTGTAGGAAACAGGAGCTGCCGGGAAAATATGATTGGTCAAGATGGAAATCAACCAGCTGACTCCATGGCAACAGTCCCGAAACAAAATATTTATGCCAAATGCTTAAACCATCCTTTTATTTTTAATTTTCCCTAATACAAATTAGGGATTAATTAATCCCTAATTACTTGTACGGAAGGGAAATCTGTCATAGGGGCTCAGCATCCTGGAACGCGATTTAGCACAATGTTTCACCGCAAATATAAACTCCCAATGTAACAACAATAAGAGATATATTTTCCATGTCTATAATGTTCTGTTATCTGTCAAACTGAGTTTTTAGATCTTCCAAATTTTTTAATGCAACAAATTTTTTTCAGTTCAGGCTTTTTCATGACTGGTCCAGCAGCTGTAAAAGTCCATAGACTTTATGATTTGGAAGAAAAAACAAAATAGGAAAAAGCATAAGAGGTGTTGTTTATGTGGATATAGACATGCTGATGAGGTACACAGAAATTAGCACTATTTTCCTGAGGAAAAGATTTCAGAATAACAGCCTGGAAAACGAGGAGGTTGACATGTTGACATTTGTGTCAATTTATTACACAATTACACAAGCCCTACAATTACTTTATTTCACATTGACTAATTTCAATAATAACTTACAGTCAAAATACACCCTGACCTGAGATCCTTTTGTCACCTTTAAGTACCCACTTGGGCCATCATTTTGCAGTTCCAGGTCAGGCCAACTTACACTGGCTTTTCCACTCCTCTCCTTTCTCTGCACTTTTTAAAAGTTCTTTTCAGCCAGGATTCCCCCACACCTGGAACCAGGTTTCTCCAGATTTGCAACAAGTTCTGCAGTACAGCACTCAATATTACTTGTTTCTGGAAAAGATATTGGTGATTGCACTTAATGTCAAGATCTTAGAAAAAAAAAAGTTTGTATAAAATGTGCCTGCAAAGACAGGAGAATCATATTTATTTGGACAGGGGATTACGAGGTGATAAGATGCATCGCTTCTCGGTTAAAGGTTTAAAAAATAATATACTCAATACCCAAATGTTCAGTACATAAATGGAAGATACCTCTGCATTTGGGAGCTACTTGCATGACCCATTTTTAAAATATACTTTAAAATCCAGAATTACAAACTGATAAAGCAGTTTGGTTATTCTGGTGAACCTGGAGTCCCAGGAACAGAACGAAGACAAATTTTAGGTAGTAATAATTTTAAAGTTGTTGGGTTTTTTTAAACCAAATAGCATTTATCCTCACTAAAGATTAATACAGGACTGATGACAAAATAATTACTATTCTTCCTGTGTCTGACATTTAAACATCAAAGTCCTTTTCTTATAAAAGGCTCTGAAATAGAAACACTCATTATTTTGCATTCTGTAAAATGTAACATGCAGCTGAAACCTGCCCTTCTTTTCAGTTACATAGGCATCAATAACCCAGGAGTATAACATTTATTTTGTAGTTAAATAGTTTCCTCGAGCAGTGACATCCACAGGGAGAAAGTTTCGGGAGATTAAATCATTAAGTACATCCTGACGGGACGCCCACGTGAGAGCAGGGATCTCATACCTGTGGCAAAAAGACAAAGAGGCCACATCAGATAAAAGCTGATGGAACCTCAGGAGGCTCGAGGAGACCTTGGTGAGCTGTGCTGGGCCGGGAAGTTGGGATCCAACACCTCTTTGTTGCCTTCAGGGTGTGAGTTTACACAGGTAAACTGCCGGCCCCTGGATGTCTTGCAAGCACCCTGGGGTTTCATTTATCTATTTTAGATTTTTTAAACAAAGGGATCTTTCTCAAACCACAGTAGTTTGCTGTTGGTTTGTGGGTTTTTTTGTTTTTGTTTGGGTTTTTTGTTTTGTTTTGTTTTTTTTTATCAACTGACTTCTTTTTAAACACCTGGAAAACAACAGATTCCTCAAAGAGCCATTGATTCTGTTTAGCCAGAGCAGCAGTTTTCAAAATGTGAGGAAGGGAAAAGATTAAGCACCAGATGTATGTAGGGGGTCAGTGGGAGCATGAGAAACCTCAGAAAAATCCCATCCAATCTTTTTTATCTCTACTTTGAAGAGATAAGTAGCTGAGAGAGGAGTGGGGCTCAGTTTTGCCAGAGGTTTGGGAGCAATGAGTTTTGTTGGAAGAGATGGGTACCAATTATTATACTCAGGATGCTGGGTGTGGGTTTTAGGGGCAGGACCTTGGAAAAGCAAAGGAATGGAAGTTTGCAAAGCAAGGGAGGCAGGGGCGCAGGGCACAAGGTGAACAAGAAGGTGTGAGCACAAAATAATGCAGAAAGACACAACTTTGTAAAGCAATCTGGAGAGCTCAGAGACCTACCCCGTGCTGCTTTCTTGGCAAAGCTTGTTTCTTCCCTTCTGTAGTCTACCCAAAGAGACTGTGAAAACCACAGAAAAAACATCTGCTGTTGTTAAGGTTAAAGATGCTTGAGGGTCTGACTTCCTCCACTCACTCCAGAAACTTTCTTCTGCAACCTTTAGAATCAGCAAGGTGGTACTTCAGTTCCAGGAAAGCTAGACTAAAAGCTGACCTTTTACTTCTTAGAAACATATTTTGCTTATATTACGTTTTCATGTCAATTTTTAAAGGAAACTTGTGCTTTCCAGGACTCTATTTATATTTCTATGTGACTTTTTAGAATTATGAATTCATTTTTAATTATTGTCGTTGATAAGTTTGGAACTCATTTTTTTTTCCCCTGCACTGGATTCATAATGTATGTGAAACAGGCTATTTAAGTAAATATTTTAATTTGCTGACGACAGGACTGTGACTAAGTGGTGACTTGTGTAAAGGCTGAACTCTTTGGTGTTTGGGATGAAAAAAATCTATTTAATTTTTTTTTCCTGTCTTAGGTACAAGAAATATTCCTGTGTTAAACCTAAATTTGTTACTGACCCTTGGTAAAAAGATGAAAACCACAACAAACTACCAGTCAAAAAAAAAAATACAAAATAAGCATACCTTAAACAAATAATCTTTATTATGGAATTATTTTGTGATGTGTTAAATTGGAAACAGTATGGTTTCTTCAGGTAAAATAAGGGTTTCTTCAGGTAAAATAAGGGTCCCTGAGGTCCTGTAAACACCTTGAATCTGAGATTCTCTCAAACTGACTTGAACTGATCCATGTTACAGCCTTCACCTCACCTCCCCAGCCTCTGGGCTCAGTGGAGAAGGGCAAACTCTACCTGAACATTGGTGCTCCCATTTTCTGCTGGCAAAGAGCTGCCACCACTCACATCTTTTGCTGCTACAACCCCAAAATATGAAAATCAAGGCCAGGTCTGACAGGGCTTGGAGCAACCTGGTCTAGTGGAAGGTGTCCCTGTCCATGGCAGGGAATGTGGAATGAGATGGTGTTTACAGTCCCTTGCAACTCAAACCATTCTGCAATTCCATGAAACCGATGGGGTTTGCTTGTGAGTCGGGCTGGCGGCTGCCAGGTCAGCCCCCATAGAACCACTCAGCCTGAGGTGGGCAAAGGGTTTGGGTGTGGGTACGGGGTGCCGGCAGGCAGCACTGCAGATATGGATGCCTTTGTTGGCCGAGCGCACGATGGAGGAGCTCTGTCACCCCACGCGTCGTGTATCTGCACAGCCCCTTCCCCCAGGGGCCCCGCCCGGCCCGGGCAGCCTGGGGCCGCTGCGATGCTCCGGGGCTGCTGCCGAGCCTGCCCGGCCGTGGGGCGCGGCGGCTCCGCGNNGGAGGAGGCGATGCGGGCCGCCTGGCTGCTGCTGCCGGCGCTGGCCGCCCTGGCCGCCTACTATGTGTACCTGCCGCTGCCCGGCGCCGTGTCCGACCCCTGGAAGCTGATGCTGCTGGATGCCACCTTCCGGGCGGTGCAGCAGACGGTAAGGCGGCCCCGGCAGCCCGGCTGTGGCTCCGCGGGCGGACAGTCCCCGCACCGCTAGCAGAGGCGATCGGAAGCGCGGTAACGGTGCCGGCCCGAAACATCCCCGCAGCGGGAGCGGCCCCGCGCAGCCCGCCCGGCCCGGCCCCGGGTCGGTGACATCTCTGGTGCGGTGGGCCGGAGCTGGGGCCGATCCCGCGGCACCGGGGGGTCCCGCATTCAGAAGGAGAAGCCGATTCGTGTCCTTCTGTAACGCGGTGGCTCCGCGGCAACAGCGGCAGCGCTGTGCGGGGCAGCCCCGGTGTCGCCTCTGTCCGTCCGTCCGTCCGGCGAGCGCCGCTCGGCACCGCCGGCTGCCAGCGCTGCCCGCGGCTCCTGGCACAGCCTCACCGCCGTGCGACTTGCCCAAGGCTCATGGTCAGGAAAAAAGAATTAGTGGGCTTTAATCTGATCCGTTACGTATGCCTTAGGAAAACATATGAAGCTTTTTCAGATATTAAACTGTCTTGATTTGGAGTCTTACTACTAAAGAAAATTGCTTTTTGTCACAAAGCAGTTGCCACTTAATGATTTTTTCCTTGTTTTTTTGCCAGTGTTTTTATGCTGACGTGAAACAGAACAGAGATGGCAAAATTTCTGATAATGGCTTTAGCTGTGAAGTTTGTTTTCTTCTAATATTGTCATATCTTTCACAATGACTGATCAGTCATGGTCAGGACTGGTATAAGGCACACATATGTAAAAGTTGTTTTGATTTTAATTTCAGTTTATTTAATTGTTTTGAAATGTCCACAAGCTTGTATTTTGAGCAGATGATGATCCATTCAAAAAGTCATTAAATGAGTTAGTGGCCAGAGGACTCATGAATGGACTAGGTGGGAATGTAGCTGCTGTGTTCTTCATGCAGTAACAGTGGGTAGTGAGAAGCATGAGGACCATGGACCACACAGTGTCCAAACTTGTATATTCTACCTGAATAGCTTCTCTGGGTGTCACCTTTGGTGACAGAGGCTGGGGCTAAATGGATCACTCATATGATCTCCTGGGACATCTTATGGTCCAGTTGTATAGCTGAATCAAAGCATGCCTCTAGGATGAAATGATAAAACCTGTTTGCTGCACAGATAAAACCTGGTCACTTGTATATCCTCCTGTATGGTAGGAAAATTATACAATACAATAGTTTAAGTTCTGCAGTAAAATGTATGACTTGACATTCATTTGCTCCGTGTTTTTAACTCAAGTGATTGAACTGTGGGTGCTCAGCTTGCCCCTGTTCATTGGTAAGTGGGGACAGAAGGGCCATGGTGCCTGCCCAGCATGCTGCCTGCAAAACAGTGTCATGGTTTGTCCAGGAACACCTGAATCAAGGCCAGAACCTCTGGCTGAAAGAGACCTCACTTTAGAAAATGGTATGACTGTGACTATATATATGTTAATTGCTACTACCTCAGCTACTCATTCAGTTTGTTTATGTGGTGTGTTGGGTGTAGATGCATTCTGGTGCCTCCAGCATGGACGCTGAGAGTCTCTTTTGAGATATTCTAAAGGTCATAATCCCAGGAGGAGCTGGCAGGACAAAGCCTGCTGGGTGCCAGCTGGAGCAGGCTGGCAGCAGGGCTGAGGTGCCCACATCTGCCCCACTCTCTGGGACAGGGAAATCTTTGTTGAGGGACAGTGGTCATTTCTTAGTTGTTTACATCTCTGGCCTTAGAAATAAAATCTTCAATAGTGAGAAAAACTACTAAGCAAGTAACAGTTCCTGTAACATCACTTGCAAACCAAAGGGAAAAGTGAGTTTTACACTGAGGTTGAAGGAGGTGAGTTGTTAGAGGTGCCCCAGTCACACAGCAGGTGAGCCTTGGGGCATTGGTTTCTGGAGAGAAAGAGAAGGTGCTTTCCAAGTGTTGAGAAGTCTTTCTGACACTGAGGTAGCACAGTGAGAATAAATGACTGTCATTAGCAAGGAGCTCTGTGAACCTGAAGGTAGGATTGTAAAAGTTAAGCTTGTGTATTTACTTTGTTAGGAGCTGTTGTGTGTGTATATATATATAGTGAAGTGTGTGTCCTTTTCTAGAGGTCTGCTTCCTCTTTCTTTCTCTATCAGCTGTTTCAAGGCCAAATGGTTTAACATTTCTCTCAGTGTGACTGTTGAACTTTCACCCACTTCCGAATGTATTTCAGCTTGCTGTTTATTACTTTGCTTTATAGGTCTGATAGCTGACAGAAATACCTTTCTAATTCTAAAATCTCTGAAATGTACTTTCTCCCCACAAACTCCATGTGCTTCAAATAAATTAATTGGCTTTTGCTTCTTTTGAAATGGATTTGTCAAGACTCTGATGATTAAGTGTGACCATTTCTTGTTAGGGTTAATGTGTTTGTTTGCTCGGTGCATTAATAATCACTGTGAATAAAACACAGTAAAGCTGTCACTGGCTTCCAGCATACTAATGATAAGGTTTTTACATTTGCATGTAAAGTTCTGTCCCAGTCAGCTATATAATTTCTTTACAAGCTTGGGACTGAGTCAGTGTCATGGCTCAGTGTGAGACTCCCAACAAGTATAATCAGGTGGTTTAAAAAGTGTGTAATGTTTATAGGGTAGTTTCTTTAAGTAGGTTTCAAAACATCCTACAGAAGGGGACTGATACTGCTAACCTAGTCTTAAACTAGGGGGAACAGAGGTAGGAAGAGCTGGAGTTCTTATCTGAGGTCACAAAAATTCCAGTGAAGGATCTGAAAACGGAGATGACTTTTCAGAGCATTGTTCCTGTGCCCTCTTTAATGCCCTGGAAAGAAAACAGAGAAATTGAGCCTTTAATGGCATTAATGAATTGATATGAAAATGCTTACATAAGGAAGGCTAATTTGTCTGTCACCTGTCTCAAAATGGGGCATGGTAACATTTTTACATAAAAATGTGATATAACACAATTTGAGATTAGAAATTTAAAACTTTTATACATACATATATATACAGGTACATCAGAACTCAGCTTCACTGAAATGTGGGAAGCCACATAAAGTTAATTATGGGATTGAGCCATAGGTTTAACCATAGTCATTTTTTCAGTTGGTGTCTATTTAAAAGTGTCCAGAGCAGCATTTTGTAATTCTGCTGTAACAGCAGTATTGATAACAGGCGTTTTTTCACTTCTTCCTCTAACCCCTCTCCCTTAGAGGAGGAAAGAGAGCAGCACATGTTTATTCAAGTCCTTTGAAATAAGTTATTTCTGAACACCACTGTCAAGACACTTGCTATTCTGGTGCATGGCAAGGAAAGAGGGATTTTTTTGGAATTGGGACAGCTGTTAGCAACGGTTTGGAAGGGTTGGCATAGAGACCATCAGATAGATGTATATGGGAGAAGGCAGGCAGCTGTACAGGGCAGCAAACCTCTCATCAGCCAAGTCCTTCCTTGGTGCTTCTTTTCCACTCACTTTTGGAATAAAATCAACCATGGGATATCAACATTCATGAGTAAAGAAAACAGTGGTAGTTCTTTCTAACATTTTAATTTCTCTCTACCCCCATATTACAGAGTGTGTGACTTCTGGACTGATGTAAATCATAGTTGTAGGCAGTGAAGTAAGTTGTTGATGGTTTTGGATGCAAGAATAGTCTTAGAATTGATTTACAGTAAAACAGATTTTTAATTACGGTGGGTAGATTTCACAGCAGTGGCACCTGAGCAGAAACTGAACCACACTGCAAGTCCTTTTTGCAGGAACAGGTAACTTATGTTGCTATAAAAGCAAAGCATCATGGTTGAATAAGTATATGCATAAAGTGTAATCTAGATTTTACCTCTAATTAATGAACTGAGAACAGTCTTCCTGTTTTCTTTTTAGTTCTAAAGGAAATTCATAAAACTAAGAGCACTTGTCTTTGAAAACTGTCTTTATCTAATAGTACTAAAAAGACATATTCTTTACTGGGCAACAAGATATTTGCATTGAGAAATCTTTTTGTCAGATCACCCTTAAACAGGGTAAATTGCCTGAAATGCACAGAAAACAGTATGTTCTACACACAGCTAAATGTGGAAATGGTCCTGTTTATTTTTCACTAATCTATTACTGGCTATAGACATTGTCTTTGGCGTTTTGGCCTCTAATGTTTCTAGAAGTGCCCTTTTCAAAGCAATGCCAGAAGTGACTGTAGTGTCTTGTGTCTTTTAAGGTGGGAAGTTGAGTTTCAGACAGTTCAGCCTTGCAGTTCCAGCATCACTGCTCGGTTGAGTCATGAGTGAAATTTGGCTTGGTCCCAAGTAGTGCTGGATGTAGAAAGAGCCTCAGCTGTTTGCCCAGTTCCTGATCCCCCCAAAGCCTGAAAGGTCAATGCAGGACCTTGGCTGTGCCCAGCTGGGAGGGCACTGCAGGGAGCAGCTGGTGCCTCTGCAGGGTGTTGCCTTTGTGCGACCTGTCGCAATAATTCCGTGGCTAAAGGGCAGAGCCACGCTTAGCCAAGGAAGTAATCTGAGGACAGAGAGTCCCAGAGTGCTGAGCAGCTTTAGAGGTTGCTGGACACTTGCAACAAAAACTTTTGGGTTACTTTTTTGCAATACAGAACACATGATGAGTATGGAATTCATGCCCTTGAGGGCATGAGTTTCCTCATGAAATTATCAGCTGAAGAGCCAATAGAAGAATCCATATAATTTAAGAACAGACGTTGGTGGTTAAAGGTGAAGTAATGGTGCCTCACTGGTGCAGTACTTTGTTCATTCTGCCCTGACTCCTTTCTTCATTTACTGAAAAATTTCTCCTACATCAATTAAATCTTTCAGTACTCCCATATCAAAGAATTCAGCAGAAGGAAGGCGTCAGTCTTGAACAGTTCAGTCTGTAGGGAGTGCCTGCACAGTCCTTACTTTAAAATCTCAGTCACGGGAATGACCTGGTGAAAGAGATTTTGCTGTAATGGAAAACTTGCAGCTGTGACCCAGAGCGAGCGATGTGCTGTGCCTGTGGCTGGCACGGCAGTTCTGGGCCAGTTGCCCACAGGCTTTTCATCTTTATACTGTCTCCTCTTTCTTTCCTGTAGTCTCTTTACTTCCCCCTTTTCCTTATGCTTTCTCTTCTTTTCCGCTAGCTTTTAGTATTACAGCACTGTCTGCTCTCCCTTTTCACCAGAGAACATCTCTCCCCTC
>VWYP01033786.1:47845-281100 GCA_013400435.1 Pycnonotus jocosus
AAAAATGCTTCAAAGGACTTACAACCCTATTTTTTTTTTTTTTTAAGCCAGCAAGAGTCGTATTCCTACTTGCCTGAAATTGAATGCATTAAATTGAATGCATTAAAAACCAGGCTGGGCCACACAGAACATTTTTTTTTGCAGTGATGTTTCTGAGATGTCATTAAAGATCTGACAGTGCAGGGCTTGGCACGGCAGGGCAGTGAGTGTGGCTGTGCCCACATCCTGGGCCTGGCTGTCCCTGTGCCCCATTTCCCACCTCCCACCCTCAGCTGGGGCAGCCCCATGGGGCAGTGCCTGACCCAGGTGTGCCTGACACAGCTGGATCCCAAAATCCTGCATCCTGCCTGGCTGGGTTCTGCTCCCTGATTCACATTTAGAAATCTCTTTGGAGCTGGACCATGTTTTATTTTGTTCATCCTCAGGGGAGACACACATTTTCTCCTTGCTCTTACTTCCAGTTTTTCTGGCACTAATCCAATGGCATTTACTTGTTTTGTCATCTAAATAGCTGGCAACACATCATTAATATGAGACTAAATTCATCCCTAATATAAATCCAATATTTTTTTCCAAATTATTTTCTACAGCATTTTAAAAAGTTTATCAGCTATTCAGCAGGAACACAGGCAAAAAAAAAAAAAAATCCAAAAACAACAAAAACCCCCAAAAGCAAAACCAAAACCACCCCAAAACAAAACCCAAACCAACCAAATAAAAAAAACCCCACCCTGCAATGGCTCTTTTAAAGCTGTTTTTACAGAAACAACATTTTAAATAACTTTCTGATTTTATAAAATGTAAATGAAAACACTAAACACTTCCATTACAACAACTATTCCTTTCTGAAGCAGAATCTCAAACCGCAACACTTCCTATCATAAGACAGTCTAGGGATATAGGAGAGGCAAAATTTGTTAAAGGAGAGAATAAATTTTATATTAAGAGACCTAAATCAGCAATAATTCTTGGTGTTATAGAAAAGTCCCTCTCCCACAAACACTGTGCCAGTGTCAGGACAGGTGCAGTACACTCAGTGCCATTGACAGGTGGGATTCAGGGTGTGGTGAAGGAATAAAGGGAATTCCTACTCTTAACCTAGTAATTTCACAACAATCTTAATTCCAGTCTGAGGTTTTTAGTTAAAAGACAACCATTTGCACTGCAGCCAGCAGAGGGAGCGTGTAAAGCAAAGTCTGGTGCAGCAGTTCCTCAAATTGCACTATTAAACAAGACGTGTTATTGTGGGAACTGCAGCAGAACGTTTGGGGCAGCCCAGCCGTGACTTGTGAATTCATGCACAGACAAGGCAGGAAGGTCATGCCAGTGGGCAATTACTCAGAGTTCTACCAAAGGAAAAAAAAAACAAAAACCCAAAAAAACACAACCAACAACAACAACCAAAAAAAACCCAAAAAACCCAAAACCCAACCAAACAAAAAAACAAAGAAAAACTAAAAAAACAAACAAAAAACCCAAACAAAACCACACCAACAAAAAAAACCAAAAACCAAAAAACCCCAAAACAAACAAAAACAAAAAAAAAACAAAAAAACCCAAACAAACAAGTATCTCATAAGCATTCCATCCCAGGGATAACCCATCCCTGGAAGTGTCCAAGGCCAGCTTGGCCATGGCTTTGAGCAACCTGATCCAGTGGAAAGTGTCCCTGCCCATGGCACGGGGTGCAACGAGATGAGCTTTACCCTCCCTTCCAACCCAAACATTCTGTGGTTCCTCAGCATGAGTGATTCAGCCCTTGGCAGGCTGTGAGGGTGTTTTTCAGGTGATCTGGCTGTTAGTTCAGACCCTGGGACCCAGCTGGGGTGTGTGCAGTGACCCGGGTTTGCTGCAGCTGCCTGAGCATGTCTGCAGAGCCAGAAGGGTGAGGGAGTGCACCCAGGGGAAATCTGCTGCTCTGTGCCCAGGGCATGGGGCATGCTCATGGACAGCTGCATTTTCAGGGCTATCTCCATCTCAGGGCTGTCTCCATGCTCATGAAGACCTGCATTTTTAGGACTATCTCCATCTCAGGGCGGTCTCCATGCTCATGGACAGCTGCATTTTCAGGGCTCTCTCCATCTCAGAGCTATCTTCATGCTCATGGAGAGCTGTACTTTCAGCAGCTCCACTGCCTGCACAGACATCTGTCTGTGTCAGTGAGGGCATAAGCAGCATCTCCAAAAACCTACAGAGAGCTGTGAGTGCCCCTGGAAATGCTGCAGGGTAATACCTGAAGAAGTGAGGCTATTTCTGCCCTCGTGCTGTGGCATTTCTACTCTTTTAATGGTGCAAAAGGCAATTCACTGTAAGAAAAAAGGCAGCCCTTGTACACCCAGGGCCTGCACCCAACACTGGGGCTCCAAAAACCCCTGCAAAAAAACCCCAAACGAACACCTGCAAAAAATACCCTCCAAAACTCCCAGTTTCCTTTTGCATTCCTATTTTTTCATAACCAGTTCCCCTGCACAAGTGCAACAGAACTTCCCAGCCTTTCCAAATACCATACCATGGCAAATGCTGGTTTTGGTGGTCTGTGTGGACAGTCAAGGGAAGGAAGATGCCACTTGTTATTTCACAGTCACAGCAATGCCCCAGAGGTACAGCCTGGATTTGAGCACAAAAAAACTGTTTCGCTGAGGTCCTGTGTGATCTGCTGAAATGATTAATCAGAGTTCAGGTACATTTGTATTTCATGTTCAGTCCTACAATGCTGGCCTACAGACAGGAGATCTCAAATGCAAGGAGTCTCTTTGGCTACAGACACAGATTTAATTGGGTGTTGGCCAACTCCACAGTAGAATTATGAAAAATCAGAGACAGGGGTACAAATGTGAGAAGGGCCTATGGAATTACATGTCTCACCATGAGTGACATGGTGAAGCTGGTGAAACAGAAGCTTTCAGCCTGAGCCAATGTATATTTTTAAGCACATTCTCAGAAACTACTTGCTGTAAATTATACTTGTGCATATGTATATATACACACACACATATAAATTGCCATAGTACAAACCTAGAACCACTTCATTCAGGGTTATAGGCTGGCTCTAGATTTATAATAGTCCTTTTACTCAGGCTAAAATGATGATGTTGGCATGAATTTGGGCTCAAGCCTTTTATTTTCATAAGTGTCATCATCTTGGCCTCTTGGGCTGGTGATCTTCTCACCTGAGTTTCCAAGGGGAAGTCCGAGTTTAAGCAAGATCTAAACAAGTCTGCTGAGCTGTCACCTTGAGGCAGACTCACACATTGACTTCATCAGCCACTCATGCCATCTCTTTGAGCCTCACTCCAAAATGCAAATCCCAATTCTGATTTATGCTTTAGTGTCACTTTGAAATGCAACTTTAGCATGAGTAGCGTTTATTTTTATCTGCTGGGCTGTGTGTATTTGTATCTTCTGAGCTGTAAAAAGCCATTTGCTATTTGCATGTTAATGCAGCAGAGCCAACACAGCTGGGGGCTCTTCCTCCTAAAACTTCTTCAACAGGCTTGTTTGCTGAGCTGCAGTGGGTTAAGGGCAGCAGGGTTAACTCAGCCCCTCCTTGTCCCAGCTGACAGCAGTCACCCACCACACTGTTCTTGCAAACATCCAAGCAACTCACCTTGACCCACACTCAGTTCCCAAAGCTGGGGCTGGGAGCAAAACCAACCAGCTTTCCACTTCCAAATCAATGAGGACACAGGAATCATTAAAAGCTAATCTGTGCCAAGACCCATAATGAAGTTCTGAAGTAATTTATTTCCCAGATGAACAACAAGTTAAAGCAGAAGGTGATTTTCCTGTTAATACTTCACCCTTTCCCGAAGGGCTGTCTCAGGAACCAGGGGATCTTTACTGGGTGGGTGTAAAGGTTTTGGCTTCTTTTCCTCTGCCAAGGTCAGGATGAACAACACAGGAAACGAAGATGTTGAGTTTGGACTTGGAATGTTTATTATATCTTATCTATTTACAGTATTTACAGACTCACAGCCGTGAGCTTAACTAGCAAGCCAGAAAAATGAGGTAAAAATGAGAGCTTCTAACTCTTTCTAAGGCCTTTTAAGAGGTCTATTACCCAGGTTATTACTCAATACCAAGGTGACACCTATACTATTTATGGGTCTGACCCAGTAATGACCACCCAAGGCCCACAATGCGGATCTTTTTCACCCAATTACAGAAAACCACCCAAACCCATGAAGAAGAAGGAAGAAGGTGAAGAAGAAGGACAAAGACAACACCCAAAATCCTCTTTCTCGATTCATATGTATTACTATATACTAAAACCCCAAATTCTAAGTTTCTAGGACTCCAACAGGTGGGAAGGATGACATCAAGCTTGAGGAAAGGAGAGTTCTCAAAGGAACCAAGCCAGCAAGGGTTGAAGCTCAGCTGGGTTAGGCTTTTGTGCCTCCACTAGGTCTGGGAGCAGGAGCTCTCCCATGGGCAGGGGCGGCTGTTTGCTCCAGGTGGGGCAGGGGAATTCCACCCCTTCTGTCACTGCTTCCCTAAGGCCTGGACAGGGGCCAGCTCTTTAGAAACTGGAGAGGCAACACAATGGAGGCGTTTCCTTGTTTAGGCTTGCAGGAAGAGATTGGGAATTTTTTAGTCGGCAGAGAAGGTTTGGCAGTCTAGGGAGTGCCTTTTGTGCTCCCCAAGGGAGCTGTCTGAGGCTGGGATTCACTGGCCCAGTACTCAGCCACAGGGCTTGCAGACAATCCATGCAATTCCTATCTCCTGTGCAAGGCATTGCAGGGTGCCCCAGTTCACCACAGTGTCAGCAGTGTTTGTTCAGGCAAGGATGTGAGGCCACAAACACAGCAGCAGCCAGTGGGCTGGCACCAGGGCTGGCATTTGCTCTAACTGAGCAGCTTTGCTCTTTTCTTCCTTGACGATGCTCCTACAGCACCGAGCTGCTGCGGGCTTGGGAGCACGGAGAGTGCTCTGAAAATATTACACTCCTCACAGCTGAGGAGACTCAGCTATTTATTAAGAAAGAAATGAGATGACTGACATATTGTTGTTTTAGGACCTTAACAACAGTCTGCTGAACCCAGCAGAGAGACTGACATTGTCCTGAGGAGCTCTGGGGCCACAGCTGACAGGGAGGGAACCCCAAGAGCCCAACAGCAGGAGCTGCTGCCCCAGCCAGAGGGGTCTGTGAGCACCTCTCAAGCTGTGTCAGTGAGGTTTGAATAGGAATACACCTAACTCACTTTAAAAAATTTTTGCCCACATTATTTGTAGCTGCTTCATCTAATGTGCTGGTGAAGGAACCTCTGACACCAGAGCAAGGAGAGCAGTGAGTGGCACAAAAAGGGTAGAAGTGGGAATTTACCTTACTTTTCTGAACAGTCAAATTGCAACACACATAGGTAAGGTCAAAACTTTTAGAGCTGGTGCTTTCCACAGTATCGATAAAATACTTAGCCAAGTAGAGAAAAACACTGCTGCTTATCTGCTCCACCCCTCCACTCAGCTTGTTTCCCTTTCCCTGAAATGTTTGGAAATAAACGAGCCAGTGTGGTTTCAGCAGAGTGCTTCAAATATTAAACAATCTGCTGCTCACAGCTAATGAGGAAGGCGGCTGGCCAAAAAGCCCTGCCTTGTTTACTGACTCAGCCCTGCCCTCCTGGAGCCAGGAGGTAGCAGCACTGAACAGGAATCTCGAGAAATGTTGAGAAATGTTGGGAATTGTGCAAATCAAGACAGTTCTGCCCTCTAGCAAAACCTTCTTGGAAGTATCCAGCCCTGACCAGCCAAAACCAAACCCCTTACGATTGAGGAAAAGAGTACTTTAACGTGCTCTGAAGGATCTCGTGGATCTGAAGTTTTGTTTGCCCTGGGTGTAGAGAGTTTCATTTCTGTTTTCTCTCTGGTCTACCTTGAGCAGTAATCATTAAATGAAACAAGTCCAGCTGGGCAAGGTTGCCTGGTTTATTTCCTTTACGGCCTTTATCAGGACTAACAAGAAACGATAAAATGTTGCAACCAACACACAGCCAGAGGTATCCTGCTCCTGGCACTACCATTCTTCAAAAAACTGTTCTTCCACTAAATGCCTGTAATTTCAGCTTTTTTTTTTTTTTTTTTTTTTTTTTTTTTTTTTTTTTTTTTCTTTTTTTAATAGCTGGGATTGAATGTCTCAGGTATTTAGCATGTTTGCATGCAGCACAGCCTGCAGGGCTGGAAATGCAGCACTGGGTAAGTAAAGCATCACCTTTCCCCAGCCTGGTTTGTTTTTAACTCTGCAGAGGTGCCAGCCTGGTTCCATCACCTCACTGGAGATGCAGACATATCACCACTCAGTTGGACTTGCCCAGATTTGTCTTTCTTTCTCACCCTTTTATTTCTCCCGCCCTTGTTTCTTTAGACATTTGTTTTCTTTGGAAATACATTCCTGGCGGCAGCCACGGTTAGAGAGGAGGTTCAAACTGAGGGTGACAGGGATTTCTGAGAGGTCTTTGCAATAAAGCCTCCTTACAAGGGTGTGTTTCTACTAGAGGTTAAGAGGTTTTGTGAACTATTTATATGATTTAATATATTCTCACCATAAACAAGGCATTAAATTAATTGGGAGGCACAGGTATAAGGCATTCATGGATTCCTGATAAAGCAAATAACCTGGGCTTGCACTGTTAATACCATTTCAGGTTTTCTTATCTTATCAGGAATTTTTCCCCCCAAAGTATTTTCACAGGGAAAGAACTACAGCAATTTCAGTGCTGTGCTCAGCAGCAGTGCTTTCCAACTTGCTGTAGCTGCTTTCTGTGTAAGAATTTTGCTTTTCTTTGATCATGTATTTTAATTTGGGAATGAAGAGTGAGGGACATTTGTCTTCTCACTACTTAGGTTTGCTGCTTGCAAGATACCACCAGTGTGGCTTTCAAGCTCATGCTCCCTGCTGAGGTGTGCAGGGAGGAAGGATCCACATACCCAAATCCCATCTGAGCTGCCTCTCTCTGCTTTTCATCACAGACCAACGTTGTTTATGTAAAAGTTTGTGTTTACATAACAATTTGAGTTTACACACAAATATTTTCCACGGTGCAGCAAGCCAAACACGTTACCTAACAACACTGTCCAGCCATCTGCAAACATTTTGAAGCCTGAATAATATTTGCTCAATCCAAGTTCAAGTTTAGACCATACTCACCAAGAAAAGTCAGGTGAGGCTTTCCAGCATGGTGACATCTTCCTTTTCTTTCCTTATACAAACAGGAATGCTTATTCCAATTAATGTAGTCTTCTGAGAAAAATAAAATCTGTATATGAAATCTAATAGCACAGGTAGATCTGCAGGGATTAACAATATGAAGGAGAACATTGTCAAGCATGTAATGATATTTTTTTGTATGCCTGCTACAGCTAATGTTTTTAATTGTATTTTCCAGTTTAATTCTAATAGCCAAAGGCACGATGCACAAGGCAAATAAATGACAGGATAATTGGCATGCCCAAGTGCTTCTTCTCCACATAAATAAGGCAGACAGCAAATATGAGCAAGGAGATCACTGTGTTGCAGTTTAATTCTCTCAAGATTTCATCAAAATTAATTTTACATTGCAGGATAGAAAAATAGGCCTGGGAAATACATTGAAAGTGTCAGGAGGGACAGGAGCCGTGGAATCCCCCTCCCACATCAGCATTTCACACAAGAGTGAGAAAGCTTTGTCAGCAGAGTGACTGAGGAGGAATGGGATCAGACAGAGCACCTTGCTGGGTGCAGCTCTCCATTCCTGCATGCCTCGGGTGCTTTGCTGGGAGATTCTTCTGTGATTACAGGTGCAATTGGTGCTGAAAGGCTTTTGAAACAGAAAGACATTCCTACCAACCTGACAGCAGCAACAGATTTCATTATCCATGCCCAGCTGGGTTTTTTAGGGCACCAGTGGAGGTGAACTATCACAACATTTCCATCGGTGCTGCTCAGCCTCTTTTAATGTACCCAAGGAGCTGCAAAGAAATGATTTTGACTGTAAGCCCTTGAGGGCTAAGGTTATCTTTATGGGCTTAGACAAATACACAAACACATTACCAGAGCTTTGTTTTTAAGTCCACCAGAGCTGAAAGGTGAAATAAGTAAAAAGACAAGTACTTTTCCTTGACTTTTAAGTCAAGGTAGGTTTTCTCCTGTTTGATCCACAAACCCAGCCAGAGCAAATAACTTCTAAAGTGCAAATATTCCTTACATTTAAAACTCAAGGAACCCTTGGCAGCTCTTCACCTGTTTTTTTAAAGCATTTTTTACTTACTTTAAAGGAAAGCATGTCTGTATTTGGTTTCTTCACAGATTATTTGGCTATCTAACCCAACAAAGCACTGCAGTGACACTGTTGATCACATCCAGTTTTGGAAAGCCACGCTGTGTTGGGAAGAGTATTTCCAGGCTGTGAGCCACAAAACGAGCCTGTTCCTGCTGCAGTTCATGTGGCTTTTGCTGTGAATTGGAACGAGGGCAGGACCACGTCCAATGCAAGGTCCCAAAGACACTCACGCATATTTCAAACCAAAAATCATCAGCTGTGAAAACAAAACATTTGGGGAAACTCCAGTCAGGGAGCGAACTGCCAAAAGAAATTATTCTCTGTTTACATGGAGCTGTTGCCATTTCTTGTTTTGCTCCGTGGGCTGGCCCAGGACAGGGACAGGTGAAAAATGCTGATTCCTGGGAGGCAGTGGGAGTGAGCAGCTGAGTGACAGGACAGTCCCTCTGCAGCATCCATTGCCATTTCCTTGCCTTTGCTGCAGGGTAAGGTTGCACCCTAACATTGCACTGCTTGTTCCAATAGACCCCTCACTCTATTCCTGAAGGACATTTTTCCCCAATAATGCCATCAGCTGGGTGAGTCCCCAGCACAATTTGTGCCTCTGGGATTCCTGCAGGAATCACTCCTGTCCTGATGTCTCAGTGCAGGGCTCTGTGGTGTCCTCAGTCACCTGCAAATTTACAGTTTTCAATTCAGGTCAGTGCTACACCAAGCACTTATTTACAGTCAAAAAGGAGGTGTTAGAAGGGATGGAAGGCAGATGTCCTGTGTTTATCCAGTACCAGTGATTTCATAACAGAAGAGTCACAGCAAGTCATGACTAGATTATCTCAGCTGCCAGCAGCACAGCCCAAGCTGTGTTCCCTCCCCTCAGCACTGAACTGAGCCACAGCAATGTTAAACTGCCACATCTAGGAAGAAAAGCTTCAGATATACAGATACATAGATACATAGATATATAGATGTATAGGTATATGGGTATATAGGTATATGGATATATAGGTATATAGGTGTATATAGGTATATAGATATATAGGTATATATGTATAGATTTTTAATTTTTTTTCTTTCAAAAACTGGATTTCAAAAGTAGGTACCACTTACCTTAAAAACCTTTGTGGCCCTTGGGACACAATCCTTGGGATTGTCTGTGAAAGCATTCAGCTCTCTGATGAGACCACTGGCTGACCTTTCTGCTGGTGCTGCCTGTGTCAGGATAAAGCACAAACCCTTCTGCAGCTACACAGATCTGTCAGCATTGATACTGCTGGCTGAATCAATATCCTCTTAATCTGAACTCTAAAGCCTTTATATTTACTTCAGCTAAAGCTTCCTGCACCTGAACATTTCTGCTCAGAAGATAAATATCTTGTCTAGGATCACCTAACTCTTACACCCTGCTCACTTTCTCTTATCCTTACAAGACTTTTGCACTCTGCTGTAACAGCTGAGACTCCACCAAAATGCAGAAATTTGGTGAGAAACTTTGGAAGCCAGGTTGGATATTGCACCTTCTACCAACATAAAGCTGAGAGAAAGAAAGAGGTGAATACAAGATGTTTTACAAGAACTGCAAATTCTCTGGGTCAGTGTAAATACACATTAAACATACATCAAACCTCTGCTCCAGGCTGTCAGAAACAACAAAGTAACCTGACAAGAATTTTCGAGTGGTACATGCTTACCAAACAGTGAATGGTATTTGCTTGAAAAATGAATATTCTCTCCGTTAAGAAAGTTTAATAGCAGGTGTCCTACAGGCAAAACACATATTTGTCTCAAATACAGCAGAACTCTATTTGGGGATAAATGTCATCCAGAGTATTTAAAGCACAATAAATCAAAGTTTTTCTGAGTGCACCAAACCAGGATTACCATACCCTGGGAGGAATTAGCTCTGTAATATATACATGTATTCGAATGTCTGTGTGCAGGTTTAGGTAGGGGTGTGCATTCATTCATAGAACAGATCTCTACGTCCATACAGATATGGAGACTGCAGGTCTGGAGCAGCTCCATGTTCAAGGATTATCTGATTAGCAGGGTTTCTAAGCAGTCTGTTTCTCATGACATTCCTTCCCTGTGAAAAGAAAGCAGAGGCTTGTCAGTGCATCAATTATTCAGTCTTAAAAATTAATTCCCACAATTCATGTTCACGCGTGAATTCTTCACAATCCACCTAGGGGAAATGGGGTTCTGGGATTTCTTCCACCTGATGGTCTCCTTGAAAACAGGGACACAGTGTGGAAGAAAAGCTGAATAATGTGGCTAAAGCCAGAGGAGAAATCTGACAAAGAGCCCAGAGTAGCTCTCAGGAGCTCTGAGCTGGCAGATCTCCCCTTGGCTCACATCTCCATCACTTTGATGCTGTCTACAGAAACACCTCCTCAGAAACAGGTGATTAATCAAGCACAGGTTCACAAATGCTTGCTTCTTAAAGTAAACAAAGGTAAGTTTCCAGCCCTAAAAACTCCAGTAAGAAGCTCAGAGCTCCGAAAAACACAAGGGCAAGGAGCACATGATGTTTTCTGTTCAAGACCTGTGGGGACCTGTCCGCCTGTTGCTCTGAGGAGGGTGCAGCCATTCAGCCTTCAGCCAGATTCAGCCAAGAAATCGTGAGGTCAGAGGGAATTTTTCTCTCTCTCCATGTACTCCATCATGAGCAGTGATCATCGTGGCCTGTGAAGGCTGTTACAACAGGAATGGCTCTAAGGAGGGGCAGGAAGAGAATCAATAATCACAAATTTATATCCAGTGGGATGCAGGTGAGCACCAGCAGCTGAAGGGTCACACTGCAGGCACATTCTCCACTTGTTGCATGCTTGCAAGTCATGCCTAAACATAGAGCATCACTGAACTGCTTTGTTCACGTGCAAATCTGGAGTTAAAAGCACTGTGTGACCTCAAAGACCAGACACAGCCTGAGTCAGACCCACAGCAAGCCAGGATTACAAAGAAGGAATGCAGTTTACCCTTCAGGCTCCTCTTTTGATTTGCAAAGTGCAAATGAAGCAGAAGTCACTGGGTTTTTCCTACAAATCTTACCTCTGGAACACATTTTAAATTTGGGGAAGTTCCTGTATTGCGTTTTAAGAACCACACTCTGGAGACCCTGGCCATCAGCTGACTGGCAATGCTGCCACTCTGATTGAAGGAGAGACTTGCAAGAGAAGGAAAGAGGTTAATAAATCTATTTTGATGTGCAGCAGGTTCTTTTCTGAGTAAGGCAATGATGGCTCTGTTAATCACTGCCCCTAACCTTCAAAAAGATTCAGTGTTGAAGAAAACCGACTCTTAACACAAAGAAACTTTAAATCTAAAGCAACTTGCTGAGTGCTTGCACCCAGCTTCTCATAGCTCTTTTTCCTCGTGGCAGACTCAGCATTAGAATTCCCAAAGGCAACAGAATCAACCTGATCCCTGCAGCTCTGGTGTTGCTCCTGTTCTTCCTGCGATGTTGTTTTTGATGCTGGGAATCAGAGACCAGCCTCGGGGACATATTTAGCAGAGATTGAGCATTGCTGATCCATACTGAGGCTTGAATCTGGGCTGGCATCAGCACTGGTCCTGTTTGGATGGGAGCCTGATCCTACCCAGCCCTCAGTGGGGCAGGAAAGCTGGCACTGCTTTGGTGGAGAGAAGGGGATGCCTCTGTGAGCTCAGGCAGATGCAGCATCAAAACCCACCTCAGGAGCTTCCATTCTGCAATACCGGGGCTTGACTCAGCTCTTTCAAAACAAAAAATGTGCCTCCTCAGCAGGCAGGAAGCGGTGCTTGGAAAGGGAGTTTGGATAAACCCTGTGTTCACATCTGCTTCTCTTCATACCAAAAATCTCCTCCTGCCAGCTTCCACCTCCTGCTGCCATAACCAACCCCCAGACCCAGACCCCAGCCCTTCCCGGCTTGACTCAGACGTGCCGGATTCCTTGTGGGAAGCTTCAAAGGGCTTTAGTGCTTTGTCCTGCTAATGAGTTGCAAATAAATTATCACAGCAATTCCTGCTGTCCCCATCCAGCCATTGTGCTCACCGGAGAATAAACACCCGTGTAGCTGTGCAAGAGAAAAACAAAACAAAACAAAAAACCGAAACAGATTATTACTATAAATGTTCAGGATGTATCTGATATCTGTACCTGCACACAACCCTTCTCAGGACTGCGGATAATTCTTTCTGAAAGAATTTGATTCGCTCTGAATGTGAGCCTGCAGGAGGCATGGCAGCCCGGGGAGAGCTGCTGTGCATCTCCAGTCACAGCCTCAAGTGACCCTGAGACAATTTCTGAGCAAGGAAATAGGAAATGAGCATAATAAATAGAGTACGTATTTATAAAATATTTCTAAGGTTCTCTCTATTAATATCTTGCAAGGACAACGAAATTGCTGTTCCATAACCAGCTGCAAAAAAAGGGGCTTTTCTTCTCTAAAGAAGCATCCCTCGCTTGTGGAGACTTTATCAGTTTTAAGTGATGGAAAGTAAACAGCACCTCTTCCATGTGACAGAGGGACAGTGGTGGTAAATGTTTCTGAAGAAGGCACATTGAAGAAAACAAAATTAAGTTATGTACAGAGCTGAGCACTCTTTGGGTATTCACTCCCAGCACTCTTGGGCAATCCTAATAACCCTTCTGTCTGGATTTGCATGGCACCTCATTGTCTTCTGCTATCCTGAATTCAAACAAAACCTGCATATCTACCAGCAATCAGCAGAACAGAGGCACTGGCAAACATGATGAGCTCTGTAGTAGCCTCACTGCTCAGATAAAGACTGCAATTTCACTCTCCATTCCCCAGTTTCAGCTGATGACAGTGAGTTCAAAGGTCTCATGTTAAAAATGCACATTTACCCCATGACATTCCAGCCAAGAGGTGCTTCCCCCGGTCCACTCTGAACTTTGTAAAAGGTGTTAGATGGGATAAGGTGTTAGATCTGCATAAGGCAGATGTCCTTTCATGCTGTCAAGGAGCAACATCAGCACATTTCTGACATCTGGGAAGCTGAGGTGGAAGGAGGTGTGTGAGGGGCTGATCCATTTTCCTCCTCTGTTCATTAAGGGGCAGCTCAGGCCACAGCCTTGGATGGGATTTCTCACCCTGCTCTGCATCTCCTTCCCTCTAAAGGAGGTCAGCAAAACCCTCCTTGTGACCACACTACAAACCTGTCTGGGGAACTGAATTTTTCTTTCAAACACAGTGAAAAGAAGTGGGAGCCATAAATGGGTATTGATGGTCAAAGCATCAGTTCAGGGAAGCTGCTGGTGATTTCTCTCTGTGTTTGACTGAGGTGACACCTCCCAGAGCCACAGGCTGTCCTCCTGCCTGGAAGGCACTTCAGGTCGTGGCTGATAACAGAAACAGAAAGGTTAAACTGAGGTTCTGTGAGCAACTTCCTTCAGAGAACTGTTGAAGCTAAACATGAAACTCCTAGTAACAAAGAAAAGGAAAACAAAACCGATTTTAATCTCACTGGAGGAAATAAGCACTGTGTTTCTCATAAGAGCTGTTTTTTCCCCAAAATGAGTGTTTTATAACAGGTAGTATTTTCCCCACTAATATCTTTGACAGGAGAGTTTCAGCAGCCTGAAAGCACTCATTAAAAAATTGGGGTGATGAGAAAGCTACTCATGGACTCTTTTCCTTTAAACTATCAACTCAACAAATTCCAGTGCCTGAAGATGAGCCAGATCCAACCTCTGCACTGACAAAAACACTCTGGAGTGGCCAAGGCTGATGCTGGGTGGGCAGCTGAGCCCTCCTCATGGCCAGGAAAGGGTCATCCTCACCCTGGCACTGCTCTCACCCCTCCTTGCACTGCCCTGGGCTTGTGGGCTCCTCCCTGAGCCAGTCCTCACTGCCAGCCCTGTAGAGAACTTCCTGGTGTTTTGTGGGAATAAGGAGCTGTACTGGCTCTGATGAGCACCAGAGGTGATCCAAGGTAAGCAGCAAGACCTTGGGGTCAGGAACAAGATGGGAAGAAGGCAGAAGTGGAGCTTTTTTTTTTCCTTTGAGAAGGGGAGAGCACGTCTAACACCTCGCTGCATCTCCTGTTTGTCTGGATGGATGGGTACCAGATCCTACCCAATTATCACATCCTGCTCCTGCCACTGACACCAACAAAGTTATTTTTGTGAAGCCACATCATCATCTCCTGGTGTTTTCCTTTCACAAAACTGCATCTGCATCATGAAAGGTCCATTTTTTAAAATTAAGCCCTTGAGTCACACACCAGAACAGTCTCTGTGCTGAGAACAGCTCTCTGCTGCCAGGGTGAGTGATATTTCTTCGTTAGGTGATTAAGGATCTAATTGTCCCAAAAATGTTACTGGACAGGAGCCTTAGAGAAGACAAGGAGATCAAGTTCACCTGCCTCCAAAAGTCATAAAAAGGGCCATATTATTGTAAGCCAAGGCAAGTCCCTTGGTAATTGTTGTAATTAAGTCAGTCATGGAAGTATTTTTACAATCTAACTGTGCTGAAGAACTATTTTAGTGGCTGATTGCAGTCATCAATTATTTTTTCAAGTGCCCTTTGGTGATAATTCTCCCTAGTTATACAGAAATTACCTTTGCATTTATTCTTTTAATGTAAACATTCTGTTCCATTTTTTTTCTTAGCCCAAACCCCACAAATCCTTAACCAGCTTAACCAGTATATACTCAAACCCCCAAATTATCCAGGAGACTAAAAAAGAGCAAAATCTTACCCAGTCAGGTAATATTGGCATGAAAAAAGAGCTCAAGCTGTACTCCTGCATATTTATTTATGTCCATATAGCTTTAATAAGGGCCCAAATATCTTCTCCAGCCTTCCCCATGGCAATCTCATGCACTGATTCTGCCAAAACAAGTTTCCAACACTCATCATTAAAAAGTTTTGAAATTATTTTACTATTGCAAAATATTTCACAGCAAAGTCTGGATTCCTTTAATATCTGGCTGATGTTTGAACCCCCAGCACATAATTTCCTCTACTTCCAATCTTTCCTCCTTCACCATAAAATCTGATTTTTTTTTCTTTTCCGTATTACATCTGCAAATCTTTATGAACTTAAAAAGGTCACCTATATCAAGATGATGTCATCATATGGCCATTTTCTTTGGCAGAAAAACTGTTTCGAGTGTTTCCTTCCATTCTTCTCTGCCCTTATGCAGTTTGTTGTGATTTTAGCTGCATCCTTGTAGAGCTTTGGTGTTGCTGCTGTAAAAAAAAACCTCCCAGCAAACCCAGAACCAACACAAACCTTATAAAAAGTGGGGATTTTACCTTTCCTCTGTGACCTGTCTTTGCACAGTGGCCCCTGTCCTGGTCCAGCACAGCACAGGAGGGGCAGGCCATGCTCTGCAAAGAACACCTTGGGACAAATGGCTGCAGGGGCTCTGGGGGGTCAAGGCTTGCCTGGCTCCTGTGGGGACAGAGGGGATTTGCAAAGCCTCAGACCCCCTGCAGGACCCTTGAGCTCACCCTTTGTGCCCCCTCTCACAGCCTCTCCCTCTCTGGAAGGAGCTGGTCATGTCTCCTTCTCCCAGTTCAGAAACTGTGGCTACACCAAGGAGAGAGCAGAATGTGTTTCCAGCTGTATAAAGACCCAACAACACAAAAAATCCACCTGGAATCCCCATCCAAAACCAAAGGGATCCCTGAATCCTGTGCACTCTGCTCTGAGGAGACACCTGGAACAATGAAGGATGATACTTTGGTAAGGTTCAAGGCTCCTCTGTGCAATCTCATTCCTTCCAAGTGTGGATATCTTATGTTTTGTTTTCAGATGGCCTTTATTTGCATTGCCTGAATCACCTTTCTGGTTAATGGGTTACCTGAAAACTCTGTGACCAGAGCAGCAGTTAATCTGCTGATATTGTCCTAGTGTTCAGACAAATAAGAGTAAGGACTGAACAGAGTTGGAAACACAAGCTGGGAATGTTTTGCCTGCTGAGATATGGAAAGGTCTCCAGGGTTTGTTTGGTGGAGTACTCCTGTATTAAGTTACATCTCAGGGCTAGCTAAAAATTAATGGAAAAAGACAAGTGCTGTGGGTTGCCCAGAACAAGTAAATTGATTGCTGTGTAGCAATCACTAGCTCTTAAAACAGTGGGTTGTGGTTTTTTTAAAGTTATGTTCTCTACTTTTAAGATTTTTTGCATTAGATACTTATTGTGAGGAGCCTTTTCCAACTTCCTTTCCAAGTAAATAAGGAAATCCTTCTTCAAAGAGCTCAGGGAAGTGTTTGTGATATGAGTTTTATTCCCAGCCACTCAAGTTCTTGTTTTGCCAATCAATGTTAGCTTGAGTTTAAGTTGAAAATTAGTGAGGAAAAGCCAAAAAATCTTGGTCCAGGAGTAAATATACTGCAGCTCGATGAAGTACACTGCAGTTTGCTTCTAGTTAAATATTGTAATAGTTATAAATGTCTTTTTTCAGTTAAATATTACACAAGTTTAGAGCAGGAATGATGAAACTGAAATGCATTCTGACCCAGGAGACTGCTTTGCTTTCTATTCTTCCTTGAGTTCTTTCTGTTTACTGAGTTTCAGTGCTGTACAAGCCCAAGAAAGCATCTTGTATCTGGCAAAATTTGCCATCTGTTATGAGCTCCAGATCAATTCAGTCTCTGTTCTTGTGGCAAACTGACCCTGGAGCTCTTTCAATGCTCTCTTTGGCTGTAGCTATGGGGAATTTCTGCTCCCTGCCCTATAATGACCCATTTCCAGGACAGAAGGCAATTGCCTTTGCAGTTGGGTGTCACTGAAAATGCCAGCTGGTCACCAAAGATGCAGACACATGGAATTCTAATATAATGTCTGCAGCTGACATTTATCAGTACCTTTATAACATAAAGCACGTGTACTGTTTATCACCACCGTGATGTGACTGGCATATTCACCACAGCCAAGGCTTCCTTTCAGCTTTGCTCCAAATAACTGATAACCCAGCAATCTCCACCAGTAATTCAAGCTCCTCCTGTCTTGCAGGGCTTCACTGACTCGTGTTTCCTGCTCACGAGCCTCTGGACAGCCTGGCTAACCCTGACTGTCCTGGCCAGTGCCTGAGCCAGCCCCACTGAACCCACAGCTGTCAGTCTGAAAAGAACCACATTCCAGGTGGTGCAGGTACCTCCACACTGAAGGATTTTAAAGTGTTAAATAAGCCCAGAAAGTGCACACACAGTAATGGGGATCACCTTCTATGTCACAGTGATGTTCTTGCTGCAGATGAGCAGCTGCAGATACAAACAAACCTCTTCCCACTCCCATCAGTGTGTTCTCATGAGGGCTGTGCTGATACAAATGCAAAATCCCATCCTCAACACAGACCAAACATGTTGTAGAAGACAGAATCTGAAAGCAGATTCTCCTGGACATAACCGAGAATTTAATTCACTCCATGTTTTTTTCAATGACAAGAGATGACACAGCCCATCCAATTAATCCATCATATCCTGGTTTGCCACGAAGAGGCTTCATGGAAGTGCAAATCATCCCCACCTGCTTCTCCCCAGTTCCTCTGCATCCACAGGATTTTGCTGTCAGCTGGGAGAGCACATCTGAGCAGAGCCCTGGATGTGATGCCAACACGTGAATGGCAGATTCCTTCAGCAAGGAAACAGAAATCTCCTCCATTGCTCTGTCTGCAGCCTTGTTACTGATTTTAATCTGTCCCAGGAGGAATCTGTAGCCCAGATGAAGACAGACAGCTGTGTGACAGATGCTTTGCTGAAAAGAAGCCTCAAAAAATGTAATTTCTCTGCATACACAACTGGCACCCTAAAGAGAAATATTTGTCTTCCATTTTCAGTGGAGTTTAAAAGCACTCGCCTATGGTAAAGAAAATCAAATTTCATGGTTCAAGGCTTAAGCTGATTGCATTTCAAGGCTTTGCTGTGTGCCAGGGACAATTCTTCCTCTTTCTGAAATGTTGTGGAGGCAGATGGATGTGTTATGGATCTCCTCCCAACTCCCTCCAGAGCTCAGACTGCAATGAACCTATTTCAACAATATCACTTTGTTAGTGTAACACAGAAAGAGACTTAAGAGCATCTATAAACATTCCCTTTGCCTCCCTAGCCAGGGAGCATCATTTAGTGCTTCACACAAGACTGGTTGTGTAATAAGGGAATAGCCAGGTCCAGCTCTGGAATCTGCAGATGAAAGGAGTTGCTGCTACTTCAGGGATCTCTGGGGAATACAGGAAAGCAGAGCCATGTATCCCTTACAATGAATACATACATTATTGCAATGATAAAGTCGTTTCAATTATCCCAAAATGATGCATTTAGAAACTTTTCTTTAACGAAAATCTTTCACTCCAAGGCAAACAGAAACGTTGAAATAGGAGACCTTTCCATCAAACAGTCCCTGTGGTGGGACTACAAATCATAATTAAAACAATGCCATGGAAGTGATTTGTGTTAAAAAAATCCCACTGTTAGAAGGAACCTTGAGTCAGGGCCCCTTAGTGAAACCAACTGTATTCATTCAGTGAGTGACACAGGGTGCTTTCCTGGGATGTGCCTCATGACCATCCCTGGGGCTTGAAAGCTGAAGAAGAACTACTGCTAGGAATGGCTTCAAACTGAAAGAGGACAGATTTAGATGGGATATTGGGAAGAAATTCTTCCCTGTGAGGTGGTGAGGGCCTGGCACAGGGTGCCCAGAGAAGCTGTGGCTGCTCCATCCATGGAAGTGTCCAAGGCTAAGGTGGAGCAACCTGAGATAGTGGAAGGTGTCTCTGCCCATGGCAGGAGGTTGGAACTGGATGAGCTTTACAATCCCTTCCAACCCAAACCATTCAGTGATTTTATGATACTAAATCCCTCAAAGAGAGATTTCATAATGAGCACTCATAAAGGACAATATACTTTTGGAAGTGCCCCTGTATAACTGACGAAAGCTAACAAGCTTAAAATATATACAGTATATTAACAGGCAGCAGGTATTTATTTTTAGATAAGTATTTTCTTAACCAAAATGGAGAGATCCAAAGTTAGGTCTGAAGTATTGTTTCTACAGCACTTTTGGGCACAATTGTGACATGTCCATGAACATATATTGCCTGCTCTTTTTATCAAATCCACTGCTTGGGGCATTAAAAGACATGTCATGTCTGACAAATTGAATTCATAGGTGTGTTTTGGGCCAGCCAAACCATTGCATTGTTTGTGTAACACCATAGGCCAAAAGAGTATTGCACTGATAAATAGATCCTGATCCCATGACAGTACAATTCACAATGAACTCATGGACTGGAGATTCTTTACAACTGACAGTAAAACATGAGGTTGGAATCTGGCTCAGGGACCATGAAGGAATGAACAAACCACAGGAACCAGCTGTGATCTGCCCAGCACATGTGCAGGGCTAAGGACCACCCTGCAGGGTTAACCCTGTGCTGGCTCTTTCTGCCTGCTTCACTGGGGGCTTGGCAGGCTGAGGCTGGTTGTGACCTGTGCCCTGAATCTGAGTGCCCCAGAGATGAACTGGGAGGCTGCAGAGGTGGGCAGGGACTTCCCTTTCCCTTCAGGAAGGACAGGAGACAGCAATTCCCCACTGTGCTCCCAGAGCCAAACAGTGAGCGGCTTCACTGCGGGAGCTGATAGCTGGAGAAGCAAAGCCCAAACCAAGAGCAGCATTCAGGTGTCTGCTGGGGGAAAGGAGGAACAGCTTCATTCCCCCTCTGCAGCTCCAGCACTGTAATTACGTGCTGTGATGAAAAACTTGACCCCCTTTGCTGCTCAGCAGAGAAATCAAAGTCAAGAACTGCTACGTACCAGAAAGCTCTGCTGTGTCTGCTCTTTGTCTTTTTCATCCTCTCTGAAAACATCTTCATCACCCCCATCACTGCAGTCACTGAGGAATGGGAACTGAAGGACTTTTTCAACTCACTCTTCCTTCATTTTCAGACATTTTTAGAGCCATTTTACATTCCTACTGGCCATACTGCTGAGGACAAGAGTGGCAGGTCCTCTGCCAGGTGTTTCCTTGGCATGCCAAGTGACACATCCTAAATCCACAGGACAGATTAAGGTTTATCTCTAATTAAATGGCTCACTGAGTAAGCTTTAATAGGATGAAGGAGCCAGGAAGTATCAGAGGTTTTCTTGGGGAGATGCCCTGGTCTAGCACTACACAAACACACATGACTTGGTTCTGTTTAAAAGCATGCTAGCACCATTCCCTCCCACTGGTGTCAATGCCCCAGCTCTACTGTGGCAAAATTTCAGCAAAACACTCATTTTCAACTCTTGGAACCTTTAAAACAAATTATTTTTAGTATAAATTTATGGTTATTAGAGACGAAAATTAATTCCAGAAAAGTGAGCATTGAAAGTAGCAAAGATTTTCAAGTGCATTCAATGCTGGAAATGGTTGCAGTTTCACTTTTGGAATATCCCACATCAGTGTGGAAACTCATAAACTATTTATCATTGTGTAATGAAATTTTCAGATCTTAAATCTTCAGAAAGATAGTGAACTCATGATTTTTTGAAGAGATGTATTTGAGTGTGCTTTTCCCATTGCTCTTTTCAAATGATACTTCATTCATTTTGCCTTGCAAGACTGGCACTAATTAAACAAGCATTAAATCAGAAATACCCATGGAGGGTTTAAAATGATGGGTCAGGGGGACACAGACCATGCCTGGTAGAGGGCAACTAAATGAGTATATGGGTCTTGAAAAAAATCTTTCCTCAATTGCTGTGTTACCTACAGAATAATTCTGTTAAAAGTGAGGAGAAAGCCATGAAAGGGGTGGAAAAACACAGAATCCAAATCAAAGCCTGATTGTGAACAAGAGTGCTCTGTAGTGCCCTGGCTCTTTCACTTTTGTTTCTATTCTTTTTGAAAGGAAACTCCCTCAAATGAGATGGGACCTCCCTAAACAACTAGAATGAATAGCCACAAAAACTCCCTTCAGCAGGCAGGAGTCTTCATCCAAGTTAGCTTACAACTTTTTAACTGATTCTTCAGTTGAAAAATTACCCTCTCAGATGAAGTTTGGTCTTTAGGAATTTATGAACTGTGATAAACAAAGCAGATTGGGTCCAAAGTGTCACACTGACTTTCCTGAGAAGTCATAGGAGGGGACCATGAGCTCATTTCGAGAAGATGTTAATCTTCTCCATCTGACATGTCTGTTGGAATTACAGATCTGAACTTTTTTGGCACACAGACTGAATGTCTCAATGAGCCAGACAAACTGCTGCCACGCTGAACAGGGATTGGGGAATTATTTTGCTACGTTATGATGGAAGAAAAAAACAAATCATTTTCCTCTAAATGGTTGAATACAATGCAGTTACGCCTTCTAAAGATGACCTCAATAGTCAGGGGAGATTAAGAGATCTTGATTTCAATTTTCCTCTGTGATTATACTGAGAACTCCCACCTGCATCCTGGCATTCAGGTTGCAGGTGTTGAGCAAGAGCCAAAATTTCATCCCATCCTGCAGCCAACAGCATGGAAGTGACCTGACTCAAATGTCTGCACTTGGATTTGAAATCCCAGTTTTCCATGGCTGCACAGTAAGCAGAGGTGCTACCTGTGCTGATTTTAAAGTATCAGCAGATAATTATGGATTTGTTTATAACCCAGTATAATTATGGATTTGTTTATAACCCAGTCTGTGTAAGGTGAAGGTGTCAGAACCCCAGAGAAAGTTAATGGACACACCCTAAAGCATGGGCATGCCTTTGCAAAACTTCTGAGTGGAACAATTTGGAGAAAAGCTTGCAAGAAGGAGCGTGAGAGGTTTGAAAACCAACCAACCAACCAAACCCCAAAGTGCCATCAGATAAAGAAAGCTCAAAATGTACCTGATGTCCATGTTCTGTGACAATAATCATGTCATGGCCAGGGTGCAGAAGCACTGGTAGCACTGGGAAGGAGCTCCTGGCACTGGTTATTGACTCACAGGTACATTTCTGTGATGTACCAACTCTACAGGAGAAGCTGCAGAGGATAGACATGGATAGAACAGCTCAGGAAGGACATGGACCTGTTGGAGGGAATCCAGGTGATGCTCAGAGGGCTGGAGCACCTCTCCTGTGAAGAAAGGTTGAGAAAGTTGGGTTTTTCCAGCTAAAGAAGACTCCAGGGAGTCCTCAATGCATCCTTTCAGTACTTGAATGTGGCCTATAAAAAATATGGGGATGGACTTTTTAGCAGGGCTTGTTTCTATAGAACAAAGGGTAATGGTTTTAAACTGAAGGAGCCTCGATTCGGATTAGGTATAAGAAAAAAGTTGTTTACAATGAAAAGATTTTTACGCTTAGGGTGGCAAAAAACTGGCACAGGTTGCCTAGAGAAGCTGTGGATGCTCCATCCCTGGAAGTGTCCAAGGCCAGGTTGGAGCTGGGATAATGGAAGGTGTCCCTGTCCATGGCAGAGTGTTGGACAAGCTGAACTTTAAGGTCCCTTCCAACCCAAACCAATCTGCCATTCTAAGATTCACAATACACATGTGATTACATTCATGATTCCACAACTTGAATTCAGGAAATTCCGTGCCTCTCTGTGCACATAGCCAGAGCCTTAGTGTCTTTACAAAGCCAGCTTCCACCGTTCTCTGGTGGCAAACCCTCAGAGTTTGTTCGGAGATGCTCCGGCAGCGCTGAGCAGTGACCGCCCATCACAAGAGCGATCCTGCACTCGGGGGAGGCGGAGAAAGCGGCGGCACTGGGGAGGAAAGCCCGGGAGGGCAGGGCGGGAAAGCAGCGAGAGTACGGAGGGAAAGCGTGCAGGGGAGGGCTGGAACAGAGGGGAGGGCGAGAACAGAGGGGAGGGAGGGTCCGTCCGAGGGAGGCTCCGTCCGAGGGAGGGTCCCTGCGCCCCGCCCCGCCCTCTCCATCCCCGGCGGGCCGAGCTGAACGCGGGGGCCGCATTCGCTGCGGGACAGCGGCCGTGAGCCCCCGGAGCCCCCAGGCCNTGTACTTCACCAGCGAGCTCCGACAGGTCTGTGCGGGGGCTCGGCGGCGGGGGGGACCCTGCTGGCCCCGTTCGGTGCCCCGGGACGGGACAGGCCGGCTCGGCGGGCGGGGGCCGTGGAGCAGCATCCCCCGGGCTGGGCTGAGCCCCGCGGACAAAGAGCCCCGCTCCCCTTTGTCTGCAGCCGGGGCCGGGGAAAGGAGCTCGGAGCCGGGGCAGCTGCAGAGTGCCAGACTGCAGAGAGCAAAGTTGTGCGCTTTGTGCAGGAAATGTGTTTCCCATTAGAGCGTGAATTCGCCGCCTCATCACTTCTGCGGTGCGGGAGGGCCGGGTGGAACAGGCGCTGTCAGCTGCACAGGGCAGGCACCGCCGAGAAAAGCTCAAAAAGCGCCTCGTAGGTGTTTCCCATAGGACAATACATGGTTTTAAGGCTGTGACTAACCCTAGAGGAACTGCACCAGACG
The DNA here is from genome assembly GCA_013400435.1 of Pycnonotus jocosus. Lineage (NCBI taxonomy): Eukaryota > Metazoa > Chordata > Aves > Passeriformes > Pycnonotidae > Pycnonotus > Pycnonotus jocosus. Next base: position 71,483 of record VWYP01033786.1, read on the forward strand.
GCAAACACCGCTGAATTCCTCAGAGTGACTTGTAAAATACTCATTGTATAGTCTAGATGCTTTGGTCTCCTTGCAGCCACCCTTGAGGCCTGCCAGCTGCTGCTTAACTCTTCCCTCTTCTTGCAAAATGTTATTTACACTCCAAGAAAGTTGAATTTAGTTGGTAGTCCCGTGTGTGTGGCCCTGCTTTTCAAGGACCCTTGTTACTCAGGGTTTCCATGAGTGTCTCACCCCAAAGTGACTGTCCTGCTCTAAGTTGTGCCTGGATGTTGCTACTCCTGGCACACAGGTAAAGCTACCTGCAGGTAAGTGTTCTGTACAGCTGCAGAAAGTATTGCATAAATGTAAATTACTGTTGTATAGATGCACTCAGTAATGCATGATTAATTTCATTATTAATAATAATGCAGATATACATATTATGTTATACATACATTTATTCCACATTAGATTTAATAGGTGGAGTCTTCTGAGATGTCAGAGTTCTCTGTGAGGTAAAGGGTGTGCAGGGTTCTGCAATAGGAGCCAATGCTCATATTCTCAAAATGTATAAAACAGATTCTCCTGCTGAATTTATAGCTGTGGCTGTCCAGTGGGGGAGTCACAGAAATGTGCTGGCTTTATGAAATCAGGTTTCATGATTGATAATGAAGAAAAATATATAAAGGCATCTTCATTTCCTCCATGCACACAGTTCAGAGTCCCTTGCTAACAAACGTGCCAATTTAAGTAATTAGTAACCACACTTATCTTTTCCTTCCTTCTATTCAAACATGTACACCTGGGACACAACCACATCCCAGGGACTTGCCCAAAATACACCTCACAGTTTCTGAGGAATAACAAGCCTGTGTTTGTTGTGAAGGGATAAATCTGTCCAAACTGAAGTTGTGCTGGGCTGCAGACAAAGGTTGCTGGCTCTGGAGGAGGTACCTTAACCACATATTCCTACATGTGGCATTTGGTGCACAATAAACAGGAAAAACCTCATCTAGACACAGCCTGCTACCCCACATCCACATGGTGCATGTGGAATAAATCTCTGTAGATAAACTATGATTTTTGTCTGCACATTTTTCTTCCCTTTGTTCACAGTACCTGCATTTCTACACCTTCACCAAACTACTGTGGCTGCACAGACTGCAGGTGTTTCTGTCTTTACAAAAAGCATGCTGGTAACTAGCAGGGCTTGGCCACTAGAGCAGTAGTAAGCTGATTAGGACTTGACATTTGTTCAACTGTTTTGCTTTAAGAGGAAGTACTGAGACAATAAAGTTTTTACCCTTCAGGATACAGGGCTCATGAAAATAACCTCAGGCTTCCTTCTATTTCAAAAACAGTCCAGTAACCACTCCTAACACAGGAGAGAGGCTCTACAAGATAAGATTCCTGCAGGAGTTGTGTCCTCAAAGGGTTCAATGCTGCAGATAAACCTGACTTGAGGAAATCTTACAAGAGAAATTCCAATCCCTCAGTTCCATAAGGTGCTGCTGCAAGGTTGCGTTCCCTGAGGATTTCAAACTGCATACAAAGCAAGGTTCCAGTGCCAGGAGAGTAAAGCTGTTTTGGGGAAAAGTGAGCAAGAAGGTGGAGGCAGAGGCACAGGACTGTTTGCTCCCAGATGGGAGGGCAGAGCTGGGAGCTGAGCTGTGACAGGTCTGCAAGAGAATAAACAGTAACTGCACAACTTGCCTGTGTTTGGCTTTTTCTTCTTAAACTCGTCAAACTACTTTTTTATAGAAGCTCATTGTATAATTAAATAGGTCAGAGCCTGTAGTTCTACCTCAGTGAGCACATAATATTAATCACTTTGAGTTCTTGAAATCTGATTTAAAAATACCATTATACTCCTTGGCAAAGGCACAGAAACCCTCTCAAGCACTCCTAGTGGGGGCCCCTTTTCCTTCTGCTGCCTACACAATACATAATTTCAAGTACTAGCTGAAGCTCAGTGGAATCTGCTGCTGCAAACTGAAGGTGGGACTTGAAGGAGCTGAAATCTCTTCTCCCTGTAGCAGGAAATCTCTTCCTAAACCCCTTTGTTTTGTTACAGCCAGGAAAAGCGTGGAGTCTGAAGGAGGAAATCCATTTGTTGCTCTCAATACCTCAGTCTCAAGGGCAGCTAAAAACTGATGCTTGTAGAAAAAAAAAAAAATCTGTTTAGCAAACCAAACCAATCTTCTTTAACACACACACACAAAAAAAGTGAAATTCAAATGCTGCTACCAGGATTCCATCTGAATGCTTTGCATGTTTCTTGCTGTTTCCTCCAAGTTCCCGTAGTGCTTTGCTGGCTCCACAAGGCTGCCCAGTCTGCAGCTGATGCAGCAGGAGCCCAGTTCAAAGCAAACAAGGGCTGCTCTCAGGTTCTGTGCTCCCACACTGACCAACAGCGCCAGCTGGAGTCACATCTGCAGGGAGCTTGGAGAGAGCTTTCCGCTAGGAAAACTCTCCCAGTCAGATTCCCTCGGAGCCAGAAGGAGTTTTGCCAATCTCTTCAATCTTAGCAGAAAAAAATGTTTTCTCCGTGACTAGAGGACACAGATAGATATTTGATATTTTCATGTCAAAAAATCTAGCATTATAATTTTATTTGGACTCAAATCTGGTTTCAGTTGTCTGGACTATTAGGACAAATGCTGTTAGGACAGACCCCAAACTGGATATGGGGAGGGTATGGTACAAGTATATATAACAGCAAAATATTATGGATTATAAATTGGATGAAAAGACAGCATAGAAAATACTTTTGAGTTCTAGCGTTTGATTTCATCCTCAGTAATTTGTTTAAAAAGCAATCTTGTGCAAAAGAAATGTTTCTAATGCAGAACTAGAGAATCTAAATTTGCAACATCAGTGATTTGAGTGTTGAATTTTCACAAAACCTATTAAGATGAATACTGGGTACCAGATTTATGTCCATGGAGATAATATAATGCAAGCATATTTTTGCATGTGAGGTGTTCCCTCATGTTTAAATACATCAGATCAGGATGAATTAAATCCTCTTGTTCATACAGCCCTACTTGCACCATACTAGCTTTAGAGAAAAGAAAGGGTGTTTCTCAGCACTTAGTGAATGTAGTGACATAGCACAGCTGCAAACACAGGGATGAAAAGTCCTGGCTTTTCTCTCTGCTGCAGCTCCAGGACTCGTACTCCAAGAGCGGCATCGCCTGTCTCACCGGGGAGGAGATCGGAAATTCCATCCAAAACTTGGACCTCATTGAAAGTGAAGACAGAGAGGCTGATCCCTGCTGGCAAGTAAAGTGGCACCTGGGAAAGTTAATTAAAAAGGTATTTGGGAACAGTGTGCTCGGTGATGTTACAGCTGAAGGAATCCTAATGGCAGAATAAAGGAGGCTCAGAGTGTTTTATTGCAAAGCAATTGTCAGGCCACAGCTCCAGCTGCAGAGGGCTTGCACTGAAGCAAAAGGAAAAAACAACTGCATTCAGGAGATAATAAAGCAAAGACTATCAGCTTTTGCTAAGCAAATTCCAGTGATGGAATTGGGCTGGCTTGTCTGAAATACCTCAGGGTAAAGGGTTTCTACCTGAACATACAGATCATGGTGCTATCAGAGTTGTCTCCCTCTTTGGAAATACAGGGAGACTGGGGAGAGAAAATGAGATTAAATGTAACACAGGGAGAGGTACAAAAGTGCCTAAGGAATGGTCCAGTCATGACCTGTGTGATGCAGGGATGGAGGAAGGAGCAAGTGAGCACACAGCATCAGGCACAGCACCTTCCCAAAGAGCACCTCCTGTGTGACTTACACACAATGCACATAATTTTGGCTACAAAGAACAGTCTGGCCGAAAAATCAGAGACGCTAAAATCTTCTGGAATGGCTTTCAAAATCCCATCTCCAGCATATAAACAAGCTCAGCCATAGAAATTCTCTTCTGGCTGAAATTTCCTGGCAGAAACAGATCTTGCAGTCAAAACAGATTCCATGCTTGTGTTCACAGATCTCGGCTCCTTTGGTGGAAGCTCTGCCAGTGAAGTCTCTGAACTTCTGCACAGAGAAAGCATTGTTTTAGTTGGTGGATGTTTACACATCTAATATACCTACTGGCTCCCTGATTGCTTAGCAAAAGGTAGCCTGGGTGCCAGAAATAAGTTACAATTATGATACTACTACTATTACTATTAGATAGATGGATAAATAGAAATGTGGCAGGACAAAACCCATCAATAATTGGCAATACAGGCATTATTAGCCACCCAGGTAAATCATCACCACACTTGCTGCTGCTGCACCACTGTCCATACCAAACTGCTTTGTTTCAGCAGTCAGCGGGTAAGAAGAGGAATGCACAAAGTAAAATATGCTGGATTAAGAGCTTAGAGAGATAGGTAGAGGTATGAAAATAAATTAATTTCTCAGATCTAAGACCCTAGAGTTTACACTGCCAGGTATTCTGCAAATGGAAGCTGGTGCTTCTCTTATTTGAGAGAAGCAAGAGATTCAGATTTTTCAATAGACTTATGCCTGAGCTCTTGAAAATGTTTTGCCGTGTCTTCCATTACCTAAAAGATGTAAACATAGAAATTCTTTATTACAACAAACTAATAGGTGATTTTTCCCCCCCTATTTTCTTGTTGATCAAATCCAGACTCCCCTTTATTCAGGAGTAAAAGAAGGTGTGTCTTTTTGTGCACATGTCAGCCCCAGCTGACAAACTAATTCATTTTCACTGTGTTTGTTGGCAGATGATGTCAAGAAGCTACGAGGAAAACATCTCTGCAATCAACGGTATTGTCATAATTTTATTATCTGTGGTAAAAAAGCGCCACTACTGGCACTTGATGTGTAATGATTTGATTTTTTAAAAGTGCAGAAAACTGACTAAGATCTTGTACTGGCATCAAGTCATCAAAAAGTGATTGTTTATTACTAGAAGGTAAATTTTTGAGAGCCAGAATTACTGTCAAGTGGGTAGAGCAAGATAGGCAAGGGGGATGCAGAGGACTCAGCCTGTAAAACTCAGTCCCATGTTTTATGGGGGATGTTTAAAAGCCCTCCTAGTACCCCAGCTCCTGGAACATGGAGCACAGAGCTGCAGAGATCAGTTAAGGAATAGCTCTGCTGAAGCTCACATTGAAGATGCTGAGGGAAAGCATTACAACCTCCAAGTGGAAATTCACATGGAGATTAGGAATACTTAACCATAAAATTGAATACTATGGGTTATTTTGTCTGTTGATAACTTGAAGGCAGAGGGAGGAGAAAAAGGAGAACAAAGAGGCACATGATGACATTTCATGAGCAGGAGTAAAAGCGGAATTTGAGCCTTATTAACCAATAATTAGCCATCAGTCTCTGATTCAGTCAATTAAAAAAGCGACATACCTATTCATTAAAATCGAGTCAGATGGAACAGATGTGCTCTCTAAAGTCCTTGCCTCTGATGTGGGGTTTCTTTTCCCTTGCAGTGGAGAGGACTCTGACGCTGCCACACGCGGAGGGGCAGCAGCCGCGCGGCCCCGTCCGCAGGATCGCGGCGCACCTGACGGGCAGCAGCAGCAGGAGGAGCTCCCTGTCCTCACGCAGTAAGGACAAACCTTGAACAGCACTTAAACACCACAGGATTCATTGAATTGCTCTCCCACTGCTAGCCTCGTGCTCACTGACACCTTTGAATACTCGTATTGGTGGTAGGAAACAAATTGTCCTGTTCCAGACGTTGGGTTTTTTCTGCTGATTCTCACCAAATAAAGGGAAAGCCCATTTGCCCTGGGTACCTCCCTAACTCTTCTTTTGGAACCTTCATTAGGGGCAAAAAGAAATTTAAATGTCCTTCCCAGAGTTAAGCTTTCCTCTTTCATTTCCTTCTGTCGGTTGTGCGAGTCCCAGCTGCTATGGTGACAGACCTATTAGAAATGTGAGACAGACAGGAGAGACTTGACATTCAGACCATGTTAATGAAGGGTTTGCTGGGCTTTCTGCAGCTTCAGAGGATATCAGACACTAATGGGTGTTTTAACTTTGTTACTAAGTAAAAACATAATTTTTTTCCCCTTGTTTGGGAGCACAGATATAAAGGCAATTCATGTTAATTCCCACATAAATCTTACTTATGGGCCATCAAATTGTTGTGAGAGTGGACCTAATGAACTGCTGGGAAGAGCAGGTTTCCTTACCTTGTTATTAAAAACAGGCTCCTCAGCTAGCAGACACTTGGCTTCACTACCTATTTTTTAAGTTAATGTTTCTCTCTCTCTTTTTTTTTTCAAGTAAATACTTTGCCCAGAAGAGGAATTGGACACAAAATAAACAACTGGGAATCATCAAGAAAAGGCCACTCCTTCCTGTACAACGTGGAGCTGAGAAATGGCGAGTTAGTGATACCCCAGTCGGGCTTTTACTACATCTACTCACAGATTTACTTCCGCTTCCGTGAAAACGAGAACGAGGACTCAGACCTGTTGGGACAAATCAGAAACCCCAAACAGCTGGTCCAGTATGTTTACAAACTGACTAACTACCCCGAGCCCATCTTGCTCATGAAAAGTGCAAGGACAAGCTGCTGGTCCAAAAAGGCGGAATATGGACTTTATTCCATCTACCAAGGTGGCGTGTTCCAGCTGAAGAGAGAGGACAGGATTTTTGTCTCTGTCAGCAACAGTGACATAGTTGACATGGACAAAGAAGCAAGTTTCTTTGGAGCCTTTATGATCGGTTAGAACGTGAAAATCATGATCCCAAACGGCCCAGTTTTTTTCTGGTCAGGGACAGCTTAAATACCTATAAAATAGGAGATCAGCAAGCAAAAGCTGCAGACTGCCCTTTCTCAGCTCACTCACGAGTTCTGTCCCAACAGCCAGGAAGATCAGCAGCTGGCTGTGGGTGGCAATGCTCTGTGCAGGCACAGGAAGCCAGGCTGGGAATGTGTGAGGGATTCACAGCCCTCAAGGTGACACCTTTGGGCAGGTAAGCACTCACCAGCAGCAGAGATGCTCCAGGCTGCCTCAGGATGGTGGATCCTCCAGGTCTGCTCACTCAAGGCTGAGGCTGGATATCAAATTTTATTCGTGGTCTCCATTGGGACCCTGTCTTGAATATGTCAGCTCCTGTGAGGAGCCTTTGTACATACTGTGCCCAAGTGCCCGTGGAATTTCTCCAGTTTTTTGAACAGGAGTTCTGCAGAAGCTGCACGCCTTCATCTCATCTAACAAAGCACTTAAGCACCTAATTAATTTTAAGCACATCAACAGCCTGACTACATCAGGGCATCCACATGCTTGAAATTAAGTATGTGCTTAAGCATTCTCCAGGATGGTGTCTTGAGTAAACACATTTGTCTTGAGCGGGATATTGTACATAAGAACAGCTGCTGGAATGGCACTGAAGAGCTTTTGAAATTAATCTGTGTTTTGATCAACATTTTGTAACAGTGCCTATTTACTAAATTACTGTGCTGCAGACATCTCACCAGGCTCCCAATAAGTTCAGTAATGCTGTTACACTTGTTGACAACAAGAACTGGATCCAGAAAAAAAAAAAAAGGTGCCTTTCTGTAAATACTGAATTCTGTGAGAAAATTTGCAGCAAATTAGGCATGACAAGATTCTTCCATGTTTATTTGTATTGGTCTGTGTTTGGTAGGATGTAATGTAGAATAACACACCCCAATGACTAACATTTTAAGGAAAACAGGCACAACTACGTGTGCTTACAAAAATGCTGCTTATTTAGGTAATGCTGTAATTATTTGATTTTATTTTTAGGAATGGGTGGAAAATTTTCACAATTTTTTTTTTTGTAAATTTTTTTAATGAATTATATTTTTTAACTCAATGAAATTACTATTTTGTATTAAAAGGATTTGAAAGTTTAGACTGTATGGGCTCACTGCACAGCAAAAGTCAGGTAGTGTAAATCAGCACATCTGTAGGGTTGTCAGTGGAGGAATAGCAAATTGCACCATGAATGCATTTTGCCCAGATTCAGAAGAAAAAATGGGAAAGGTGAAAAAAATATAAATGTTGGAGGGAGAAGAAGACAGGTCTGCAAATGTTACTTTACATCAACAGGGTGATGGCAAGATAAAGTCTGGCTGTGTATTTTTTGAATGCACTGGGGTTGCCGTGGGAACCCTCCCATTCACCTGCACATCCTGGTAATTAAATCACAGCAGTAAACAGGCATCACCCATCTCCCTGCCCAGCCAACAACAGGGGATTAACAGCCACCAGCCCCTGTGTTTATCTGGCCATGCAGGCAGGTGCTTTGGCTCACTTAAATATCTGTGTTGGAGCAGCAAGAGAATTATTTCAGGAATACCCTTCTTTTGGCAGGTTATGGCAAAGAAACACCCCAGTGTAAGCTGAAAATAATGAGTTTTAACCTCTGCCTGCTGTTTAACAGTGTCACACGTGCTGTTTTCAGTGGCAATCAAATATCTTCACCATTTACTGGAACACTTTGGTTTGCCTCCTTCTCAAATCATCTGTTTTGACAGAGAACAGAAAACATTTCTACAGTTTTCTTTTTGATGTCAGTATTTAATTCAGAAATTTTCTCCCTGTCAGAAAAGCTGGAGACCAGACCCATGCCCCACATACCTGTATATCTTTTACCCTGGAGAAATGACTTCTGTAGGTTCTCTTTGCAGATGGACTGGGCTTGGTGATTCCAGCACAGGACTGACCCCTCCTATCAGGTTTGGTCTCTGCATGCAGAGCATACTGCAACAGGAATCACACCAAGTAATAATTTTCTGAGTGATCTGAAGGCATGTTTGCCAGATCTTATCTTTGGGGGAAGATTATCAAGGGATATCAGACAGGACACCTTTGAAGAATGGAAAAATATAACAAGTTCTGCTTGTGCTGTGTCCTGACTCACACTTCTCATCTCACTTCATGCTGAATGAAATATGTAGCAAATTTTTATAGGTTGTGTTAACATGTGAATATTGTAGATTTTCTACATGCTTTTTATATAAAATGTTTTTACTAAATAGTTACTTAGTCTCGCAGTGATTATTGGTGTTATCCTATGGCTTCCATAACAACCCTGTCTTAAATAATTTCCCTGACATTGATTGGTATCAGATATAATTCACTAAATGCCAGAAATGGTTGCAATGCAAACCATTGGGCAATGCTATATTGTGTAATTCCATATAACTGGCTTCCAGATCCTAGTTGCTGAACAGCATCTGGAAGCAGTAGACTGAAGAAATCCCTGGAAATGATCTTGTGACCAGAGGACAAAATTCTGAGCATTTCCCTTGAGGTACTTCTCATGTTTCTTGCTTAAGCAATTATTTAAGCACTGGAAATTCTTATTTAGTGGCAAAATATCTGATCTTTACCCATTACCAAACTACAGTAGAAGATGTTTGTTCAGCCTGGAGAAGAAAAGGCTCTGGGAGACCTGACAGCATCTTCCAGGACCTAAAGAGGCTCCAAGAGAGCTGGAAAGGGACTTTTCACAAAGGCACAGAATGACAGGGCAAAGGGAAATGCACTCACACTGCCAGAGGGCAGGATTAGATGGAATATTGGGAGGGAATTGTTCCCTGGGAGGGTGGGCAGGCCATGGCACAGGGTGCCCAGAGAAGCTGTGGCTGCCCTTGGATCCCTGGAAGTGTCCAAGGCCAGGCTGGATGGGCAGCAGGGACAGTGGAAGGTGTCCCTGCTACACGGAGGGATCATCATGTTCTCTCTGAAGGTGGGGAGTGAGTCTGAGGAAGAGGGACAGGCAGCCCAGGTGTGACCCAGTGACACAGTGAGCTGCAGCACAGCCAAAAGCTGAGTCTAAACCTCTGAATTAGTGACTGCAGAGCACAGCTTTGCTGATTAATAAACTAGCACTGCTTTGAAGTCTGCTTGCTGCCATATAAACAACTGTAAAAGTAATTTGAGCTCATCCTGTGTTTTACATTATTAAGCTGGATTATTGCTATTCCATCAGCACTCCTCAGTGAGGAGAGTTGCTAAAGCATAACCTTTGAAAGCATGCACCAGGTGCTACCTTCTGCTGTAAACCACGTTTATAACAGCAGTCAAAACACCTTCTGTCCCTGGATATAATAGAAAAACTGAATTTGCTTTTCTCTGAGTTCTGGAGGTGCATCATTTTAAAATGAATCTCTACCTTGAAGTCTGTTTTCCAGTTTCTTCTTCTCTCTACAATAAACACATTATGATTGTAGATTCGAGGCCTTCAGGTATTTCCATGACAACAAACACTGATATGAACAAGAATTAGAACTTTACTGGATGAGAAGAAAATTGAAAGGATGGAACATAGGAGAGAGATCTCAAAACTCCACAAATAGAAACTCTTCTACCTCATCTCCAGTGCTCAATGCAGTTTTGAAGCTACTGAAGAGAAACAGGAATAATTTAGGAGTTCCATGAAAGGTATAATGTGTTTTCTAAATTATCTTTTTAATATCTGGTTTGCTCATACACCCAGCTAGTGGATAAATAGAATAAAAAATACTTAACTTCAGCACCTTTCTTTCATTGCAATAAGACCAATGACTTCATTCTTGTCTTGTTGGCAACATGAACCTCATGTTCTTGCAGCTGAGGGCTGGTAGATAACTTTGAGGGGCATAAAACCATCTTCTCTCATAGTTCTTACCTCTTCTATCACGACTATCTGCACCTCTAGCACATGGCAAAGCCAAACCAGGAATCCATGCAGTGTTTGTGGGATGACAGATCTTTATATTCCATCCAAATTTGGCCTGCAATTGCCAAAGAAATCAAAAAGAAAAGTCAAGCTGCTTTTCTTCTCTCTCGACTGACATTTTTTTCTGGCCCTGAGCCAGCCCCATGCAGGAAAAGCAGCCAGAGGAGCCCTTGACTCATGATACCCTTTTAAGAAGGAGATCAATGTGCTGGATTTGAAGTACAACTGCCAGTTCTGATCCAGTTAGCTCACAACACATCAAACTCCCAAGGAATTCAGGGTTAAATCACTGCATTGCAAGTTCAGGCTCTCTGGAGTGCACAGATCTGGTGCTTGCTCACTGTTGGGTGCTTGATTTTGGTATACACACTACCATTCAATATTATTCTAGAAAAGAATAAATTATTTTCCTGGGAGGAAAAAAAAACCCCAACACTTTTCTCTCCCTGGGGAAAGAGAAATGGTCATTTTTGACAAGACACAGTTCAGCAAAAACTGTAAGAATTTCCTGAAGGTTCCTCTCTACATAGAAAGTCGCATTTATAGCTTTGGGCCATTTTCTCTGGTAAATATCAACATCCTGCAGCTAACACCACTGGTCTGAGAATGGATTAGGCAAAAGAAATTTTAAAAAGGAGTGAGATAATTCCTTATAATAATGCAAAGTATTTGGCAGGCTAACCACACAGGCAGTTGCCATCTCTTCCATAATGTAAAGCAATGTCATGTTAAATTAGGTTGGGGACACAATTCTAATATGAAATAACTGTATCTTAGTGGTGTAAGGCCCATGATTTTTATTCAGAAACCTATAACACAACTATACAGGCAGCTGGGCAGACAAAGTGAGAAGTACATTAGGCTCTTCCTCCTTTTGAACTGCAATAATGTGCAGCCATCCCTCGTAAAATTTAACAACTGTTGAGTAGCTTGCTGCAAAACTGTCTCACAGTTCATGAGCAGGAATGAGAATACTGATTACAGTGAAACTGCAAAAATATATCATCCAAATTAGGATATGGACGAGGCACTAAGGCTAATGCTTGCATGATTACAGAAGGCACAAATTACAGAGAAGGGGCACATTCAGAGGCACAGAGTAACTCAGCCTTGTGGCACACCATGTTTGTGCTCTAGCTACCCTCCAGCAAAGCCCTGCAGCCGTGAAATGGGAATGCCAGTGCTGGAGTGCACCCAGGGAAACAGCACAAACCTGCTCCCCTGCTGAACTGATGGAGCTTGGAGCAGCCTGGGCTGGAGGAAGGGCTACCCACGGCAGGGGGTGGGAATGGGATGAGCTTTAAGATCCCTTCCTATCCAAACCATCCCGTGGTTCTATGGTTAAGGCAGATGCCAACATGGATTCAGAACACTGGCTGCCCCCTGAGAGATGGGACACAAGAGATCCAGCCCCTCTAGATGGACAGGAGTGAAAAAAGACTGTGCTGCAGCACATATACCCTTACAATTTGTGGGGACAAGCTGGAAAGGTAGAGATACACCCTATAGAGATGTGCGGGAAGTTGCTGCCTCTGATCTCACCTTGTTCTGCTCACATCGTGTTTCTTGGGTACAACATTATCCTTTGGTACAATAGGAGTCTGCAGCTGGCGAAGCACGGTTCTGTCGGTGCCTGCAAAGGGCAGAGCAGAGGACAGCAGTAACACGCCGAATCGAAATTTAATTGCAGGTAAATCATGTAGAAGCGGGTGACTGCTGCAGCTTCACTGAGCTGGAGTCTGGCCGGGCTCCTGCCAAGATCCAAGGGCAGAGCAAAGATACGGAGCGAGGAGGCAGCGATCGCACCCGCGGCTGCGGGACCGGCCCCGTGTGCTGAGCGCCGCGGGGCCGAGTGTGCAGGGACAGAGCGGGGACAGCGCCGGGGAAGGGACAGAGCCCTGCTCCGGGAGCACCGACAGGCGGCACCGAGCCTGGGGACAGCACCGGGGCTGCGGGAGCACGGACAAGCGGCACCGAGCCTGGGGACGGCACCGGGGCTGCGGGAGCACGGACGCCCGCACCCGGGGACAGCACCAGGAGCACCGACACCCGCACCTGCCCAGGCGGGACCGAGGCTGGACCCGCACGGGCTGAGTCGAGCTGCGCCGGGGGTTCTGGAGGAAAGTTTGGAGCTGGGTGAGCCCGCGGGGGTCGCAGCGGGGCCGCTCGGTGCCCACGTCTGGTGTGACGCGCGGCAGCGCCCGCCCGCCCCGGGCCNGCGGGCGGCCGCGGCGCGGAGAACAGGACGGGCGCCGAGCCCCCGCTGCACCTGTTCCCTGTGCCCGTGCTCACCGGCATCACCGTCGCCTGCGTGCTGCTCTTCGTCATCGGGATCATCGGCAACCTCATGACCATGCTGGTGGTGTCGCGGTTCCGGGACATGAGGACCACCACCAACTTCTACCTGTCCAGCATGGCCTTCTCCGACCTGCTCATCTTCCTCTGCATGCCCCTGGACCTCTTCCGCCTCTGGCAGTACCGGCCCTGGAACTTTGGGGACCTCCTCTGCAAGCTCTTCCAGTTCATCAGCGAGAGCTGCACCTACTCCACCATCCTCAACATCACGGCGCTCAGCGTGGAGCGCTACGTGGCCATCTGCTTCCCCCTGCGAGCTAAAGTCATCATCACCAAGGGGAAGGTCAAGCTGGTCATCCTCTTCCTCTGGGCCATCTCCTTCATCAGCGCCGGCCCCATCTTCATCCTGGTGGGGGTCGAGCACGAGAACGGCACGAACCCCCTGAGCACCAACGAGTGCCGGGCCACGGAGTACGCCATCCGCTCGGGGCTGCTCACCATCATGGTCTGGACCTCCAGCATCTTCTTCTTCCTGCCCGTGTTCTGCCTGACCGTGCTGTACAGCCTCATCGGGAGGAAGCTCTGGAGGAGGAAGAGGAAGAACATCGGTCCAAACACTGCCATCAGGGATAAGAACAACAAGCAAACTGTGAAAATGTTAGGTACGAGTCCTCTCGCTCTGTTTTTTCCAAAAGGATGTGTGTGCTTGTGTGTGTGAGAGAGAGAGAGAGAGAAAGACAGGGAGCCCTCTGACTCTCTGATAGTTTACTATAGTTCCTTCCAAAGGAAAGAAAATGTTTCATACAAAAGGCTAAAGCTCAGAGTATCTGTAGAATAACTCTCCTCCTCCCTCGGATTTATTTCTAACTGGTTTGAGCTGGGGACTCCCAAACAGTTAAACAAACATTAATAAGAATCCCTGACAAGGACAAATACTACAGTTATAATTGGCTTGTGCCCTGGAGATTTTTAAGCATTTTTTTGCTCTTTGGTTGTGGATACCAATGTTGTTTACAGAGAACAGTTTATTTGATTTTTAAACAAAACTAAATCCTTCTCAAGCCATGAAGTTGAGCTGCAGACTACAGCCAGCCAGGCAGGGCATGATGTGCACTTAAGATAGGAAGAGTATCAAGGTTTTAGCAATTTGGGGTTATTTCCTACCATGTGTAAGCTTATGAAAATTAATCTGCATTTTCATATTAGCAAAACTCCAGGATATGCTGAACCAAGAGCACTGTGTCTCCTTTGAGGTCTGTGATGCTGTAAAATCTCACAGACTGTAAGAAACAGGATCAGGACAACAGACACTGTCATTCCTAACTTTGTATATTGACACTGCTGGATGCTTTAAGGAATACTTATGGTTGGCACTTGGAAACACAAGTTTTAACTTACTGAGTCAGTGCATGTAGTGGCAGTTTGATACACAAAGCCAAAAAGTTGTCCTGCAGTTCAGTGTCTGAAAACTGCAGAATCCTGCTGCTGCATATTTTTGTCCAAGCCAAAAGTGCTCTGCAGTGCAAGTCATCCCATGGACTTTGGGGGAACAGGATGCTCTGCAGGAAGAAGCTTTCACAGGCTCCTTTCAGCAGGGTTGAAGTGGTGGGCTAATGAGGCAGACAAGAGGTGGCAGTGAGTCCTAAGTACCTTAATTATCAAATAGGAGCCTATCTGATCTTTTTGTTCGTGTCCTAATTTATTACTATGCAACGGCAGGAAGAATAATAAAACGGGCAGCATTCTTTGTGCCCTTTCAGCTACGTTTTATGATCGATAGAATTACTTCAGTCTGGTAAGCGTGACCTTGGAAGTAATTAATTGTTTACACTTCTGCAGGTTCAGGATTATGAACTTCCACTGACTATAAGTAAATTACATGTATTACTGCCATGTTTCTGTTTCCATATACTTAACTGTAAAGAATTTCGAAATAAAAATTGCTTATTTCTGCTCTGAAGTGTTGCCACAAACATTGCAATATTTCAGGCACTTTTTTTTCCCCCCTTTTTACAAGACTTGGGAACAGCCAGGCAGTGGCAAGAATCTCCTCTGACAGAAAGCCAATATTCCCTAGATGATAACAGCCTGATGCCGGATTGAAAGATGGAAAGAAGTTAGTGAGGACTCAGTGGCAGCAGTTGCTCAATGCAGTCTCATTGGTGTTAATATTCTGCTTAAAATTTAGAAGGTGTTCTCTGAGGCTTTATCAAGTCATGGAACATCAAGTAAATGGGATTAGCATCAGCAGTGCTTTTAACTGTAAAGGCAGGTTATGCTTCTGGGTCTGAAATTAAACACCTAAATGTATAGCCTGACTTGCAAAGGAGCGATCACACCCCATTCCTATTGAAATCCATGGGATTCTGCAGGCATACAGATCAAACCATCAAAAGCCTGACTAGGGATATTGCATGCCTACATGTGCTTAAAATTCTAGTCACAATAGACTGTGCTTTAAACTCTGTTCATTCATAATGACCATTATGGTAATATTCATTACATGGATTCAAATCCCGTGTGAGCTAGGGAACCATCTGAATTTCGTAGTGAAGATAGTGAGGGAAAACTGGCAGTGATTGGCTCAAGAATATGCAGAGCTGGAAAAGCTATTCTGAACCGCAAGCTCTGGTGCTTTCCATTCCACCACAAGTCCTGCATAAGCATCCTTTTAAACTTGGGAATGCTGCTGCAGAATTTTTGGGGAAAGATACCATTCCAGTCAGCAATTTGAATGTTATTATCTTTTAAGACATGATATGAGGATATGAGGACTGCTAACCCAACCTGCCCACCAGGGCCAGGTTGGACTGGACTTTGAACAACCTGGTCTCATGTAAGGTGTCTCTGCTTGTAGCAGGAGGCTTGGAAAAAGATTTTCTTTAAGTTCCTTTCCAACCCAAACAATTTTGTGATTCCATGAACAGGTTAACTGTAGAAATTGCTTAAGAATGTCAGGAACCCTTGCTCAAGTTTTCTGGTTTTTTCTCTCTGTAGTATATTAATAGATATACTCAGAGCAATATGTAAAATAATAAAGGTCAAAGGCGCTCAGGAAGTGAACAGAAACAGCTTCCCTTTCTTTCAGATGAGAATTCCAATGGGCCAGTGTTCAGAGATACACACATTCACATTATTCTACAGACAGGATATTTACATGGAAATGCAACCACTGTAGTAATACAATATTACAGATATACTGTATAATTATAATTATGTAGTCACATACTACACATTTAGTTTTAATCTTCTTGGGAGTAACTCATGTGCCAAAAAATGGACAAACTGGAGGGGTGCACCACTCTCCTATTCTTATTTTGGCATATGTGCTCTAAAAATCCCCATTCTGTGTTTTATATTGGGGCCTTTGCCTTTAACGGTTTTGCTTTTTGTCTTAAATAATTTTGCTTCCCAGTGGTTACATTCTTCATTATAAACCACAGGGTTGAGTCTATCATATATAATTTGCTTTTGTTAAACACTGCAGATGATAGATGGCTACTCTTTTTTTTTTTGTCACCATTTGGATTCTTTAACACTCTGTTTATACAAACATAAGTTTTATAGGTCAGAAGTTTGCTACATCAGATTAACTGGGCACTGTTCAGGCAGCCTGTTTAGATATGATCCAAGTGTATTAAGTATCATCAATTTATACTCTCAGAGAACGTATTGAGACACAACTGAAAGCTTAGTGGAGGCATTTTCACACTTTGTGATTAATTTGTTAAAGGAGCAGAGCTGCAAAACAGAATGTTAATCACCTGTATGTCGATACTCACGCTTAACACGCTTTTTTCTGCTGTTTTCATTTTAGTTGTGGTGGTATTTGCGTTCATACTCTGCTGGTTGCCTTTTCACGTAGGACGGTACTTATTTTCCAAATCCTTCGAAGAGGGCTCCCTGGAGATAGCAGTGATCAGCCAGTACTGCAACCTGGTGTCCTTCGTCCTCTTCTACCTTAGTGCAGCCATCAACCCCATCCTCTACAACATCATGTCGAGGAAGTACCGCGTGGCCGCCTGCCGCCTGTTCGGACTCCGAGCGCTGCCCAGGAAGAGCCTCTCCAGCAGCAAGCAGGGGAGCTCCCGGGGCTGGACAGAGCCCAGCGTCCTCACATGACACCGGGGGCCCAGGGCAACACCCGCCAAGGCTCCCAGAAAGCCATAAAACAGGAGAGGAAGAGGGCGAGCGACGGGAATCTCAACGATGGAAGCGGCGCTGTGGTCGCCACGCGGATGGGCTGAGAGGCGCGGTGCAGGCAGTGAAAGAACTGAGGGGGGAAACCCCAAAGTTTGGGACTCTGAGAAGAGAATTTGGCAAGGCTCCAGGTGTTGTTTTTGTGCTGCTTTTGCCCGTTTGATTTTTTAATGCTGGCTTTAGCCCAGAGCCAGGCTGTGCCGTCCCGGCCAGGCAGATGTGGCCCATTCTACTCCAGAGTTTGTACGACTTCAGCAGCGCCAATTCCAGCTGAATTTTTTCCAGAGTCAGCTTTAGTTTTGCTAAGAATTTTGCTAGCATCTAACCAGACCCTAGAGAGAGAATACTGAATTGCCTTTTTGGAGTAATAAACAGGAAATTTGATACACTTTTCATAATACCAATTTTTAAGTAAGGTCATGTTTTCCTCTGAGTGAGGAAAATGATTTCTTAAAAAAAAAAGAAAAAAGAGATATAAAATGGATAATTTTTAAACATGCTAAAAAATACATAACCTTCATCAAATAGAAAGGAAACAAAAAAATGCCTTCACAGAAGTGGCTTAGAACGTGACTGTACTGAAATATTTTTTTAAAATATATATCAGTGGGACAAGGACAGTGCTGACTTCAGGCCTGCAGTGATGCTATAAAAATATGGAATGCAATCACCCACCAAAGCCTCTTTTTTTTTTTTTTTTTTTCCTTTTTTTTTACCAGCTAAATCATCTGTACTTGCTCTGCTCAGTTTGACTGTGAATGACTTGATGTGTTTGAACTTGGAAGCTTTTAATCGTTTCAATATTTGTAATATCTGTGGCTACCTGTCCCTAACTGCACCCCACTGCACCCCAAAGCCTGCTGAGGACAGGTATTCTGCCTGTAAACCCCCCATGTTTCTGTTTAAAGTCTGTTCCCAGTGCCACATCCCCCTGTAAAGCCTGGTGTGCAGTTGTGCTTGTTTGCTGCAGTGTTGAATTGAGAACACTTTATATTTTTTAACCACCATGACCTGAGAAAGTAATAGAAAAATCTGCATTAAAGGACACAGGCAGACACATTCTCATACTTGATTCATAAACTCCTTAAATTAGATTTTTATACCTCAAGTGAGCCGTTTCAAGGCAAACCAGAAAACGTTCCATCCTCTGTGCTAATGAATATATTATATGTTATATTGTCTCGCCAACACGTGGGGTTTGTGCCCCACAGAGCTGACAGAGCTTTGGAGCATGCATGTGTGATAGCAGCTTTCTGTTCACTTGTTCTAGTGTTGATCCCCAGCTGGTCCACAGCCCTTTCTCCCTGATGAATTTTAATTCTCCCTAGTGAATTGTGTGTTAGCAGAACTCTCCTGCCTTCAACCCCCTGCACACACCGATGGGCCACCTTCCCCCTGTTACACCTTCAGCTGCTCAGGTTGAACTCAAGAGAAATCGGCCTCTTCTGTATATTCAGTGTCTTTAATATCACCTTTGCAGGGGCCAGGGGCTGGTTGCTGCTCCTTGGTGGCACCTGAGCCTGTCCCCTCCCCACTCCAGGTGTGCAGGTTTTGTGTGCAGACACCCACACTGAGGCACTGCAGGATCACCTCCTGCTTCACCTCCACCCACAAGCACCTCACTGTTCTCTCACTCTCTCACTGGCAAGCAGGTCTGGTGGCAGAATTCATGCAACTCAGGGAAACAAGACATTTGGGAAGCAGGGAAAGAGGGTGCAGGTGTGAGCTCAGTAACAACCTGTCTGTGTAAAGGAACCGATCACACACACCCGGCCTCACATCGGTGTTTCAAACCTCAGCTGTGTCTGTGCTGTTAAATGTGAACAGAAAAAGAAATAAAGTGATGAGACCCTTTATTACCCTGTGGCTCTGTGGTGGGGGAGGATCCAGCGTGATTCACACAAGTGGATTTTATTTTTTTATGGGTTTTTTTTTCATATTTGTATTTTAATTTTGTTCCCGAAATCTGAATAACTAACTTGATTAGGCTATTTTGTTTAACCAGAGTAACTGCAACATTAAAGCCCTGTGCAGACACATCTGTGCATACAAACTACAAACATGCTAATAATTTCATTTAGCCTAAACATTTCATCAGGAGAAAATGTAAATTTTAGCTCTACCAACACCACAAAATTTCCACAACTTTGTGTAGAGAATGAAATTTAAAATACTTGATCTGGGGTCATAAAAGTCAGAAAGAAAGGGAGGACAGGACTTCTTCCTTCCTTCTAACTGAGGAGATGGACTCCTTTCTGCAAGTCCTTGGACAAATCTAGCAAAATACACAAACTATTATTAAAGAAAAGTAGCCACCCTCATAGGACTCTTGCACAAGCAGGAAAATACTTCATATCTAGCAAGAAACACAAACATTTAACACACTGTAGCTGTCACTGCAGCAGCCATGAGTGTTGCTGCCCCCAGTACCAAAACTTTCCTGTATGGATTCTCTAAAGCCAGTGGGGTCAAGTGCAGGTGGTGAATAGGAACTGCTGCTTCAAACTGGTACATAATGAACTGCTTTGATATGGAAAGCAGGAAAAAATAAACAACACCTCAAAACCTGGATAAGCTTCACTTTTGCATCATAAAATCAACTTTTGTGTCATGCCTCCAAAAAGATACACACACCCCTACCTGCTCTGATGGATGAATAAAGTGTTGCTTGTCTTGGGCAGGGAAGAGAATCACAGAACATAAAAGGGACCTTAAAGACCCTCCAGTCCCAACCCTCTGCTGTAAGCAGGATACCACCCACTAGATCAGATTGCTCAGGGCCCCATCCAACCTGACCCTGCCCAAGCTGTAAGAAATAACTTCACTGGGGGGGAAAAAAGCATGAGCAAGATTGGAAGAGCGTAAGAACGGTGAAGTCAGTGCAAGGTAGGCATCATCAATCTGCCTCAGGTGCCAACAGGGCTCCTCCTGCCTTGTCTCTGGCAGGATGAACAGGACCAGGGTGGCTGCTGCAGGTGCAGAGGGCAGTGGCAAGCCACCTGTGCTGGCACAGTGATGCTGGCATGGTGATGCTGGCACACGGTGTCGCTGGCACGGTGTCACCGCCTGCCTCAGCCCCTGGAGCCGCTCCACGTTCTCAGCCTGGACTGTCCTGGCAAACAGTTCCCAGCACAGATAAAGCCTTTCTCCTCTGCTTCCCAGGGCATTTCTGCAGCACCTCATGTTCCTGGCAGCTTCTCCCCAAAGCCTTCCCTGCATCAAAGGGCACAGCTGTGCCTCCCATCCAGTTTTGGGTCTGGAAATGGTTTTTGAAATCTATTTTTCATGGGGGGAAGACAAAAGTCTTTGCAGGCTGTTCACTGGTGTGGCAGACAGGGCATCTCTGCAGGAAAGAGTTTCTTCAGGCTGTTGAACCTTTCCATTTCTGGAAACTCTTCCCTGTGGGAACAAACCTTGCCAGTTCTGACTGAAAAAAAAATAGTGCAGAGACCTTAAGAGTCAAAATTTTGCTGTGTTCTTACTGACTTGAATGTGAGCAGCCCATAGAGAAAATAACTGAAAGTTCATTCATTAAACAGTCCCAGTTTTAAAAGCTTTTCTGCCTCTACATTTTGTATTACAGCTTCACAAATAAACAAGAACAATTTGGCTGCATTTTCTTTCTTGGCAATGAGTTAAATTGGTGATGAAATAGGTCAAAAGGACTTTACCAGAAAGCTTCATTCATTTTACAAAAGTACCTTTGATGGAGGCAGAAAATCATGTCCTATTGTATTTCTTGCCAAAAATAAAATATACTGGAAAACCAGCACTTCCTTGTCAAAATTTGTATTGATAGATGTTTAGCAGTTATATAAGGTTGTATCAAATGACATTTGCATAAGCCCTATTAAAATCAGCAGGTTTTAGATACCTAAACAGCCAGGAGAACCCCCTCTGTGTCATGGATCTGCTGGTTTCAGGGTGCTGCTGCTCTGAGCCAGTGGATGTTTCTGGATGCACTTCCACAGAGCTTCTTATCTTTTGCAAAAACCCTGTGACCTTGAAGAGGTAAATTACATCTTGAGAAGTAAATTCAAATTTGGAACAAAAAAATCTAACTCATCTCCCAGAGATGTCCCTGCTGCTACTTCTCCACATCCTGAACTGCCCTCCTCATCCTCAGCTGAAAGCATCATAACTACATTTCACCCTCACAACTCAATAAAAACCACCAGCCCTATTTTACACAAATGAAACCAAAACCTTTGGCATTTTAACCCCTGGCCCAAACCTTACTGTCCCAGAGTGATGGGGTGTGGATCCGTTTGCACCCTCTGGATGTCATTCCTGGTTTGGGCTGGGTCTGGCAGCTCCCAGCATCAGTTTCCTGTTCCTGAGCTGTGCTGCCAGAGTGCTCAGCACTGTAGCCCATTAAAATTTTTATTTGAGAAACAAGCAACCTCTGGCTGACACTGCAGAGACACGGTGTACTCTGTCCCCACAGCCCTGGCTCTGCATCCCTGCTGTCCAAGGTGAGCCTACACCTGCAGTGGGGTTTGTATCTGCACAGGAATCACACAGAATCACTTGGTTGGAAGAGACCTCCAGGATCATCAAATCCAACCCAACACACGCAGGAGCTTCCCAGAAAATCCTCGGGATGAGCCAGCAGATGCAGTTGCAGGAGCTGGATGTCCCCAGGCCGTTTGCACTGTTTGACCCCGTTTGCTGTCAGGCACAGGCAGCTGGAGGCACACCCTGCCCAGCTCGATGCCAGCAGCACCTGGAGAGCTCCTCATGGGCAATCCCTGCTCGTTTGGGCAAGTCCCTCATTCCCTGAGGGCAGTGACACCCCCCCTTCAGCCCTCTCCTCCCCCAGCCCCACCTGATGGACCACCCTGAATCCTTCCCAGCTCCGCATAAATTTCACAGGAATAAAATAATTTCCTCACACAGGTGTGCTTGCCAATGGCTTTCCCCTCTGAAACACCAGTTCAGTAAGAGACAGGTAAAACCCACAGGGGTTTGGCTTCATGTCCCACATCCCTGGCCAAACCTGGGCCCAAAGCAGTTGTTAGATGATGGGGTCCAGCTGTGCCAGCTCTGCTGGATATGAAACCACAACCCTGCCTGCTGCTGTTTAGGAAAAAAAAAAAAAGCAGAAAAGCAAATGTTAGATGAGAATTTTCCTCTTATCTCTAAATTGTGATTATGCAAGTACAGTGGAGAAAAGGAAAATCTAATCCATCATGTATTAATGGAGGCTAACAGGTTTCTGCAGTCACTCACTGTCAAGCCTCAGTCCAGTTGTCATTCCAGCACACAATACAGCACATTAGCACTATCCTGTGTAACTAACACACTTTGTGAGTCTGGAACAGGCTTGCTCAGTGCTTTTTCCAGCAGAAAGTCTCCATTCAGCACTTGTGTGTTGTGGCCCTTCCCAATCTCAGCTGTGGATGGGTGCATGCCAGGACTTTTCCCCTGAGAACAAAATTCAGAGCCTCTCATTAACCCAATTACCTGGATCAGAACAAAAAGCATCTGGAGTTCATCTTGGAGCTGACCTGGTGCTGCTGAGTGCTCGTTTCTCTGAGACCTGCAAACACAGTGACCTCAGCGAGAAGAAGGGGCTCTGCAGCACAATTTTGGAGGGCAAACAGCTCCAAACCCATGTTGCACTGGTGCACCTGGATCCCATCCCTGACACCCTGCCAAGCCCTCACTGCTGGCCAGGATTGTGCTAAGAAGGAAACACAGAGTGAGCAGAGCCCCAGAGGTGTGATCCAGTATCCCAACAAACCACCCCAAGGGATGGGAGCAACCCCCAGGAGGAGGGGAGGGCTTGACTCCTAAATCAGCATCCAAACCCCCCAATGCCCAGCTGCCAATCTCAGCTCTCATTCCTGTGTACAAATACACCCTTCTGAGAGCCACAGGGTGCCCCTCCCGCTGTACTTGGAGATAAACCACTTTGTGTTTCTCCAAATAAAGGCGTTTTATGGCTTTCCATACCTGCTCTGATTCTTTCACTGGGTGCAAAATAATGGTTTTGTGACATGTGGGAGTCCATAAGGCAAAATTGCTCTCAGAAGTAAAGTACCCCATTCTCCCCTTCAGAGGCTGCTCTGAGGGCTCAGGAGATGTTCTCCCAGCACTTGCCCCCATTTTTGATGCTCCTGGATCAAAAGATCTTTGGCTTTTTTCTCATGTTCTGATTGATTTTCACATGATTGCAGCACTGTCTGTGAGAAAGAAAAGGCATGGCTATTTCCAAGCCTCCATCCACATTGTTCTTCCCTGCACAGCCTCCTTCCACTAATGACCTGGTGCTGCAAATCACGGCTCATTAAGGTGGGCAGGCAGGGAATCTGACACCAGAGCCTGCTCTGCAGTGAGACCCAGCACGATGAGCTCTGAGGAGCAGGGATTTAAACAGTTTTAACACGGCAGGCTGAGAGAAGACAGCAACAATGCATTCTACAAATTCTCTCAAAAATAAGCCAAGATTCATGGTCACACACAGCCTCACATCCTGCCCAGTTAATAGCACCTTGGTATTTTTATCAAGCAGTGACAATGAGATTGATTTTTCTAAAATTTGCTGTGCTACCCTGGGGGCACCAGGTGAATAACCAGAGCTGTGTACAGCTGGGATGCTCTTGGTTTCAGAACAATGAAGTCAATCACCTGATACTTTAAACAAGACACAGGACACAGCCATGAAGAGCACAAGGAACTCTGAGCCCCCACCCTGGAGAGAAGGAAGAACAGGAGCAGCATTGGCTTCAGTGCCGTGATCCAGAGCAACCCAGAGCTACATCCAACAACACAAACTCCACACAGCAGCAGCCCGGGGGATATTTGGCCCTGCTGAGTGCAAAGACCTGATCTTTTCAGCAAACCCAGCATGGCTGGGCAGGAGTGCGGCCAGGGAACATCTCCAGTGCTGCAGAGCCTCTGAGCCCAGGACAACACCACCAGCTCACAAACCTTTTATGGGAAGAAAGAGCATTTGAACTATAAATTTAAAAAGACAATATTTGCATTGGATTAGGGTGAATTTCTCAACTCTGTTCACAAGTTAATCCTCACAAGACTTCTGCATCCCTACTGTTTGCTTCATTTTATTTGTAGAGAGTAATAGCTTTCATATGACAGAAAGTGAAAGAGAGGAGCTAATAAAATTACTAAGAAATGACATCCTCTGAGCACACTGACCCAAGTAGTTATTTATTAGCTGTGTCAGGAGACCTAAAAATAGCTTTGATTGCATGCAAGACCATCTATGCCACCAATTAGTGCAGTAAATGTAACTGCTCAAACTAATAACAGCACATTCACTTAGATAACAGCAGATCCCAGGCTAATCCACAGTGTTTGAAAGAGTCTTGTGAAATTTCTTTTTATTTCACTGAGCCAAGAATATGGGCATTGTAAGAGCAATTGTCAAGAGCAAAAATAGATGTAATTGTTCAGAATGTAGTACCAATAAAATAGCCCTTTCAGGGGTCTCAGCTGGCTTTTCTGCTCAGCCATAAAAATGGTGAAACAAAATGTCCATATTCATCTCTATTTACTCATGGTTCTCACTCTGAGGAAAACAAAGATAACATTTGCATCTTTACTCCAGGCCAGGTTAAGGACAGAGAATATAATTCTACACCACTTCAATAAATGACAATACATTATGCACTGTGCAATAATTCCAGAAAAAGATTTGCAGAGGAAATATAATTTATACTTCATATTACCACACAAATTTCTTCTTGCCTCTAACACCTTTGGTTGCAAGACAGGTCTAAACAGAACCATCCTGTTGATGTAGATGTCATTAATGCTGGAGAAGAGTCCATGTCTCTTGCCTAGAGACATGTCTACACTCCATGTCCAGAGGCCACAAATTCATAGAATGGAATCATAGAATGGTTTGGGTTGGAAGGGGCTTTAATGATCATCTGCTTCCAGCCCAAGTTTTCAGGGGGATTTTAAATACCTCAGCTATGCTTCCAGATGGACAGGCAGGAGAGCCTTGATCCTCTGGCACAACACTGGCACTATAACCCACCCCCCTTCAGTTTTTGGGGGGGTTTTGCTGGATTTGAGCATCTCCTAAAATTCAAAGACACAGGTGAGCCTGTGGAAAAGCTCCACAGGAGGTGAACAACACGGACTGATGTCACTCCAGATCCTGTTTGCTTCCCAGCTCGTCCCAGGAGCGCGTGGCTCCGCTCGTGCCACACGTGGCACTGAGCCCCTGGTTCCTCAGAGAGACCCCCCACCTTCCAACGGGGCTCAGCTCTCCTGCACCACACCAAACGTGCCCTGAGCTGGCAGGAACGACTGAAGTGAGGAGCAAAACAAATTCCAGGCGCTGGTTTTTGAGCAGCTCCGTGATTACCCAGAGGAGAGAATCGCCGCTGCCATAGAAACGGCAGCGCCAGCCCGGGGACCACGCGCTGCTGGGGCACACCTGGCACTGCTCACGCTGTGACACGTGCCAGGGCCACAGCCCACTGCTGCACCACCCCGAAGGATGCTGGAAAGGCCACAAAAACATCCCAAAACACGAGCCTCTGCTCTCTCCCAGAACTTTTCAAAGCTGGTACTTCTCTTGGCAGCAGGCAAAGCGCTGCTGGTAAACACAGCATCACCCAAGCCCGGTTACAACTTGCTCTGTGCTTCCTCACAAAGCAAAAGCCATGGGAAATTTAGTGCTACTTACCCAGCTCTTACTCTGCTGGCACCCAGCACCTCTGCAAAACTCTGTGGGTGATAACAGCACAAGGTAACATTCAGAACTCCAACAGCAAATGTTTAAATCCTGCTTCACTCCCATGGGCTCTCACTGCCCTCCAGCACCTCTGCAGACACCCCTGGCAATAAACCAGGGACCACTGAAAATAAAAGGTCTCCTCAGATGCCAAAGTGCTGATTTACTATTTTATAGACACATTTAAAAGATTTTGTTAAAGAGATTGTCTTGGCAAGCACCGCTTTGATAAAAAAGCTGAGCAACCAAGTGCAAAAAGTTACTGTATTCCCCTAGGAAAACCCCACTCGTGTTGCAAACTGCAGTAATTAAAAAAGCAAACAGAACAATTGTTGTATTTATGCAATGACTTGAAGAAAAACATTAAAAATTAACATGAATGTGTTTGACAAGAAACATGTATGCATACTAGATTAATTCATCATGATGAGGAATTGAATTCATTGCACATAATTAGTAAGTTAAAACTCTAGTATTTCAAGTGTTTAATTACTAAGAGAGAACAAACCTAGGTATGTTTCTATAAATATAAATTCTTAATTTTTCATGCAAGCTATTTAAAAGAAGTGATTAGAACACCTGACTTTCAGATTATCATTATAAACTTCCTCTTCACAAAATCACAAAAATCACTCCAATTACAAACCAGAAACATCCTGAGGTAAATCCAGGGCTCCCACCCTTGGCTCCAGGATACACTGACCTGCCAGAAGGGGCCACATGGACCCCAAAGAGCTGTGTTCAAATAAAATAAAGAATTAAAACAGAAAGAATTAAAACATTTATTGAGCATAAATATATTACATATACACTACAGATACAGTTAAGTCTTACATACATAGTGTAGTATTTGCAAAATCTATACATTAAAATTGATATGGCAGTTTTAATATAATGCATATGAAATAGTCTAAAATTTACAATACAAGAAAACTTCTGATTATTTTTTTTTTAAAGTTGAAAAGCTTGGAATGTATGTTCCCATAGTGAGGTAAAAACATTTTCTTTTTCTTTTTCAATTTAAAGAACTGTGCAAGGATAAGGTTTCATACACATTCAATTAGGGCACTTCTCAATCGTGACACTGAATACTGAGCTACTGGAGCCAACAAACAGGATTAGAAAACACTTCAAGTTCATAAAGAAAAAGGCAGAACAATATAAAAACATCTCTCTCCTTCCTTAAGGGTATTAAATACTTAGTGTTTCATTCTACCTTTGTTGGTGGTGGTGATTTCTGTGAGACCAGAGTGCCCTGGGGTTGGACCCAGCACCTGCTGGAGCAGGGGCACAAGGGGGTTTGGGAAGGGCCAAGGCATCAGCAGTGGTGGCTCAGGGACAAGGTCCCTCACAACAGAAGGGTGTGACATCGGTGACCTTTGTCCCTGACACACGAGTGACGACCAGATCACTGTGACAGGAGGCACAGCCTGAAAATGTCCAATTCACTGGGCCTGTCCCAGCTGCTCCAGCACAATCTCCCAAAAGCTCAGGCTTGGACTGGGGGCTCTGGTCAGTGTGGTTTGTTACCAGGGACCCAACAAATCAGCAGTGACAGAGATGCTTGGAGTGTGACTGACTGCTGTCCCCTCCACTCTGCTCACTGCTTTTTGTAGCACTTATTCTTTTTCAAACTTTCAAAATTGTTGATCTAGAGCACAGTGGGGTGGTTTTTTCCTTTCTTTATTAAAGCAGTTTTGTTTTTTTTCTTAAAAAAAAGGTGTCAAGCTCGGATTTCATAGCAGCACTGCTCAAACAATATACCAAAAATAAAAAAAGGGAATCTATTCAAATTTCTGGGTTTTTCCAAACTAGCGGTCTTTTCATTGTTTTAAAAAATACACTCTTCTCCTCTCCAATGAAAACAGCTGTATACTCTTTGCTCACAAAATACAGATGCAAGGTCACAGAGTTTCGTATCACAAATAAATTTAAATAAGATGTAAATAAATTTGACAAGCCATGACTTTGGCAAAAAACAAAAAAATATATATATTTAGCTCAATGCCATTAGTTTGCAAGGCTAAATCGAACTAATTATAGTCAATAACAAAATACAGAACATTTCTAATATTTGCTACATCTAGAGAGGCACACAGAATAATTCATTGATCTTAGCACTTTCTTTCCAGAGATGATTTTGTTTTTGGATACATGTAAACGTTTGAATCACTGATAATGGGTTTTTTTTGGCATTTAATGTACTAGATGCTCCCATCTTCAAAAACACAAGAAAATGCAAGAAGATTAATAATACTAGGAATGCTGCCAGGTAAAAAGTTGACCTAAAGTACAACAGTATAAAACAGACAAAATGTAACATGCTATGGGGAGGGTGGAAAGGGGGTTTAGATTAGTACATAAGTACACTTTTTATTTTTTATTTTTTTTTACAATAAATAAAAAGATTGCACTGTAATTGGTATTTAAAGTACTGTATGCAGTATATAGTATAAATAAACCTAAAAACAAAAATAATGTTGTTTTTTTCCCCATTACTTTGGTTAAGGGAATATTATGCTAGTACAGGACACTGAATCTTAGACGATGGAGACAGAGGACAAAAAAGCTAGGACAAAAGCAAAATCAAGTAGCAAAAATATACAAAAACAAGAGGCAGGGAAATACACTGTGTCTGTTGCACCCTTTTGGAATCTATTTGCACCTCCAGCTCATTTATGTCCCTGAGGTACTCGCACAATGTTGACTTAATATAAATAACCCCATGACTCAAGAGTTAAAAATCTAGTGTCTCGATGGATTAAAATGTGTCTGGGAAGGGGCAGGCAGGAGGGGGACACTGCCACCAGAGCAGGGACCATTCCTCTGCAGGACTCTCATCTCAGTTTTGCCAGGTACCAAGTTATTTCAATCAGCCCCGTGGTAAGAACAGCATAGACACCCTTTTAAGGTATTTAAAATGAACAGATGTGATTTCTGATACCTCCAAGAATGTTCCATAAAATAGATACCCCTCCAAAAAAATAACAATAATATTAATAATAAAAAAAAAGATCAACTGACAGTAAAGTTTGCTTCCATTGAGTGTAAATCTCACCTAATTCAGTAGAGGCAGTAAGCTGTCACCAGCTTGAATCATATAAATCAGGCTGAACGTAATAGAATAATATCTAGTATTAGATTAGGAATAGTTATATACAGTGACAAACAGACAAGTTAAAGCAGCTTTTAAATAGCTGAACATGGGAATAACTAACTATTGCACAATGCCCTCTTACTTAAAATTACTGCTAGGAATCAAAATGGTAAAAAAAAAGATCTATAATGCTTCATAATTTATATGCGGTTTGGTTATTTGATTTCTTATACAGGCAGTTTATAGTGTTTGTAACTGTAAAAGTAACAGGCAACTAAAAAGGGTTTTCAACTGCAGGATGCTATTCCAATTTAAATGCACTAAACAGTTAAAAGAACAACTTAGGTTTTATCTTGAAAGATTGGGGCAAATGTAGTGAGCAATCCGTAGGCAACATTGCTAATACTGTTCAAGGAAAAACTGGTACTTGACTAACATTGTATCCTAGTCTTACCACTATACACTCTTGTGACTAA
The DNA here is from genome assembly GCA_013400435.1 of Pycnonotus jocosus. Taxonomy (NCBI): domain Eukaryota; kingdom Metazoa; phylum Chordata; class Aves; order Passeriformes; family Pycnonotidae; genus Pycnonotus; species Pycnonotus jocosus. Next base: position 100,925 of record VWYP01033786.1, read on the forward strand.
TGTTTAGAAGGAAAAAGAAGAGACAAAATAAGTGACTCATGATTAAAATTTCCTAAATAGTAAGATAAAATAAGAGACTGCATGAACTTCAGTGAAAAAACCCAAAACAACATCAAAAAGGCAAATCGGTGACAATTTTGAAATCGTGAAGGAAAAACAACAACAACAACAAAAATCTTGCTTTTGGTATCTGGTTTGTTTGTTTCTCCAGTTTGACCACTTCCTAGTTCTGAATTTCAAAAAGGTGCATCAAAACACTGATTTATCTTACTGTAAAAAACAAGAGCAGTATATAAAAATGCACGGTAGAACGAAGGATTTTTAAAAAAAAAAGGCAGGGGGGAGGGAAATAAGGAGGAGGAGGAATATCTGAATAAATGTGTGGATTATAATGCGTAGCATTAGTTAAACCTGTGGGGTTCTCTTTTAAACTCCGGCTGGATGTTCTACTTCATGAAGAAGTACTGTAATATACAGGCGAAGATGATGGAGAGGCTGGCGAAGCCGAGCACGATGAGGGCAGCGAACTGTTCGTCCGTGGGCACCATGGCCTTGGCTTTGGGGCCGTGGGCGCCGCCCGGCTCCCCCGGCAGCTCCGGGGCACTGCGCTGAGGCACAAACGCCACCGAGGGGCTGAAGGGGCCGCTGAGCTCCTGCGACGTGTCCAGGCACCGGCGGCAGGCGCACACGCGGAAACGATAGTCCGTGTTCAGCTGGAGGCCTGAGATGTGGAATGTGGTCTCTTCTCCCTTGTACACCTTTGGAAACAAAAGCAGGCAGCGCGGTCAGACACGGCCTCCCCAAACAAACGGCGCGGTGCTCGCAAGGGTTTCACCATTGGAAGCTCGGTCTGATGCCTTCAGTTTTAGCTTTTACACTTTTCAGGTCCTGTACTGCACTAGTGCATAACTCTGAACTCCATATTGATGTTAGTAAGCTCTCTCCACAGTTTGGTCACACAAAATAATCCTTCCAGGCCTGAGAACCACGGTCATCATTGCAGCCTCAGGCCCCAAAAAGTATAAACAAAAGTGAATTGGGGAGAAGCAAACTGGAGGAATATGACTTCATTACCTGAAGCTCTAATTGAACAGTTAACCTCTGATATGCAAATAGATCAAACTTGTATCTGTCTGAAAAACTCCTTCATAATGTAATTACATGTAATTGTAAATGTAAATACTCCTTATATCTGTCTGAAAATATTGTAAACTGTTGTCTGTCTCGGGCGTAGCCTCCACGGGACTTTTGTACTGTCCAAGATGTATCCTTTGAAGGCCTTTAATAAATACCTGCTTTATTCTCTAACTCTGTCCAGCCTCTATTCCAGGTAGCCTCTCCAGGCATCAAGTCAAGTCTCTAAGGAAACACTTCTCAAAGGAAGGAACTCCTGGGTCAGTGCAGGTTTTGGAACAACAGAGTCACATGGAGGGCTTCTCAACAAGTCTCAACACAGTGCACACAGGGACAGACAACACATCACTCCATGCAGCAATAATAACACACACTAACCTTCTGTGGGCATGAGAAATGCCACAAACGTATTTCTGCACTCTGGAAGTATGACTGTATGCCTAAAACATGTCTAAGACACAATCACCCTGTCTGGCCCCAAAAGGAAAAAAAGCCTTCAAACAAGGTTGTGGGAAGTCATTCAATGTGCAGTTGCAAAATTGCTTACAAATGTCATTTTAATGTATTTTCCCCTCACATTTCTCTCAAGAAACAACAATCTTGCTAGAAATTGCACTTTCAGAACTGTGGAAGTAATGAAATATCATTAAGATATGAAAAATTTCCTCTTGATTGCATTATATTTGGTTGTTTACTAATCAAAACCCATCACATATTTACCTTAATCAAATGTGGGTACCACATGCCTCAGAGCACAAGTCATGGTATCAGAAAGGAGAGAAAAAACTGAGTATCTGAGACAATTTTGTGACTTACATGGAAAAAAAAACCCACTGGAAACAATCACAAATTCTGAAAACAAGTAATTTATATAATGGATGGTTGTTGAGACTGGTATTGTAACAAAATTAAATAAGTGTCACAGAGTAGCTGTGTCTGTTGGGAAAAAAACCATCTTGAACTTCAGATGCTTCTTTCTCTGCTCATTTACCATTTCCCTTCTCTTCACTGTGGGAGCCAAGGCTGAGAGCATCTCTGCCCTCCCAGAGGCAAGAACTCATCTTAGAAAAGGGGAGCAAGTGGGAAACTAATCCCAAGCTCATAGAGGATTTCCTGTGTGTTACTCTGGAGTAAGAAATGAAGAGGAAAGAGAAGAAACCTGCTCAGCTAAAGACCACTTAAAGAGCTCAGCTCCCCAGCTTTCCTGCCCTGCTTGCCCCTGAGCCTCATCCCTTGGTTAAACAGTCGGTTGCTGATCTTTTGAGAAGGTCTGTGACAAAAAGATTAAGGTGCTTCTTTCATTTGTCTTCTTTCCTTTTCAGCTTTCAAAGCTTTTCACAATGCAGTTTGAGTGATGGTGAGCCTGGGTTTCCAAGTCCTCTAACTGGCTGGTGTTTCTTGGACCCAAGGCACAGATCAAGAAACAACATTTAAATAAATGTTGCCTTGCTCAAGTATTGCTCAGCATTTGCAGGAAGCTCCCTCCAGCTCAAGCAACAGCAACCCAACAAATTCATCCCATGAACTCCTGTGAGTGGCCACAGCCATGCACAGCTGCCTTTCTTCTTGCCTTTGTTTGTCTTCCCAATGCAAACGAGGAGTGAGTCACAGGGTTACAGGAATTGCAGGGAAAACAAAACTGAAAGTGTCGTAGCAGCCCACAGAAGTGATGTGAGGGTTGAAACATCTGTTTGCAAAGCACCTCTCATCCCAAGAACACCTCTGCCACTCTGTTCTCCCACAGCAATTCCATTTCTAATACCCACCTGTTGTGGGCAACTGTGTCCCATGGGACTGGGTCAGGATTCTTCCACCTAACTCCCTTTTCTTTAGATTCTCAGTCAGGGCAACTCCACAAAACAACTGCCAGCAAGATTTGCTTTCAGGTGCTGCTGTAATTAATAATTTCATTTCAAAACACATAGCCAGAAAAAGCTCTACATGCCTTAGCCACAAATAAAACTTTGTAGCCAATATGACCACTTCTGAACCAAAATAAAAAAATCCAATAAAATCCAAATAATAATTTAAATGAATTTAATTAAAAAATTTACAATCTAAACTTCATAAATTACATTTAACAGATACTGGGGACAGTATGTATAAAACTTGTCTTTGCACTGGAAAAAATCCTGTCTAGTAAAAAGAAAAAAAAATCATCCTGGGTTTTTTACTTGTTTTGTTCCATCAGGGTGGTGAATACCAGTGTAACTGGAGGCCAAGTTTGCTTAAATCAAAGACTTGTATCTTCATTACAGTCTAACAAGTATAGAAGGCCAAGTTCACTCAAGCCAGCTATTCAACAGCACTTCTCAGAAAAAGGCCAGACAGCCAAGTGAGAGAAGAGCACATCTGTAAGGGAAGTTTGAAAATTTACTGAAAGTAACTAGATTATGTGAATTCATGTTCACCAATGATAAAGACAAAACATTCCCTGCAGTAGCACTAAGACAGTTATGGAAATTGTCCTGCTTTCAGTGGTTTGAGGAGTATTTACCAGCAGTGGACCTACCTATTTGTAACAGGTTAACAATTATTAAATTGTCACCCCCTCCTGACAGCAGCCTCTCCCCTCAGCCAGGGGCTGCAGCAGCACCTCAGAGCTGTGGCAGGATGCCCCAGCACAAACACACAGTTACACTCTGTGAGTGGACTCTACACATACAACAGAAAAAAAATCCTTGGCAACTATGAATAAGGTCTTTAAATCTGCTGAACAAATATGAAATCAAATATAACTCTACGAAGCAGCAATAGTATTTTATACACAGCACATTATGCTTTGGTGGCCGACAAGCCAAAGTGAAGTGCCTATCCAATTTATCACTTTTGGCTCCTAAAAACAGCTTTTTGGTTTGGAGACTTGAGAATATAATAAAAATGTGATGAGCTTTCTGCCTGGCTCCCTCGATGAAAATATCATCACAAGTAATAAACTTTTGCTGAAGCCTCTTGTGGTATTTGACCCTTCTGATCGAGCTAGAGAGACAGAGAATTCCTGCAGGCAAGGATTTCTCAATTTCACTGATCTCATTAAATAATTCCAACCCTCTCTCCCTCCTTTCCAAACAATAACAGTGACAGCCATAATTGCCCTACAAGCAACACAGTGGAAAGTGCAAGGTAACCTCACCTGGCTGGTGCACCCTGAGGCAATGGCCAATATCTTTAATAATTAATAAAAGCCCATTTTGTATGCTGATAAAAAGAGAGAATCATAGAATGGTTTTGGTTATAAAGGACCTTAAAGATCACCCAGTTCCAAACCCTGCCATGGGCAGGGACATCTTCCACCAGACCAGGCTGCTCCAAGCCCTGTCCAACCTGGCCTTGGACACTGCCAGGGGTGGGTTTCAACCTGTATCAAGAACATGCCCACTTTAAAAAGTTTAATTTCTTCTAAATCATCCGACAGATTCCTTTTTAAGAAACTAGATTATAATTTCATCAGTTTCACTCACTCCACTGCTGAGATACTCAAAAACCCCTCAGAGTTGTGTGACAGCCTTGTCTCCTGAACAGAGAAACAATAGTTCCTCAGAGAACCTGCCTTAAAGTTGTTTGCACTGAAAAACCCCAACTAAAGGAAATTATTTGCTCCAACTTATGACACGAAATTGGCACCAGGAGGCAGAGGAAATACTCAATGCAAGTGGCACTAAATGCCAACAGGTACTGTGTATTTCTGTCAGCTTCTGGCACACAACCAGCACAGGCGCCTTTGACTTATCAAAAATAGAGAAGGAAACCAAATTTTTGGCTGACTAGAGCTTTACAGAAATTATCAGTTCACTAAAGCATGTCAGATATTGTGTGTCTACACAATCTAATCCAAATAAAAAGCAATAATAAAGTGAGAGTTTGGTAAGGCCAACTGGGCTCTCCCAGGCATTCACCTCTCAGTGCAGACCTGAGAACTGCTGGGGGATTTTCCCACACCCAGGGTATCCTACCCATAACTTGCTCTTCTTTTGGAAAGCATTTGAGACAGTTTTCTTCCCCAGAAGAGATGTGGCAGAAGCTGATGAAACACAGCAGCCTCCAAATTCTCAGAAATTTCAAAGGTAGAGCATTTTGCTTCAGTGGCAAACAACTTAAGGATAAAGAAGCTTTAAAAAGTTCAGTTCTCGCTTCCCATGGTCAGTTCTTAGGAGGACCCGGTTCCTGGGTGATTCCCAGAGCTGCTCAACTGGGAAACCAAACTTTAGGCTGCTGGGCATTACTAATTATTAATTAGTTATTAATGTTATTAATGCATAACAGCATTAGCTGTTATCCCAAACTGCAGTTCCTGCAGGTGCTGCACAGCCCAGCCCACTTCCCAAAATCCACATTAAAGCTATGCCAACACAGAGACAATTTAATACACTTTGGAGCTAAATTCTGACTAAGCTAAGCTAGATAGAAGTGCAAGAAACAGAAAAACAAATCCAGGCCACTGATTCCTGGAATCTCTTGCGGCTTACATCCTGATTCATAAGCAAGGAAGATTTGATTTCCTAAAAAGAACTGTCCTATGCCATTGCTTTTTAAAAATTATCTGTACAGATAAAGCATATAAATACACAAAAAGGAACACACTGTGTGAGACACAAGGAAAGGAGTAGTTAGCATTTCTTAAAATACACTTTCCAGGGAGATAAAATGTTATTGTTTAGCTCCAGCAAATCCAGTTCTTCAGACAATTCTCAGCAGAGAAATATTTACAAAATATTCTCACAGAGGAGGGCAGGGATGGCTGTAGTCCCAGTGTGAAATAAAAAGGCTTTTGAGTACTTTGGTATCACCTCTGCTACATCAAGTGGTGGAAAATCAGCAGCTTTTAGGCATGGAGAGCTTCAAACACTGGGGTGCAAGGGAGGGAGACAGCTCAGGTGTGACAGTCTAGAGAGAAAGGACAACTTTACCCAAAAGCAGATCGGTGGCTGATGCTGCATTCCATGAATAGCCTGAAAATCTCGAGTGTATTTCATTTGTGCCACCCTTCAAAACAATTTGCAAAATGTTTCTAGGATAATGTACCCCTTTAGATACATATGCAAAATACATATGTCACTTGCAGGGAACAAAACAGGACTTGCTTTTCAAAGGTAATTAGCATATCACTAACATTAATGAATATATTGGTGACAGTACTTTTCAGTTAAATAGTAGCAGGTGATCACAGGCATGTCAAAGCAGAGGTGAAAATGTATTAGCCAGAAAATCACTGAAAGGTGTTTCTGTATTTCATTTTCTGTGCACATTACAGGAGCTCATGGACAGGGACCTGCCCCAGTGCTGAGACACCACCCACATTCCTGATAGAGAAAAAACACCCTGATGGGCAAAGGTGATTTCTGTGAAGGTGAAACAGTGGAAATCTCCCTCTTTCTGGTGGTAATCAGCCAGCACAACTACACAAGTCCCAATGTCACCTAGAGCATCCCAGCCAGGAACTCCTTGCAGGGAGTTACTGGTGACAACTCACAATAAAACCCCTCACCAGGCTCGTGCCTTATATGAGAAATGAAGACCTTCAACATAAGAAGACACTGCAAGTAGTTTTTACTTCCTTCATTGCTGTTTTTTTTCACACCACAAGTTCTGGACTGTGCAGATGAAGCCATCACATATGTCCTTCAGGAACATGAAGCTTTGCCCAGTTCTCCTCAAGGACACCAGAACATTTTAAACACTGGGGCTACATTTACTGAAGGTAACACACCAAAGCTGCTCTGTGCATCAGGCAAGGCTCCACTTATCCACTTGCCACTGACATTATGAGGCCAAAACAACACACAGGGGTCTCATTACCTACACCAGCACCAAAAATGTTTCCTGACAGAAACAATCGTCAGGTTTCTGAATCTTTATCGCCCCCACGAATTGTCTTGCATTTTTCGTGTTGTTTTTGATAATTCATTCGTTCACAGTAGCACTCAAAAACAGCCTGAAGAGGAACAAAGACACAGTTGCAAAGAAAGTACTACCTTATACATATTTTTAAGAGTTTAATTAGCACAGCGCAAGAGCTTAATTACCATAGCGTATCTCATTTCCCTAATTTGGATTTATTAGGAATCCGCATGACAATGAAAGAAAGCACAGGAAAAAGAGAGCACACAGGTGGAGTGCACTGCAAATCACACAGCCAGAGGTGTGACAGATGAAATAAAAGACCTAACTGTGAATGAGCTGTTCTGTTTCAGGTGCTCTGGGGAAGTGTCCACTTGTGATGTCTAATCCAGACAGACAAGGAAAGAAGGATCAGCTGTACTGCACTGCCTTTGCTCCCACAGTGACAGAAAGGATACACAGCAGTTACACAAGCATTGAAACCTCAGACAGGAATGAGACAGATGAACAAACCACTTAACGTGTACTTGACTGAAAACCTTGACGGACAGGCTTGGAATTGGCTTAGAAAGATTCATCTTTTGACTTCATCTCATCTCCAGATAATGGTTAAGAGCAGCCAGCTCAGAAGCAAGCATGGGTGGACAGAACTGTAACTTTTTAAAGGTTAGTACAGTTAAAAATAGTGATTAACCACAGAAAGAACACAAATCACTCCAATAAAATAACGATGTTCCATATTCTCCCTTAGGGGAGAAAACAGCCCATTACAGCCCTTAATTTTGACTCAGCCTTTACCAAAGTGCACCTGACACATCACCATAGGGTCTAATTCAATACAGGAGAAAGAAGCAGCACAGTGGATTTTTCAAAACCATTTCCATTAAGCCATCAATTTAACAATATTAAATCCAGACCATTTCCGTACCTGCTTGTATTCAGATTCTCTTCCAACCAGTACCTGCAGAACATAACCTACAGGATCTCCCTTCATGGGTGGGACCATCTCCCAGGTAACTTCACAGGAGTTTCCTCCCAGCTGTGTCACTCGAGGGGCTACAATAAAAGGAAATGTGTTAATGTTCAATATAAAGATTGCACTGAAATCTTATTTTATGAGCACTGTAATATATATCAGAACATTTTAAAAAAGGGTAGAGCACCTCTTAACTATCAGCTCTGTGAGCTGCTACAAAGGATTTATAGAGTGGATTTAGAGAAATCTTTCAAAACTTAATTGCAGTGCTGATCTTTGATTGCAGTGCACTGATCTTTTCAAAGCAGAAGCCAATGCACAAATTACACAGGCATTCATAAAAGCAGCAATTCCGTGAAATTCTGAGCAAACACCTGTGCCAGTGGAGATGCCTGTGCATCCCTCCCATGTTACATGCCATTGAAAGAGAGGAATAATATCAAACATTTCATTCAGGAAAAATAGGAGAAGGAATGTGAGAAGAGAAGCTAAGGAATCTTCTGTATTAGAGATGAAGCCCAGCCTGAGAAGCAAAAGGACAAGCATAATTTTCAAGACTTGGACTTGAATATAACTCTGAGCCTGGCACTCTGCTCAGACCTGCTATTTCTAGTTAAACTTAAACTAGTGCTCTCTCTAGAACTCCAGAGAAATTCAATTTATCAGGTGTTACAAGACTGCTGTCCTTGGCAGAGGCTCTCTCACCAGCTGAAAGACAAGGGATGCTGTGCCTTGACCCATGGCAAGCTCACAGGTGAGCCTGGCAGAGCACAGACAGGGACAGCACATTTTTATGTACAACAAAGCATCTGCCACTGGAAGGCAGGAAAAAAACTCCAAGGTCCACCAACCTCTTGATCAGGCAGAGCCAGCAAGCACAAAAAAAAAAAAAAAAAAAAAGAATAAAATTGGGAGAAACAGGAGTGTTGTACACTTGTATCAGGTGGTTAACACGTGCACGTGCACGGACATGAGCTTGTTAAAGGCAATCCAGATCCCCAACCCTGCAGAAACACACAACACGAGGGTCTACCAAAGAAACAAGTGCTGCTGCATACATTACACGAATTTTAGACTGATTTGTTACTTCCCAAGAGGAACACATGAATCATGAAGGCCCAAATGTAATCAATATCCATTTACTTCTCTCTGCACATCTGCTAGTGTTGAGAGACTGTTAATAGACGCCTTCATCTTAGCTGACAACAACAATCTCAATTAGTTTTCCTTCTCCTTCCATCCCTCACTTCAATATATGTCAGATTTTGGTCTGACACTTACAAAACACCGCCATTAACAACAAAGCTATTCTAGGGTTGGCATCACTAACAGAGTAATTAGGAGACCTTACAGGAGAACAAACTCTTTCTTCTCATAGATGAAAAGCCAAACTAAGCTGATCACGTAAATTCCTTTGTATTTCTCCGTGCACAGAAGGGAATCAACACCATGATTTTGCATCTCCACTCCTCCCCCATGGCATCACTTCCCCTCAGCAGTGTTCATTAGCACAGTTTTGTCATGCCCTTTTCTCTGTCACAGGCAGTGCTCTGTCAGGTACCCAAGGTCCCAGCCCACACACGACCTGGAATTCGCACCATTGATATTCAGCTTGATACTCAGCCCCGGGGATGAGTCACATTTAACAGGGACTCAATAGGCAGACTGGGAGTTCAAAACAAAAAACCCAGGTGAGGTGAACTGAATAAAATGGATTTTTAGCCAACAAAATGCAAGTGTGACTACAGTGCATGTCAGCATCCTGGGTCATCTCACACGAGTTTCCTTTCCTGGCTGGGCAGCACATCTCACACCTGTGTAAAGGTGAGAACCAGGATAACTCACCCCTGGCTAAGAATCCTTACCCTCAATTCCACAGGTATTTTTGCTGGAGAGTGTTTTTCTCCCTAGGGGTAGCTGAGAGCAGCTGACCTGAAAGGCACCCCCAGCAATGTTCTCCCCTCTCTAAATATCTGGTTACTAAAGGTGTCAAAATCACCAAAGCCAGATTTTAAATACAGAGAAGCAAACAAAACTTCTCTGACAACTGACACTTCTTTCTCTCAGAAAATCACATGGCTTGACATCCAGGACAAAAGGTGCATTTGATTTCAGCTCAGCTCATCTGACAGCCCATAGAGCAAACCCACTGCCTTTGTAACAGGCCAAAGAAGGACTAATTAGGCCTAGAACAAAAGGCCTAATTACATGAAATTTTATAATGAAACATCTTTCACTGTGGTTTTTACTTTTGCTCCTTCCTTCCTTCTCCTCAGGAGCATAATTACTTAGGACAAAATTTACACACAGACATTTCATGATAAAACTTCATTTAATTAGGCTTTCAGTTCTCTTAGTGGAACACATGCTGAGTTCTAAGTCTACTGCTCTATATGTGAAATATCATAATTAATTTGATACATTAAAGGAAAAATAAACCCTGAAGGTCTACATTGGACATCACAATCACAACAACAAACATTAAACTTTACAAAGGATGAAGCTGGTAGGTACACACACACACATTACAGCTGAGGTTAGATCCTTTGTATAAATGCTGTGGTAATCCAGAGCAAGCCCCTGGTAAACATTATTGTTACCAGCAGCATTTTAACAGTTTGTTATTATAACAGTGGTTGACATAACCTTTATGTTGCTTGTGTGATTTTTTTGGGTGGTAATTTAGCTTCCCACCATTAAGTAACTTCATAACTCAAGAGAAACCTACAGTCAGCACAAACTGGTTCTTATGGTAACTCTTACAACCTCCCCTCATACTTACCAATTACATAAATATTTACATGTTACTTACACACAAAAAACCTCCTACATACCTTTGATTGCAGGTGGCACTGACTTAGTTGTGCAGAAGGTACAGATTTCTGAGAAAGGTCCCTCCCCAGCATCATTGACTGCCTGTATTCTGAAGGAGTAACAGGTGGATTCTGTCAGCCTCTGTATCTTGTACGTGTGACTTGGTCCCCTATAAATTGGGATAAACCTGAAACAATAAAAATGAGAGCATGCAGTTACACTGGAGTGGCGCTGACATTTCTGGCTATTGCACTTAGCAGCTTGAAGTATCCATCTCAAGAAAACTGGCACCAAGTGTCCTGCAGGGCTGTTAAACACATGTATAAAAATGTCACATTAATAACACACTGATGATGATGAGGAGGTCAGGGAAAGCAGAAATTTATTGTTCCTTTTGAAATTACTATTACCTTGCAAAATGATGACATGAATTGTCAGGAAGAACAGCTGCCAGTGGGCTCCCCACTACTATGGAATCAAAATGGATTCAGCCTGTGTCCTGCCACAATACACCATGTGTGCTGCTGGTTTACATGTACGATGAAAACACAATTAATATGCTGACTCTTTAATGGATTTGGACCTCATCTGCACATTAAGACACAAAGACTGTGTCTTGCAGCCATCTGTGTCATCTTCCAAAACACTTCCTTTGACAGGACTAAACAAGAGCACACACAAACTTGCCCAACAATGTCATACTGAACAAAATCAATGTCACTTAAAAAAAAAGAAAGTATAGAGTTGCTAAAGAGAATCTGACTTTTATTTTCTATTGCTCTACTCAGATAAATGCTTTTCACTAACAGTTGTGTGTCAGCCAGCAATTTCTAGCTAAGCCTCTGACCCCCAGGAGCTGAGCACAGTGAGGAGGAAAGCAAATGAAGAGGAAGCATCCAGCCTGTGCATCCATCCATGGCCTTCACCAGGGAACAACACACACAATAGTCCTGGCCTTGGAGAACAGAAAATTTGCTGCGTAGGATCACATACTATTTTTTGATTATTTAGTACCCTTATTCAAGTATCTTAACCATTTCAGAAGGTTTTAAATCACCAGGAAGCCAAGAGATATTTTTCTCTGACCTCCCTATCTAGGTGCTAGCTTTATGCTTTGGCTTTGCATGAGATACAGAGTACAACCAATTTGAGCATTTCAAAGAAACTGGGTCTGTCATCAGCTCTCAGAGAGAAAAATCAATTTGTATTCCGTTATGAATGCAATCCATGTAAGTACAAACAGACCAAGAACCATCTGTAATAAAAGGAAATATTCAGGTAATTCAAATTGCTGGAAATGTACTCTGAGGATTAATGTGACTTACTACCCCCACTGAGTTTTAGTGAGACCCACACCTTGATAGGAAACTAAAGATCTGTGCCCACAAGTTTTTAAGAGGAGAGTTTGGAGCCAACTTCCAAAAGAATTGTTTTCATAACCTTATGCTTACCCAGTTTAAGAACTCCCAGCTATCCCACATTTCTGAGGCTCATGTAAGCAGCCACAGCACGTTTCACAGGACTGACACAAACCTGTGCTCACAGAATAAAACTTCAGATTCACTGTATGATGAGCAAAGAACACATACTCAGGACAGCATTAAGACTCAAGAGACAAGATGCTCTCCCCTCTGCACTTCTTGCATTTCCATCAGACAGCTGGCTCAGAAACCACTGCAGTACTCACAGAGATTTGTCTCTGGCCCTGATCCAAGAGCAACAGAGAGCAAAAAAGGTCCAATGCCTATTTTTGACTAATGGCCTCTTCACAATCATTTGTGGAGTTAGGTGAGCAAGGGAGGGTAAATGTATCTTTCTCAACTCCACGTTGGGCTTAAGGTACATTTGCAGTCATTCATATGGCCAATTGCAATGACTCAAATGACATTTTCACCTTTTGGATATGACTAAGGTCACTAACACTTCCCAACACTGAGGAAATGATCTGGAAAAACATTTGGGCTCCTTCTGTCACTTGGGAACTCAACTAATACTCCCAGTTCAGTTAATGTCAATACTCCCATCCACTTCCCATCTCCATTCATTTCTACTTCTCTGTCTCAAAAAACATCTGTAAGGAAAGCAAGAACTGTTACAGAGAAGCTAGCACCACAGGACTGTAATGGAAGAACACTCAAAACTTCTGAGATTTGACCGTCTTTGAAGAAAGAGGGCTTCCAATTTTGAAAGAAGAAAGGCTGATGGCCAAGCCAATCAAATTCAGTTGCTGTTGGGCTTTATTGTGACACTAATGCTTTGTAATTGTGTTTGAAGATGCAGATCATGATGTAAGGCACATAATGAAGGTGAAAGACTAACTTCAAGATACTTGTGATTTTTTGATAAGGTAGTATTTTCCTCATGTGTAAAGTAGGCATTTCATAATCCTCCAGGATTATTTCTGTTATTTTAAAAAATATTGTAGTTAATCAATGTAGGTGGCTATAGATAGGGAGCAGCCTTTTTTCACTCTCCTGGGCTTTCTGCTGGAGGACCACAATGAACTTAAAGTTGAGTCAATCAGTGTAGCTGCACATTGCTACTGTAAAAAAAGCAAATGTTAAAAATTATCTTAACTAAGGTAACATGTTCAGATTGCTGCAATTTCATTGTTAAAATCCAAATCTAATTTAAAAAGCACATTTGAACATGAGCTCTATGTACCTTTACCTTCTTGGCAAGCCCATTATTGCTCACTGTGCTTCATCCAGGCCTCATTCCATACATTCCTTCAAGAACAAGTCAGCTCTAAGCTTGTTTGCAAGGACTTAATCTCTTATGCACTGAAAAGGTGACTTAATCTATTTATGGAAACCTTCCCTCTCCTCTAACTCCCTCTCACCTTCTTCAAAACAAAACATTTTCAAATCTCAGAGGTTTGCCCAGTTGAATTCAACAGACAATAGGCTACATACCTCAACTGGCACCCTGCATTTGAAAACATTCAGCCTCTGTGGTTACTGGCATTCTCAATACAGCTGCCTTTTTTTTAAAAGTTTGCACCATCCACAATTAAACCTGATTTATTCTAATTTTCCCATGCTGCAGTGTTGCCTCTCCTCTCCACTAAATTAACAGCAGATACCAAAAAGAAAGCAACTTTCTCCAGGGATGGAGACACTCCCCAGAGGCTACCTCTCCCTCATCTCATGGAGTGATCCCAATTCTCCCTTCCCAGACATTCTCACGTCAGTCACGGATCATTCATTTACCTGCACACAGCAGAGGAGAGAGAGAACATCATGTCCCACAGCAATTGTTAGGGAGACACCACTGCTGTTACCTTTTCATCAATACCCTTTTATTCCCAGTGAAGATCTTCTTGGAAGTATTTTGCATGCCACAGCTATTTTGCTTCCTTCACTTCAGTCACTTCCAGTCGAGCAGAAGAATATGAATGTACTTGCTCTACCTCTGCTCATTAATTCCCAGCATATTTTGAGCAGCAGGTTCCCTTTCAAACTCTTGGGTTTTGTTTATGTTTTGGTAACCCATTGGTTTTTACAAGAATTTAATTTGAAAGAAAGTCTACTGTACAGCACTAAGTAAGATGGCAATCTTGGGGGGAGGCACAAAGGATGAAAGAGCCACCTGAATGATTCTGTTGCTGCCTCTCAAAATGTGTGGACAGATATAAGGATTTTGGCTGGAGAGCAATCATTAATACAGCACCAGTCTGACCTGGTGACCTGAGGCTTCACATCAGCACACAAAGACAACTGCCTAATTAGGAACTGAAGTACAAGAATTTCACAAACCCACAGCTCTTTTAATGCTACATCTCGTTATCTACACATTTACTGCCCCCACCTACTTTCTTAGGCTGCTCCTCTAATTTGGTTGCAGAACATTATCAAACACTCTCTGATTTATGAGATTTTCTCTCTCCACCAGCAGCTCCTTGTGCTGTGGGTGGCAACACAGAAAGCAAAGCTCCAAAACAAATTCATCTAATTCAGAGACACAGGAGTAAAGTCAACACACTTTTTTTTTTTTCATTTCTGCTGTATTTTCCAAGATTCTACTCAAAGAAAAAAGTTTCACGTCTGCAGCATCTCTCACACCCACATCCATCACTGTTCCTATAACCAATACCAGGGTGAACCAATCTTTTCAGCTTTGGGGCACTTTTCCAAGCCATTCTTCCTTCCTTATACTTCGAAAAGCAAAACTAAGTGAAGAACTGAAAAAGGCAGAAAGAGAATTGGTAACAGTCAGGTGGGACAAGTTTGGTTTTCTTCCCTGAATTATCTAGCACATCTGCAGGCAAGACAAAGGATACTTCCTGCCAAAAATCAACTTTTAGCCTGTTTCTACTAGATTATCTTTTAACTGCTGCTGAATTTGAATTTGTAACCCATATTTACAACGGACAGATGTCTGGAATTATTGAGGGTTGATTTCAGCCTACAGAAGCTCCTCCATAGCAAGAAAAATAGCTTTTTTTGAAAGGAGCATCTGAGCACATTCAGGAAGAGTGGAAGACAGAGCAGTGAAGTGCCTGGCTGAATATTCCACATCTGGAGGGCAAGGAACAGGCAGGGAGGGTAACACTGAGCACAGCTCAAATGGGAATTAACAGCATTTGAATGGAAGATGCGGGAGAAATCAGGGACAGCACCCAATGGCCTCTTGAAATTACACACTCAGGAAGAAGTAGATGATGAGGCAGCTACAACAGCTTGTCAATAAGCAACAGTAGATATAAATAAGAGTGCACTTCACAAAAGAGAACAAACACAGTTCAGAGCAGCAATCCAATATTCCTACAGCCCTACACGTGCTTATCTTCCCTGTGCAGCTTTAGAGCCACTTTCCCAGTGTGGCAGCAACAACTATCAGTGTTTGTGGTTCTTCAAATGGTGCTCACTGAGCACACTGTGTCCAAGCTGCTGCTGTGACAGCCCCAGGAACCTGGGCAGAGCTGGAGAAGGGAGCCAAGCTCAGCCTCTGCTTCACCAACCTTAGCAAAGTGAAGCTGGAACCTAAAACTGGCCAACATGATCCTGCTGCATTAAGCTGGGCCTCCATTATACTTCAGAGACTAAATATTACAGTCATTACTCTTAATATTTAACATTACTCTAATAATATGTGCAGAAAGTAGTTTTTATTACAGTGACAGTCTTGGGTCTTATTTATCATCTGCTGTGTGCAATATTCAGTTCTGAAGTACCTGCAGATGTGCAGATCAAAATAAAGGAGAAAATTTTAATTCTTAACAAAGCAGGGATTTTTTTGAATATACTTATGGAGTAGCATCTTACTCTTGTGTCTTGCCAGCTTCCTAACAGCTGAAACACCTCATTTCACACATTTAATATGATTTTCTCAGGCTTCAATTTGTCTCGAATAATGACACACATACAGTTAACTCACACCTACTATGAATGTTGGTTTACTCCTGCTTCCAGGAAGAAAGATGAAATGCATTAACAAGTTAACTCTCTTACACCTGGGAACAGCTCTCCCTCTTCTTTTTCATTTGCAAAGCCCCAAGTATCTGATCAGAATGCTGCTAATATAAATATCACTTTTATTAATAGCAATACTCACCTACACAAAGCAGCAATATGAACACAGGTTAGCTTGAAAACTTTCCTGAACATTAACTTTCTATCTAGCCAGGCTTGCAGTGGAAACTGTAGCATGCCATCTGTCTTGGTGCTTATGCCTAATTTCCTTTTATCACTGCTTTACCCAATATGAAAATGATACTTTCCTGCAGGTTTTTGCAAGGATACGTTAACTTATCTGTTTTTGTATTTTAATAGAATTTCACAAGCCAGTAGGACTGATACATAACAGCAATTGCTGTTAAAATGGGTGTAAATTGTCCTGATCAAATCAGGAGTGTAAACAGTTTTTTAATTAGAGTGCTTGAAACCTGCAATAACCAGGGAATGATTATGCAAAAGTCATCGGGCAAGGGCAGCACATTCAGCAACTCATCCCTCTGTGTTTCTATTCTACCTTCAAGTTAAAGCAGAGCAAACACCCCATACTGAGGTTCCTATGTTCAACCACTCCCTGTTACCACCAACTGAAGGCAACAGAAGGGACAATTTGCCAATGATCCTTACATTATATTTTTAAAGAACATGTATAGGGTGTTTTTTAGTCAACCTTACCAATGACTCTCCCTTAAAATGTAATTACATGTGCATATATTGAGTGTGATTCTGTATACACACATAAAAATCACACGATTTACCTCAACTGCAACACACAGTCATCCAAAATAAGCACAAGCAACTGATAAATGACCCACTACTAATTTACTTGCTAATTCTCCCTTTCAGACTGGATATTGTGAGCATTTTAAGACACTAAGAGGTGTAATTAGTTGTGGGAACAACTAAAGATTAATTACCAGTACAGCAGGAAAAAAATAAAACCCATTAATTAGGTCCATTTGTTCCACAGAGGATAAAATCCATAGTATTCTGGAAAGTAGTGCAATTTGATTAACATAAATTTCGTGACATTACCACAATTAGAAAATGAAGTCACAACTGATAGTTTATTTTAAAAAGAAAGGAATTTCATAGGGCTCCTTACATAAAGGTCACTTACTCTCAACTAACGTTTCTATGTACTGAGCTTTCCAGAAACAGATTTTTCTTCATTTCCACTCAGTGCTAGCCATAATTGAAAGGACAAGTGATGCTAATTTCATCTCCCTAAATGTCACACCCCGAAGAGCTAATGGGAGCTAACGCAGGTACATCTCTGATGTGCACACCTCCTCAAGCCCTTACACTAATCAGTGCCAGAAGATTTCCAAGTATTTTGCTTCACAAGTCTTGAAATCAATGAAACATTTGGTCTCCAACAACTGGCCTGTTACACCTCATTACAGAAAGGAAAAGTTGAAAACAATCCTTAATGACCAGGACACACTGGAGAGCACTGGCTGACTATCATTACATAAACCCAGAGCTGAGTCTTTACCAAAAGGCCATTAAAGCTGTTAGGTCAGGATGAGACTTACTGATTATTTCCTTTTCTGAAAACAACTCACTCATCTTTATATTTCTGCTTGTGAAAATGCTTCAACAGCACTTTAAAGGTAACGTCTATTTTAAGGCAAAGAAGAGATAACTGTAATACTGAACTGGCCAGGCAGTCATCCTGCAGGACTGCAGGTCCCTTCCAGCTAAAATATTCTATGTAATTGCTCCCTCAATATGCACAGTTTATTGCACAGTTGAAGAGGCCAGTGATGCTCTTTGAGAGCTGTATTGCAGTATTTTCCACAAGCACACACAGGGGTGAGCAGCCCCTCAGTCCCAAGATGGTTTATTCAATGGGAATGATCTCAAGAGAGGATTCCTACCCCTGTAACCTCCTGCTGCTCCCTGTCCTTCCCTGCTCATCAGGGATGACAGCCCTCCTGCATGTACAGAACTGTACCTTGCAGGGCCATCTCTCACTGTGATCAATGCACACAATGGAAAGCAAAAGGACACTGCCAGACAGGCAACAAACAAACAGGACCTGCCAGCTCCAGCTGCTCTCAAACACAACAGTGCACCCATCCCACTCCTCTGCCATGCCCACACCAGGGAGGATTCATCAGCCCCAGCTCTGGCTCATTTCAGGAATTATCTGGGCTAACTGCTCCAAACCCAACCACCAAAGGGAGCCATTTCATGGAATGGCTCAGTTCAAGCAGGAGGAGGCAGCACAATGAAGAGGAGGAGTTTGTTTGCATCTCCGGGAGCTCATGTGGACTCTAAATCAAATTCACAGCTAAGAAGATCCAGCAGAATATCAAGTTCAAATGGCTCCCTATTAAAAGCTTGAGACCATCTCTGTTGTAAGAGACCATCTGCAGTGGGAAAAGCTTGTGCAAAAGCAAAGGATCATTCTAAAGCTTTGTGTCAAGCAAGGGAGAAAAAACCCTTCCTTGCCTGCTGCGAGCTAACGTTTTATTCTTACAAGGAAACATACTTTTTTCCCCCGGTATAAAGACAGGTTAAAAACAATTTACAGTTGCTCACCATCCTACCTGCAGTGCTACATGAAAGCAAAGCAAAGCAGCCTGCTGGATGTGTCTTTAGAGCTGACTGAATCCCAGGGTGCTGCAGGTGATGGGCTCCTGCCAAGCATCACTGCACTCTGAGGGAACTGTTTTTACCAGTCAGACTTTCAAATAGGTGTTTATATTCATTGGACACCTCTCAGCATTAACACAGGGGAGCGTGTACCCTCTCTGCATCAGTACAGTTGAGATACTGGGAGGCATTAAGGCATTATTCATGGTGGGTTTATTACTTAAAATTAAGGCTTTTGGGCCAGATCTTTAGCTGGCATAAACTCAGCATAGCTCTATTTAAATTAAAGGAATTGTGCTAATTTACAGCAAATTATGATCTGTGTTGAAGGTCTCTAAGGATTATCTACTCGATAAGTCACTTATTTTAGCTAATTGAAGTAGCTGAGAATGTTTCTTAGTAAATTATGAACCATCAATGATATTTATTCATTGAAGAGCTCAGACTGTTAGGCATTACTTGCACATTGTCTTTCTTTCCTTCCCTTTTTTAATTGAATATATCTCATCATAACTTTGGAGCTACATCAGCAAATCTTCCCATACAAAGTTCACATGGGAAGATAGTTTTTGCTTAGCATTGACTGTTTAATTTAAACACAGATTTTTTTTGTTTCTTGAACACCTTATTTCAAAATTATTGTGGAGGTACCTAGCTGATGCCAAGCTCATATATTCTAAGGCTGTAAAACATTACAGCTATAAAATCAAGATCACCATGTTGCCCAAAAAACATTGTTCTGCTCAGCTTCACCTTACCTAGATCTCTGATTTGTAACCCTTGGCTTTATTAATACAGACAGTAAGCTGAGTGCAGTATCTGTGTTTCATATATTCCAAAAGGTAAAGCACTGTGACCATGAAACTTGATTTTAAATTTACTGGCAAGAGAGGCAAGAGTTTTGCTGAAATTTCACCAGTACAGGATTGATTTCTGTTAGACCTGGCAGTGGTAGGTAAATGGATGGACTCAGCAATTTACAGGTTTTTTCCAACCTTAATGATTCTGTATCACAGCTTTGCTGCATAACTTGCTCAGACTACAGGCACAGAATGAATATTAAAACACTATTTCCTACATATTGGTAGGCATGGAGCAATCAGGAAAACAGAATTTTTCTTTCACTCACAACTGCATTACGATGAACCAGAATTCTTTTTCATCAGCACAAGGAAAAGATTCATCTCTCTTACCTTTTATTTCTGTCCTCTATCTGCAGGATATAGACCATGTCATCAGCAGAGTGAAGCTTGGAGCTGCTGTCTCCCCACTTCAGCTTCAGGCTCTGAGGTCCTGCTGCAGCACACTCCAGCCGTGGAGGTAAGGGTGGTAATGGCCTGGTTTTTGCTTTAATAAAGTGGCTAAAAGGTCCAGCTCCAATTTCATTGACAGCCTGGATCCTGATCCTAAAATGAACAGCAAGAAGATGAATGTTAAATGAAGTGCTTTCACAAGGTTCTTGATATAAACATCCCAAGGGACAGGAGAGCCTTCTGGGGCTGACTGCTCCATCCCTGCCTCAGTGCCCCACCCCAGCTCCCAGGGCTTTTTGTGGCAAACTGGAAGGTTCTGTCAGCACAACAAGGATCATCCTGCTTAGACTGTAAGAGCTGCAATGAAAGTGTCAAAAATGCAGCAAGGCAGAGGGGAAGGTTTGACTCTCAGGGCCTGGTGACAGCCCCTTCAGCCACAGGGACAAGGGGCAGCAGCAAAGGATGAGCACAGCCTGGAAAACTGAGTGAAGTGCCCAACCATGAGTAAATAAAGAGCAAAAGTGTGTTCTGGTTGTCTAACAAAGATCATGGACTAATTGAGGTGAAATCGTTCAGGGCAAGCACTGGTGTCACTGCCACAAAACCCATCCCCATGCAGGCAAACACCCTGCAGAGCCAGGGCAGTGTGCTCACAGTGTCTCACAAAGCACACCAAACACAGGAAACTCTGCTGAGAGGAACTAAGGGAGAAGGTTAAATCCACAAACCTCCTCCACTCTGCCACAAACTGCAGAATGTTAACTGCCAGTGAACTATCCATTAGATCAAATATATGTATTTTCTCATGGGTAAAGACTCTTTACAAGAACTGTCTTTGCTTGGCAAAGCTACTTATTTTGAACATAAAGTGATGCAAGTTCACACAAACGTATGAAAAATTACTTTGCTTTGAACAGCAAGTTTTCAGCTCTATCATCAGGAAAACAATGTGTTAAAGGGATAGGGAAAAAGACTCTCCAGAGAGTATTACCCTTTGGAAAAAAACGCCCAAAACTGTATTTTCTGCTCTTCAAGAACATAAAAGGTTACATTGTTAATAAACTTACTGCAAAGTAATGAAGTTTGATCATCGATTAGTCAGCTAAAGCCACTGCACACTGACAATGCAGTGTGTATACAGTCATATGCAAATGTGTGCTTAAAACTTTGTTTATTGACCCAGCCATTAACGGGGGTAATGTATTGCTGGGTGTGGAGCTGCATTTTTCCTTTAACCTTCCTTGTGGCTTCAGGAAATGCATCCTGACCACATTACAACACTCCTCTTCCTCCCTAAGGGTGGATGGCACAAAGATCTAGTGGGAGCCTCCTCTTCAACTGCTGCTTGCAAGAATTTCAGATGGAAAGAGCAAAAGGCTTTTCTAGTATCTGAAGTGTAATTAATATAAGCATTGATCTTAATTCATATTATGTTACTAGTTTGTTTTAGACTGAAGAGTCATTGCATGAATATTTAATGATATTTCCAATTAAAAAAGCAAAGCCTGCCTATATTTTCACTGGATTCTAGCAAGCTATCCATTAGCATGTGCACATACACAGTAACAGCTACATTACAAAATGCTACTACTGCTTTTCTAGATTGATTACAGCAGCATGCTCTATATATCCTTTTGTTTTGTTTGCTATTACTTAAAATCCCAGTAAGAACAAAGCCTCTCCTCAAGCATTGGAACTTCAGCTGGTTTCCAAGTGGCAGCTACCACACCTGAAAACAAGCAGTGAAATTCATCTCTCTCCAATATCACACTTTTTAGATATATACATGCACAGAAACCTGTGCTTCCTTGCCTTGCTTTTGCCAGGTATTTGCACAAGGCAAAAATGTGTCTCTTCATTTGTTTTTCTTCTTGCTTTCCTCTGCTGCACAGAGTTCTTGCTCCCCCCTTCTGACACACACAAATATGCACACACACACTCCCCTTCTGACTCTGGAGCACAGTAAGACTGATGGAAACACTCAAGCCTTAAAATAGAGACAGGCATCTCTACAAATGAAAGATGACACTGGGAAAGCAGGAATTGATTTATTCAACACGGCTGATGTGGCCACTCTTTCGTGCTGATTGCACCACCATAAAGCTCTGTAAATTGCCACTATCATTCCCAGGGCCTGAGCTTCATCAGACACACAAAAACAACCAATTCTGTGGTTCCTGTGCACATGGCAGTGCAACCCAAACCCTCTGAACACCAGCAGTGTCTGCTCAATGGGCATCAGGTCTTGGGAAGCCCAAAGGGAAGGGAAAAAGGAAGAAGGGAAACAGAAAAGGGAGAAAGGATCATGTGGAGAAGGAGGGAGAGTAGATGGTGGTGGGACAGCATCTTGTACTGCACCATCTCTGCTCCAGCTCAGGTGCTTTTTAGTGTCCCTGCCCCATCCTGTGACAGAGAGCTTTTCCAGCCGAGTGGCACTGCCAGGATGGGCAAGAGAACATCCACAATTAAGTGGAAACCAATTACTGTTTACAGAACTGGTACTAGGAAAAATCAACTCTTTATTTTCATTAAGAAGCATAGTATAGACAAGCAAAAACACTTGCAGTAAAAGCACTTCCTGAATTCCTTCCAACTTTTCCACTAATGGTTTGTAAGTGAAAATACCCCAAACACCCTCTTGGAAAGAAAGATGGTTTAACAATCCGGCAATCACAATTTTACAACCAGTTTTTTGAAAATGTAAAGACTGTATTTAAGAATAGTGCCTAATGCTGCAGACCCTGGACCAATAATATTCATATTCATTCTCACATTTTCCAACTACAACTTTTAAACATTTAGAAAGAAAAACCATAAATCAGACTAGGCAAATTTAGAAACCACAAAATGATTTTTAACAGACCATTCTCTCTTAAAAGATTCTTGACCCAGGGAAATAAACACACTAAACAGGATGCTATTTTCAGATTGGTCACAAAATCCTTCGTATAGTATTCCAACAAGCTGGAAAATCAACTTTTGAATTAATTTTAGAGTCTGACATGAGAAGACTTTGATTCCCTCGTTCCCATAAGAGGAATGCCACCACTTGCAATACATGTGCCTGTGGAAACCTGGGGGAGTTAAAATGCCATGGACTTCCAAAGGGGAGGGGAAGCAGCATCCTCCACCATCAGCAGCAGCCTGGACATGATGAGTGGCAATCACACACTGCCCCACAAATCCCCACTCAAGACTCCTGGAAGAAGACTTAGCTTTACACTCTGAATTATATTTTGTTTTATAGCCTGCTTAAACTTTGCTAATTTGAGCATCCACATGAATTTTTCTCTCCATCTTGGATGATCTTTTACTTGATATGGTTTAAAAATCCAAAATATTTATAGAATTTTTATTCCTAAACCAAATTAAGTGTTGCTATTAAAATTTCAAAATGCTACTATATATTTCTGCATGCTGTGTAACTTCAGAGGAGAAGCAGCATTCTTAAAAATTGGAAGTTGTTTTGCAGTGAATTATCTCAACAGCAGAACACAATTATCTATGGAATGTGTTAAGTGAAGCTTGGGAACAGAGAGTAATAGAAAATAGGTGTTTCTGTGACTGTTGAATACTTATTTATTGTGGAATATTTATTAACTCA
Organism: Pycnonotus jocosus; assembly: GCA_013400435.1. NCBI lineage: Eukaryota > Metazoa > Chordata > Aves > Passeriformes > Pycnonotidae > Pycnonotus > Pycnonotus jocosus. The sequence goes on from VWYP01033786.1 coordinate 124,604, forward strand.
CTCCTAGTTACATCAGTTCACAGAAAACCAGGCCAAGACTATTACCCTATAATTTTTACCCTATAGTTTCCAGAGCTTCGTGGCTATGTCAATAAAGCAGAGAGACTGTAGATCTCAGACATAACTTCTGCAGCTGCTCACCAGCCAGGATGTTGACACAGGGCTTTGGGGAGGCATCTGCTTTCTGCAGCAGCAGAGCTGGGCTGTGCCTCGGCTGGAGTCCTCTTGACTCAGCCCCACCATGGCCACTTGCAGGCTGACAGAGGCATCTTCCAGTTCCTCCTGCCTTAAATGCATTTTGGGATGTAAATCCTTCTCATGGAGTGCTGGTTGGATGTGCTGCCAAGACACAAATCAGCCTGGAGCCCATCTCTGCAGAGAGCCTGGAGCTTCTCCCTGTTCTCCTTGGCTTCTCCTGTTATGGTCATTCCCACAGGGAAGGTGGAAGCAAAGCAATGCCGGACCCAAGCGAACAGCTCCAACAGGGTGCACCCACATGGACAGGCTTTCACAATCACCTCCTACCCAAAACAATTTGAATTTCCAATTTTGGACTTGCTGGATTCATAATAACCAAGATTTGCTCTCAATTTTGGTTCCCCACAGCCAAAAACATTGACAGTGGAATTCCAACTCGACTGAAACATATAAACCCTTTGCTGATTTACTTCAAATTCTGCTGAAACTTTGGCAAGGGAGTTTAGAGCTTCAAACCCAGTAGTACTTGGCTTGTTTAGTCTAGGAAAAAATATGTTCTCTGTTTTTAAACACGGCAGGGAATAAACACTTGAGAGGGAGAAGAGTAAGTTGTGTTAAACAAAACTGACACGAAAAGAAGACTCATCAGTGGAGAAATGTAGAGAATGAGATCAGTGATGTTCTGAAACATTCTTCTGATTCAGCCAGGGAGGGCAGAAAATGCACCAATGTTTGGCACACAGCCTAATAATCCTGTTCCTTGAGGATTTCTTTATCAGAGCAGACATTCCCTGATCAAAGACAGGTGTCAAGATATGCTTGTGTAAGAAATACCGGTGAAAAAGTTAATGATCAAAACACTTTGACAAATCTATTTCTGATTAGCAAAATAATACTTCAAACTACTGATGAGGTGCGTTTGCAATCCAACTGCAGTCACTTGTCTTCCCTTACAGGAATGAGATGTAAGATTTGGGGTTTCTTTCTCTGATTTTATTCAACAAAGAGCTTTCCTACATTACTACTTCTGATCAGCCATGCACTGGTCTGTGCTCTTCAAGTGGGGTTGTTTTGGTAGGAACTTAAGTCTTACAACAATATTTAGAACAGTTAATGCTTGTGGCTTTGGCTGTTTCATTTGGACCAGAGACAGGATGAATCCTTTACTAAAACTGTATGATTTAATATGATGCTTTTTACAAAATAATGAAATAAGAATGCAAAAAGAAAAAAATCATTCCCATCTCCATTTCTAAGCCTTGAAGAAGACATTTCCCTTATGGAAGCTGTAGACCATCAAGACCTAGTTAAAAATGAGACTGAAGTAAGACTTTGGTGAAGAATTTAAATGGCATATTCTGTCTTCAGTGAGTTGCTCAAAGTTCCCTTTTCAGCTTTTTTGGATCTTGGTAGAACAAACATTTGAGGAGAAACCAGGAAATATGAGATTGCCCAAAGATGATGCATTTCCACAGATGGGTGACCAATCCACAGAGAAACTCTTCAACTGTATATGAATGATCTGTGAGGAAAAAATCTGCGCTCCTCACTATAAATAACTTCTGGTGTATGTATTTGTATCCTTGCTACAACAAGTTCTCTTTTCTTGGGTACAGGACAAAATTTGAATTATGAACCTATCATTTACAAGACCTGTAGAATTATGACCTTGAATACAAAGTAAATAGAAAAGAAAAATGTTTCAGCAAGTCTGTGACATATCTGATTTTACAATTCTGTGATCAAATTTCAGTCTTTATTAGAATAGCACTTAAAATAGGATTTCTTTTGTCACATATTCTGTTGTATTGCTGCTCACTGCCTGCATGGAACCATTCTTCTTTCTTAATTAGCAATTAGGGAGAAAATACATAAGCCTGAACATTAAACTAATAGAATTTTGGCAGTGCCACTTAGCAATTTAGACTCTGAAGCACTATAAATTGGTTTTAAATTCAGATCATTTTTTTCATTCATCTCCATGTATCAGAGACAAAAAATAGTGGCAGCTAAACAAATAAAAGTTCATTGTGTGAAAATTGCTAACCCTGCTCAGGGATCAATAACTTAACAATTTAATCCCTTGGAACAGCACTTCTAAGTAGCTGAAAAAACATGAGATGTAACACTGTAACTTTTTCTTATTTTTAAAATTTATTTATTTTTAAATTTATTATTACCAGTGCGACCTTACCTTAGCAGAGCAACTCAAAAAGGAAGAGAGGTCAGAAATCATGCAAGGAGAGGAGGAAAGAGGAAAAAAGGCAGGAGGAAACAATAATTGAACACGAATGACCACAACCCATTGCATCAAGGAGTGCCTGCAGATTCCTGTGTTCCTGGGTTGGTTGTTTGGGTTGTTGGTTTGCATTTTAAGCCACTCTCCATGCCAAGAGCATCTCCTGTGTGAAGCTGAGCTGTGTGATCCCCGTGCCCCATCCCCAACTCACCGGTACGAGGTCTCGGGCAGCAAACCCTCGATGACGTGACTCGTCACGTTCCCCACGGGGATGCTGACATCTCCCAGGTCGATGTTGTAGGATGTGATCTCAGCCCCATTATTGCTGGGCTCTTCCCAGCTCAGTACAAGGCACACAGAGGGTGAGGGCTGGCAGGCACCCACGTGCTCGTCCTCCAGCACGCACAGGGTGGAGACGGCATCAGGCACGGCCGCGGGGATTCTGCAGGTCACCAGCTCGCTGTAGGGCCCAGCTCCAGCCTGGTTAATGGCCTGGGGGTGAAAACAAAAACTATTTGCCAATGTTCTCCTTTACATGTGTATCAAGTTCATAATGATGAACTGTGCAGCCTGGAAGAGCTGCATGAGTTCCTTAGAGGAATTCCTCTGGCTTCCTCTCTAAAGCGTGACTCAAACCTCAGCTATCCTAGGGAATTAGTATCTTCTTCTGTCACTCAGGAATGTCTCCAAAAAACTGGAAATTATTTCTCTTTTCCCTAATAGATATTAAATAACCTTTTTAATCAGTGGCAAACTTAGGTTAGTAAGGGAAAATGTCACAGTCATGCTGCCAGTGACAGGTGACATCATCAAACCAGCTACCCAAAATTATTGAGCTACCTAGTAAAAAGTCCCCAGTATACTGCAGGGTGGACCAACAGATGCTTTATGCAAGCAAAACATCCCAAAAGATAAGGGATATTTGGCTTGCTAAAAACTACCCTGGTTCTTAATTTGGAAAATGGATAAATAATTTCATGCTGAAAAGTTTCTGATATAAGAAAACAGGACCTCAGCATGGCATTAAGCTTATGACTCAACATTTCCCCAGAATCACAGAATCATTAAAGTTGGAAAAGTCATAATTCACTACCAAACCACACAGCTCAGTATCTCCCACAAAAGAGGAGAGCAATAATTTATCAAGTTTCTCATCCTAAATTGTAGATGCTGAATCCCAGTGGAAACCAAGTTTCAAAACCTGGCCCCTTTCTCCTCATTAATTAGAGGCTGTTGTCTTTGCAAGCCCAACATTGCACAGTTGTACATGCCTGGGGTTTTATCAGCTGATGCTCAGCCAGTGGCAAAAGCTGTACCCATTGCACTGGAATTGCCTAGGCAATGACTGATGTTAGCTCCTCAGGATTATTATAAACTCAATCACAGAACCACACAGGCTGGAAGGGACTGTGGGACTCATCTCATCCAACCTGCTACTCCAGCCAGAGTCAGACAATGCACGCCAGGTTGCTCAAGCTTTTTTTCCAGTTGGATATTGAAAAATTCCAGATATATAGATTGCACAGCTACTCTGGACCACTGTTAGAGCCTTAATTGCCTGCACAATGATATTTTTTCCTTTATATCTCATCTGAACATCCCTATTTCAGCCTGGAGCCTGCAGCAACACTGGATGCAGCATTCCAGGTTGTCAGGAATGGCATGTAATGGGCAATACCACCTTCCCTGGATCTGCTTCCTGGGCTTCTCCTGGCACAGCCCAGCATCCTGCCCACACACAAGGTACAGAGAGAGCTTACAGAACATGGTACAGGAGAAACTACAGGAGTCCAGGAGGCACATACCTCCAGAAACAGCTTTGATGCTGCCCAGCACCCTCCACATTTCCTTTACATTTGGAAAAGATAGCCCAGAGTCTCCCACCAGGTTACAATTAATTCAAAAATCCAGGCTTACAATGTTGCCAGCAGGACTCTCTGATGGCAATGACAGGACACATCAAACAATTGTTTGATTTCTAATCTATGCTTAACTGCAGTGAATGTCTTATTTCTGCTCTGCATAATACAAACACAAAAGCCATGTTCTGTTTTTCCAGGAGACGTTTTGTTCAATTGAAGAAAGAGATAATAAAGTTACATTTGTCAGCCTTTAAAAAGCCCTTCAAAACAAATCCTGCTCCGGGGAAATCTTCTATTTAGTGCAGCGCTCCTGGAGCTGTTAGAAGTGAGCCCTGTTTTGTGCTCTGCCAATGATGATTTGTCTTGCCTCTAAACCAGTGTTTGGCCATTTGTATCTTGCTCCAAGCAATTTATTGTCAGTGGTGTTTTTTAACTGCTTTATTGGACAATCTCATCACCATAACTGATGGGGCTTTGCTGCCTAGCTGCTTTCCCCTGCCACCCCCAAATGACACAAATATTTCCCTTTGCACAAGCCACTATTGTTTTCAGGAATATTCATTACAGGAAAAAAGGTAAAGGCAATTGTCTGCTCTGCAGTTAGATATGCCTGATTCCTCAAGTCTCTTTTTTATTGAGTTACTGTAGATTGAGATAGCAATACTGTGTGTTTATTAGAAGGCTGAATAAATGTGGTTAGGGGGATCTTTGTTTTGAAAAAGAAACTTTTTCTGTTAAAGCTGGTAACAGATAAACTAACATTTTGGACACTATTTAACTTTCCTTTCTTTGTCTGATATATCTACTTTGTGGGGAGATTTTTGTGTAATTGTTTGAAGATTACAGTGTATCGTGTACAAAATTCTTCACATAATACAGAGCTGAGATCATATCCAGAGGATGAGGCTCTCTAGAAAGTAATATCTGAGTCACTGATAGATTTCAATAAAATATCTCCTTGCTGTTGTGCCTTTCCTGTAACTTCTGCCTATGCATTAAATTATACTGGCTGCATTAAAAACTGAGTAGATTTGTGCAACATTTTTGTGGCAGGTAGTTTGAAATGAGCACCCACTGGAAATCAAAGATGCCATACAGCTGGTTATTTCCATTTTTAACACAAAATTTTCCTTGGGCTCCCCACAGCAGTGGTCTCAGAGTCTCCTCCCTGCTCACAGATGCTGAATGCTCTCCCTCTTGCAGAAACAAGAGGCACTTTCTGGTTCACATCTCCCAGCCACTCACACATTCCCTCTTTCTCCTTCCCCCACAGTGCCAGAGCAAGGCACAGACCAGCTCTGGCCAAGACACAAAATACATTTGAGTGCCCTTGGAGCTGTGGGGCCTGAGCTCTTGGGCTGCTTGCCAGCTCCTCCAAACCTTCTTCCCCAAAAAATGAAAAAAAACCGAAAAAATCAATATCCTGTTTAAAGAAAAACTCTAAGAAGGAAACACTCAACAGAAGCATGTTGTCATTGATCAAAGAAATTACCCTGGGTGGTCCACATGTTACCAACTGGGTGGGTATTTGGGTTGGATTAGTGGTGGTGTTCTGTCTTCACATACAAATATATCTTGTGGACGAGTATCTTAGGTAAAATATTTTTACTTCACTCCCAGTTGCTTTACCTTCCATTTATTTATCCGTAGACATAAAGGATGAAAAGTCCTGTTTTTTTAGTTTCATACAGATATAAAATATGTATTTTAATTGCTACTTTTTACTGAAAATAATAGGAGATAAAGAGATCAAGGAAAAAGAAATCATGTAGAGACTATATGAGATCTGGTCTTACGAATCTGAGAGACAAAATGGCAAAGATGGGAACTCACTTTCTGGCAGGTACCATCTCTTTTACACACAGGAATTTATTCAGCTGCTTTGCCTTACTTGATAAATTAAGCAGATGCTGGAATTCATTATTTAAGCCAGGGAAATCTTCAATATCCAGTTGGGAGGTAGATACTATTAAATCTAGAGTTTTACTTCTCCTTACCATGAAGACAATTATTTTTTTCTTTCTTTTAAATTTCCTAAACCATTACCACTTTGTTTTGGTGTCAGAGGGCAGGGTGGCTGTTACAAGCGTTAGCCACCGAAAGTAACAAAACACAAGAGCAATTTTTAAGCCGCACATCAGTCTGTATTGCTTGAAATAAATGTGCATTCCTCCTGCCTTACAGAGCACATAACTTCAGAGGGGACTAATGACAAAAATAAGAGCAGCAGTGGAAGGAAACTCAGTTTGGATCTCAGAGCAGTGCATGCAGCCCTGCCGTACCTGTAGCCTGCAGCAGTAATGCGCTGCTGCCGTCAAGTCACCGATTTCAAAGCAGGTTTCTGTGCCACTATATGCAAGCTGTAGAGATTCCTCCTCTTCTCCCCACTCTAATCTGTATTCAGAGATGTCAGTACCAGAACATTCAGGACTCTGCAACACAAATATTTATGTGGTTCAGTTCAGAAACGAGCACTTCGGATCGCTGTGTTTCACTGGGGAAGGAATAAAGCACATGGAAAAAAAACCCCAATAACCACCCTTATTTTTAAATTAATACACCATTACTGCTGCAAATGGAAATGTACTGAGTTAATGTTCCCTAAGAGGTTACTGAAACAGGACAATTCTGCACAAAAATTACCTGATTGAAATTCAGAGAAATGAATGAGTGTACGCAGCTACTTTGCTTTCCATCAGGACACTCAGGAATAAATTGTCTCTCCACTGGCTTGGCAGAAGCTCAACCGTGGAGAACATAAAAAAAGCATCAATCTAGTGCAGCCTAGTTGAGAGAGCAAAACACAGCTCTGGAAGCCCTGGCCTTGGAGCCTGAAGCAGTCACTCACGTGCTGAGAAAAGAACCACCTCAGCAAGGGAGGAGCTGGCCTGAGGTTCTCCATGGAGATCACCCATCAGTCCCAAAATGGGACTTGGGAGTGTGGATCCTTGGCACATTCACATCCTCAGTGAGATTCCCATGGGATCACAGAATCATCAAATGGTTTGGATTGAAAGGGACCTTCAAGATCACCTCATTCCACCACCCCCTTCCATGGGCAGGACACCTTCATCAGCCCAGGCTGCTCCAAACCCCATCCAAGGCAGCCACAGCTTCTCTGGGCAACGTGTTTTAGTGTCTCACCACCATCACAATACAGAACTCCTTCCCAATATCTAATATAAACCTGTCCCCTTGCACATATCCCCAGCAATCCTTTCATTTAATGAAGCACAAATTCAGTGCCTGAATGTGCTGGAGATGAGCCAATACAGGCAAAACAGCAGAGTTCCCAAACCAAAATATTTAGTATTTTTAACAGAATCACCTAGAGCTATTCTGTGTGGCCTGAAGCAGCTCGGGGAAGCACTGCTCTGCCTGCACAAGTGTGGCTTACCAAGACTTTGTGATTTTGACAGGCAAGATGTGAAGTCCAGTGCAAGGATCCAGAGCCTTGCTGCACACCAGAGCAACCACCCTGCACAGGCACAAGAGTTTCTCTGCCTTTGCCTCAGAGCTTCCAGCTGTTTGAGTAGGAACATTCAGAGCTCCTAAGCCAGATTTCAGAACAATGTGTAAAAAAAAGCATCATAACAGGCACCACAGTGTGCTCTCTCTGCTTCACTGTTTTTCCTTCTTACTCCTATCAGCCAAAAGATGACACTCTAAGAAAACATAACCACTGCAAACCACAGCTTCACTTTTGGCTAGAATAAACAAATATATCCTTCAAATAAGTGGAGAACCTACCAGAACCACTGCTTCATCCCTGACCATTAAAAGGTAACATTTGAAAGTTCAGTGTCATTTCTAGTTGTAAAAAGTATTAATAGCTCAAAACTGTATCAAGTACATCTATTTGGTATAAAATAAAATGCAAATCATGTTTGTATCTAGACACAAATTATTTGAGCATCTTGTGAATGTCAGTGACTTCTTTCTCAACAAGGGCATTGTTTTGGGGAAAGCCCAAGAGAAGCAGGGCTGGAATGGCTGCTAGATTTTCACTGAAAGTGTGTGGCAGAACTACAGCCCTGCTGAACCACATATTATTTATGGTAACATCTTTTCTTTTCTACCTTAATTACACAACATTTTTTCTTTAATGGCACCAATCATCCCCATAGGACTTCAGCTAACATTTATCTTGAGCCCAATGCTTAAGATGCTGGAGAACAGAGAAGGAATGCACACAAACAAAATGAAAAGTAAATATTTGGGGAAGAGACAAACAATTTTTGAGGGGGAAAAAGCCCTATATTGTAAGCATTTATGGACAGCTAATTTCATATCAGAGACTCCAGTTTCAGCCAGAATCAAATATTTGTTTCTGTAATTCCAACTGAGAACATGTTCTAAAAGCTTGCAGAGAGCACTTCTATCATCTGATGCCAGTGCAGGAGGCTTGGTCTGGACTTGTGACCAACTTTGTGTATTTCATCAGAGCAAAGCAGAGAAGATGATTTTCTACAACAGAATAGTTTCTACATAGGGTTTTCTTGCACAAAAAGACATCTCCAGACCAGTAAACAGCTCTCAAGCTCACTTTTGAGTTCTGTGGTGGGCAAGGTGGTTCTGTGGTTTGGGTAAGCAAGGTGGAATCAAAGCAAGGCACCTGACTTACCTCCCAGCTGACCAAGACTCGTGTGTCAGACAGGAAGGACAGGGAAGGGGCTCTGCACTGGCCTGGTGGTCCTGCTGCTGTGGTGACCTCTGTCGCCTCTGAATACGGCCCGTACTACAGGGGGAAAAATTATGATTATTATGATTATTATTATTATTAATAATAGTGATAATAATAATAAACCAGGTGTACACCCATCTCAAAGCCCTCAAGGGCTTTCCATGAACAGCACATGAACTTTTTCAGCACACTAAAATTTCTCAAAGACAGACTGGGCTTCCAACACCTGGCACCAAACACCAGAGCTCAGGATGAGACCACACAAAGGACTCAGAGTTGAAGGGTGAGGTGAGCTCAGGAACAAGCAGAGAGCGTGTGCATCCTTTGTGCACCCTCCTGTATTGCAGCAAGTGCTCATGAAAGCAGAAACCACCTCCAATTTGCCCAAAAGTGAGAATGAGCACACAGTAACTGAGGAACAGTTTGTGTCCCTCTGCCTTACCTTAGCACAGTGTGTTCACGTATCATAACGGGCTTCTCATGGATACAAAGGGGAGCACAGCAAAAGCAAAGCACACACTGGAGACCATTTCCAGCTTCTTTTACATAAAATGCCTGCCCCAAGTCAGTTGTAAAAGGACAGGATGTGCTGGAGCCCCAGCCTGGTACAACGTGCAGGGACACGCCGTGGTTGCTCTGCTCCACGGGCAGCTCAGCTCAGGCAACTTCTGAGCCCGTGGTGGGAGAATAATTTAAATGCAGATTAGCAAAAAAAAAAAAAAACAACCAATTTTCAGCAGTCTGGGAACCTGGCTTCAGCCAGCAGTGCGAGGACAGGAGATAGCACTGAAACAGCCTTTCTGAGGCCTCCTGAGTGGAAGAGTGAAGTTTGCTCAGTACATCCCCGAGTTAATTAGAAATCGTTCTCCAGAACAAAGGAGCTTCACTTGGAAGCAATTAGAGGAAAAACGCTGATATTTACTTATTTGGTAATCCAATATTAGTGAGCATGAAAAAAATGAGCCACTACAAAAAGGCCAAATGACACAGAAATGATGAACCCCAGAAAACTTCTCAGCAGACGTGTCAGTATCTGCCATCAAAGGAAGGCCAACACTGATTGCTTTGCCTTACAAAGAATGCATACGTCAAAAAATGTTATTTGTTGACTTCTGCTGTTTTTGAGGAAGAATCTGGTAAAGGACATCCTCCCCTATTCTGCACCTGGTAGAAAAACCCAGCCAAACCAGAACCAGCCCCCTCATTTAACAAAGATGGAACCAGAAATGCTTTGCAACTGTTCTGCTAAAAAAACCAAAAGAATTTTAAAAAAACCCCAACAAGGTATCCTATCCAAAGCTACCAGGCAGGCAATGGCTATCACTCCAGCAAGCAAATTAATCTTTCCATTTGCATTTAATTATTTTTTCACAAAAACAAAACAGTGGGTATTTTTTAAGTCAAAAAGTTTAAAAGTCTTGCAGATTTCTCTAATACCCAAGTTAAATTTTAACAGAATCGACTCAAACCTCAATGAAAAAGATCTTTCTGCAGATCTTCATGGACATCAGACAGAATTTCTGATGTATTTGGGAAGGCACTTCTTCCAAGGAAAAAATTTAATAAAATAACCTCATTGAATCTATAAAGCCCACACTTTTTTGAAATTAAAACAAAAAACCCCACCAGGAATGTGAGTTTCCCCCAAAACATACCACCTGGGTGAAACTGCAGGTGTTTTTACACACTTCAGATTTAAAACAAAAAGAAGGAAATGCAACTGACTGAGGATAAAGAGAATCCTCCCTACAAGCAGCTGTGACTTTCAGCAGGGATTTTTGCACATTTGCGAGCAGCTGAACATGGCCAGTGAAATCGTATCAGCACCTGAAACCTCCTTTTAAAAGAGACCCAGGTCTAAAATTGCAGCTCTTCCTCCCAAGTTCCTTTGAAGCATTTATCACGTGGTTTTTCTTTTGCCCATGTCCTCCTGACCCTCCTGAGTGCACCCCAGCCCAGGAGCAGCCCCAGCTGGGCCAGGGCAGTGCACGTACCCCGCCGTCGTTCAGCGCCCGCACTCGGAACCTGTAAGTGGCCCCTGGGAGGAGGCTGCTCACGGTGCACTCCAGCTCAGGCCCGTGGTACACCTCAGAAACCACTTCTTCAGGGGCTGTCATCTCCACACTGTACTCAGAGACGGGGCAGCCACTTTCTGACTGAGGGACATCTGAAATAAATCATTTGTTAATGACGTTAGGGAGTGTGGCAGGAAGAGCCCTTTTTTATTTCATACACCACAGAAATGTGTATTTCTGTTTCTATGTATAGCTACACACACACAGATACCTCTCTTTTGTTGTGGGCACCTTTGTTTTTGCCCCTGAAAACAATGTATTTGATATATATCAAATACATACATATTTGACATGAATACCTGCATGTTACATGACAAGCCAGTACCACAGAATCAACCTGCCTGGGGATCAGAAAAACAGCAGCCACCAAAACGCTTCCAGGAAGCATTTGGGTGAATTTTTTATACTGGTGTTGAAATATATCTGACACTTAGAAATTCTGCTTATCCAGAATTTGGTTTAATAAATGATGCCACAAAAATACTTGGGTGCTGCAAGATGATCACTGTAAAGAAAACACTCTGTTGGAAACTGGCACGTGCCTTGTATTTTGAAAAAATGTGCAATTTTTGACAATTTAGTTCAACGACTAAACATCTTTGCAAAGTAACAGGGGTTCAATAGATTATGTGTGTGGATCAGGATTTAAATGCCACCCAAATTCCTCAATATGTTCTAACTCAAATTTTCATAAGAAGTTATACATTAGAAGTACCAAAACGCTTCTGCCAAGCCAACATTGCAAACGAATAAAAAAAGATTTTGAATCACGTTGTGTTTTTGAAATAAAAGGATAGATATTCTAATGAAGCTGATACTTAATAGCCCTTAATGGCCACTGGCTTACCCCACTGCAGCTGCACTTCCCTGTGCCTCGGCTTGCCCAGGAGTCGGGGCGGGCGGCAGGGCCCCGGCGCCACGCTCAGCGTACGGACAGGTAAACTCTCGGAGCACTGGGGACAACACAGCTCAGTTACCCTCTGACAGAAACACAGTTCACTTATCCCCCTGGCAGGAACACAGCTGAGTTACCCTCTGAGAGAAACACAAGTTCACTCATCCCCCTGGCAAGAAAACAGCTCAGGTACCCCTCTGGCACAACCACCACCCTCAGGTGAGCCATGGCTACAGAGCAGAAGAGGAAATTGTCTTCTACTACACCCACCATTTTATGGAAATTTGTATAAACAGTAAAGGAGAGGAGATGCTATCAAGCATGTCAGTACAAACACAAATTAATAGAGTTCCTTCATTAGCATCCTCAATACTGGGCTCCCTGTTTTAATTTTCCTGGGTTTTAAAATAATGTCAAGGCCTAAAGTACTCAATCTTAAATGAGAAAAAAAAGTATCAAAGCAGGAGGAATACGTGTATAGGAACTTAAGTGAATTTAAATCAAAGAGGCGAATTACAGGAATGAGGGTCTGAAAAAAGGAACTCAAAACCTCAAAGGATTCAGATAACTGTGAAAGATAATTGCTACAACAAACTACCTCTTTCTGCATCTCCAGTCAATACAGGGTCATGCACATGAGAGTCTGTGGCCTTTTTCAAGCAAGTGACCACATCAGATAAACAAGATGGTCTTTTCTAATGTAAATATAAACAACTACAGATTGGTTTTGAGGAAACCAAATCTCACCAAATTGCAGTTTGCCGAAAAGAAAATTATGTACACATAGAAATCTAAAATTCAGCAACTTGCAGCATGAGATTAACTGCAATCAGAGTAGTTTTACTGTGCTACAGGGAAAACACTTCCCTTCTTTTGAAAGCAGAAATATTTTTACCAGAATTAGCAAGATAAATCTCTGAAAAATATAAACCCAATAGCCCTTATTTTTAGGAAATACCCACCTGACTGTGTCCACCAGTGCTGATACAGCACGCCCGGAGTTTATACAAAGTGCCTGGTTTCAAGTGAGTACAGGTGTATTCTGTAGCTGAGCCACTGTAGGCCACTTCCCACTGATTTGCTAAAAATAAAACACATCCAAGTTTAAAGAAGTGGAAAGCAACACATTTAGGAGTGTCTAGGAGAAAGGAAAATCTTCAAGTCCACAAATAATTTATTTCAGGAAAATCATTGGTATTACTATGAATGTTATTTCCCACTTCAAGACATAACACATAGACATACATGCAAATACAAATATAAATAAATATGAGTATTATACATAACATATAAATGTGCAAATATATGCACACAAATAAAAATATTTCTAAATTTAGCCACACAACCTAAAATTTTGTCATTATTAGTAAAACTACCTAAAAAACCCACTACCACACCTTCCCAAAATCCAGTCCCAGCTCACCCAGGAATCCTGCACAGTACATAACTCTGTTTCAATCACATTATTAGGGCATTAATGATAATAACAATAATAATCTAAAGAATCAAGCCTTCCATATAATAGCCACAGTGTTTTGAAATTGAGACAACTTCTCTCAAGTTTACCTTCTGGACTTCCTTGAGAAATCTCCAGCAGATACTTTAGGATTTCTGAACCACCATTATCCTGTGGAGGATCTGAAAAAGTAAGACAAGAATAGGAGTGAAAGATAACCAAACAATTACCAAACCTGTTTCTGATCCAGCTCCCTCTCACCAACTCCTCCCCATTAACTACACCAGGTAATGTGCAGCAGAAGTGGGTGACAGATGTTTGTTTCCAGCATGAATCAGAATAAAGGCTGCTGAATAATGATGATCCAAATAGAATCTATGGAAGAAGCACTGCAAGAGCAGCTGTGTGGAGGTTTTCCCCACTGAAAAAGGAAGCAGCTGGAATGAAGCTGCAATGGGACATGAAATGGAGAGTGAAAAGCCTGAATGCGCTTGAGTGCGAGTTAATCAAAAACAAAACATTTTTGCTTCTGAGCCTCTACACACCTTTTAGAATACCAAAAAAGTTAAGATGTCAAGTTCTCCAAACACATCCAACTTTGGACTGAGAAGGAGCATGAAAAATCTAAGTTCTAACACACATTTACAGGACTTTATTTAAATTTCTTATGACCCCAAAAAGCTCTGCTACAGCAGTCTGAGCTGGCTTACCCCACTTCACACTAAAGCCATGAGATGTTATTGGCCCCTTGATCACGGGTCTGGTCGGAGGTCCTGGCCTGTCTGGGCTGGTTGTGCAGACCAACACTTCACTGGGAGAACTCTTCCCTTCCACGTTGGAAGCAAACAGCTGAAAGAAAACCACAACAAGTTTGCCCTTGTTCACTGCAACTGCTTTTCTGGCAGTTCTGCATCAGAGCCCTTTCATTAATTGTACAAATGTCACCAAACTGGGAAGTATGTCACATCCCAAAGTGTGTGGGATTGTAATAACAGATATTAGATTGTCACGATGTTTCTTTACAAACCACAGTGATTTCTTCCCCTCCCTCCATCAGCAATAGATCGTGGCATGTTTAAGATAAAAGCAGTGCTGGTCTTCTCCTTAAAGAAAAAGTCACTTTTAAAAAATAACTTTGTCAATTTGCAGTATTTTTCTCATAAAAGAAAGAGAATTACAACAATAACATTGCTATTTTTGTTTCGGAGGTATTTCTAACTGCGATTTACAACGAAGTAATTCAGAGTATCAGTAATCACACAATTAAAAGTCAGATCAACGTTGTGCCTGTAGCCAGTGACACTAGGTTACAAATTTGCTCTGGTATCAATGCAGTTTTGTAAAATCCATGTTTCATTTGAAAGCAGGGCTGCAAAGAAGCACTAAGGGTTCTCTTCTCTCACCAGCTACAGCAGCCTTTACAACACTAAGCTAAAAGGCATCATCTCGGAGTGACAACACAAGAACTTCCCAGTTCTTTGGGTAGTTCAGGCAGCTTCACACAAGGCCTTCTGCCCCAGAGAGTAGGAGAAGAATCTTCCCTGTGAGAGTGGTGAGGCCCTGTCACAGGCTGCTCAGAGAAGCTGTGAATGTCCCGTGGACAGAAGTGTTCAAGGCCAGGTTGGACAGGGCTTGGAGCACCCTGGTCTAGTGCAAAGTGTCCCTGCCTGCAGCAGGAGGGTTGAAATCAGGTGATTTTCCAAGCCAACCATTCTATGACTCTATGATTTTATTCTTTTTGTTGCTCCTGAATATATGAAGACCTAGAGAAGCCAGGTGTTGGCCTCACACACAGCTCCTGGCCCTGTCCAGAGGGACTCCACACTCTGGGGGTGGCAGATCTTGTGGAGCCACTGCAGTGGACAGTCAGGGATGGACGGACTGTGGCACCACAGCTGATCCTGGATAAACCCCACTGCCTCCTCAACAGCACCCAGCACTGTGCTGTGATCAGAGACCTCAGCAGCAGAGAGGAAAATCACTGAACTTGGTGTTTGCAGGAAGCCTCCAGAACATCTCTCAGGGGCTCTGTGTTTATCAGCATCCACAGAGTAGAAGACACCAAGACCTGCTAAAAACCAGCTCCAGAACCAGCCACAGTGACACAAGAGACAGAAAAGCTTCAATTGTGGCTGCCAGGGGAACACAGGCCCCTGTGCTGGTTGGGCACCTGGCAGTGTTTGCTGCACTCTGTAGAAGTGAGATGGGCTTTGCCACCAGGGATCAGGTTTTTGGGAGCAATGCAGCCAACTATGACCACCTCAACACTTTGAGCTACACTTTCACAACATCCTCCCACATGGCACTGACAACTCTGATTGTCCCCCAAAGTCTGAGCAACAGTATCTCCTGTGTGATAACAGCAGAAATACAACTAACAGTTTAACATGTTAGGTCACAGTATAAAGCAAATTTGTATTTAATGACTTCGTTTTGGAGGGAGAACTAAAGGATCCCTGTAGTGCCTGGAAAAAAAAGCAAAACAGAAAACACTACACAATAAGAGGAAAAAGACTTTACCCTGAATTTATACTGTGTGCTTCTTCTGAGATTCTTCACAGTACAGGCTTGCTCCTCTCCAGTGTACTTTGGGTGAAACACGCTATCCTAAAAAAATACAAAACCAAACAAATTCCCATAACTGAGGAGTCTGAGAAAGTGTTCCCTGTGTTAGTCTGTGCCTACAACATGTTATAGCAAAGGGGCTTTATAGCTGAGTGCTTTTTTTTAAAGAAAAAAAAAACCCAACAAAAAAAACCCAAATACATATTTAATAAATTTATTATTACTACTACTACTTTTTAACTGCAAAGCATTAATACCTATTCTTTAGAAGAAACATGTTGCAGCTGCCCTGAATAATGTAATTTTCCTGCAAAATAAGCACAAATCCAATCGTGGCAGTTTAACCTGCTACAGAACTGGAAGTGACAGATGACAAGAGCACAAGCCCACCAAGGAGCAGCCAGGAGGACATGGCAGACTGACCTAGCTAAGGACAAGCTGCTCTGTATCCCACAGAATCCTGTGTGGCTTTGTCAGTAATCACAGATGACAGCAGAGATTTTTAGCTCAGGATTGCTAATTCTGCTGTGCAGCAGAGCAAATCACACAGCTCTACCCTGCCAAATACCCAGGACTCCTGGAAGGCCCTCCAAAGCAGCAGTCCATGCTTCTCCTCAGTGATCTCCAACTGATAAATCAAAACTCAGTTTAAATTGTGCACTTTACAGCAGCACAGTACTTACATTATCTTCTTCCTGAATTTCCAGGGTGTAGGAAATCACTTCCTCTGGTGTGCATCCTTCTACTTTATTCCACTGCAAGGAGATCCACGTCACACCAGCTCGAATGAGCCGTGGTGCAGAGGGGGTCTGAGGAATATTGCCTGCAGTGTAGCAAACCACCTCCTGGCTGTACCCACTGCTCAGAGACAGAGCAGAGAGAGAGGAATATTAAAAACAAATAAACAAACCTCTAAACGCCCCCCCAAACAAAGAAACATAGCAAGCAAACAGTCAAAAAAGTCAATATAACAAAGCAAAACCACACAAAAAACCTGCCACGAAAACATAAAGCTAAAGAAACCTAAACCTCAACGTACTTAGAGAAATATTTCACATTTTTAAAAGATTTGGACAAAGTTCAAAATTTTCAGGTGGAAAAGATGAACACCCAGATAGGAAATGCCAAAACTAAGAATAGAAAAAAATGCAGGATAATGTGTCCTCACAGTCATTTTTACAGATCTCACCACAATACCACTAGAAAAAAATATTTGAATGCCCAAAAATACTAACTTGGTATTAACTGTGGAGGAAAATCTCATTTAAGAACTAAAGTATAGGAAATAAAGCCTCAAGTGTTCAGCTTCCGGATGTTGAACCTGAGATGTGCAGAACACAAATTCTATAAACTCTGATCAAGCTCCCAATGGAAGGTGACATTCTTGCAATTTTCAAATCTGTTTCCAGAGTACAAAACATATTTTGTACCTTAAAGTCACATCATGAACTTAACAGACAGAAAAAGCCAACTCTCCTTATCCCAAATCTTCTTTCTCAAAAATAACCTATTTGTTGAAATACATTTATATTTAAATAAACCAGCATAACTTAAATCCAAACAAGACAAAAATCATCATACATGGTAAGTCCACAAGCATTACAACAAACCAAAATCATCTCATGACATGAAGTGTTAGATGACATTATCATGCCTTAATTTTGAGTGCTGTCTGTAAAAGTGAGGCACGTGTTGCTGGTGCTTATCTCACAGATTAGCACAGAGCAGCTGACCATAAATAGTTTTTAGCTCACTCCTTCCTCAATACCCTGAGGCGAGAGAAAAAAGGGAGAAGGAGAACAAAAAAAAAGGGGTGGGGGAGGAGTGTTGAAACAGGCACTAAGATATTTTAAAAATCTGGAATCTGGCAAAGAAAAGAGATGCCAGAACTGGGAACTCTGCACAAACCCAATTCCCTTCCCTGAGTTACACTCAGCAGCTCCAGCTCAGCCCCTCTCTCTCCACATTGAGTATTAGTTCAATGGGGAGGGAATTAATCTTGCAAGAAGTTGGGAAAAGGGACTCTGCACACATGAGTGGTCTCAGTCCATGTCAGGGAAAAGACACAAACACAAATAAAGAAGTTTTCTAAAGCTATTAATTACTGAGAGCCTTGTGTTTCAGAAGAGAGAACAATGCAGGAGTCTCGCCCCACAAAACACATTGTTATATACCACTGGTGTTTCTTTTGTGTCCTTGTAATAATGATTAGATCCTGTTTAGCTAAGAAGGACAATAAAGGAGTACACAAGGGCACTGGATGTTTGGCTTCTTCACAGCTAAACCTTTCCTGGCCTGCTCTGCTTGCCTGAGCACAGGAGCACAATGTCTCTCTGGGCACACTCTGCCCCTCAGCTGCAGAGTATTTCATCCCAGTGTTCCCCAGCAGCTCCCACAGGATCGAACTCAGTCTGATTTCTCACCCATCTTCATCTGAGTGCATCAGTTCACGTGCAAGGAAAAGCAGAAGCTAAACCCCATCTTTCAGTGCTCTGGGTGTGCCTGTCCTCTCTCAGTCCTGCCTGTCTCTCCCTTCTTTCCCACCCCATCAGCCAGCCCTGCCAGTGCTGAAGAAGGAAGGGACTGTGCTGCTGAAAAGAGACAGAAGGGCTTTGCTTTAAACCAGAAAAATAAATATATCAAGATTCCTTTCAAAATCTGTAACTCAACTTCCCCTTGCTTGTTTTTCTTGGTTCACAGAGGTCCCCAGTGGGAATTTTACATAACAGATGTATTCTTTTTGTATTAGGAATAGACCACAGAACACCATTTAACACCTCAAAAGGAGCCTATCTGCTTAGGCTGATCTCATCACGCTGAAGATACACAGCAATCCCCTGAGGGGTGAAAGATATCACCAAGGAAAGCATGACTTACCTCGAAGCATTAATAACAGAGCAAATGTCAGATATTTATCTCGAAACCATGAAGAGAAAAGAAACAAAAATCCCCCAGAAACTCCTCATTGATGGTTGAATTTTTCAAGTATCGCTTTTTCCCCAGAAAGTGTGTACCCTGAGGAACTCACCTCGTTCCGATGTCGTTCTGGGCCGCCAGCCGGAAGGTGTAACCCAAAGCTGGGCACAGCTTGGTCAGCTTGCAATGCTTCTGGCTCCCAAAGTAACATTCTCTGAAACCACTGTTCCTCTTTCCCTAGAAAGAGAGGAATCTGTAATCAGATCGCTATGAAACAAAACCACGCCAAGCTCGTTTTACAAGGAGCTGTTAAACGGTTTCAGGATTCTGTTTTCACAAAGGAAGCTGTGCAAGCAGTGACAGCATTGCTGTGCTCTGAAAATCACACAGATCAGCACAGCCTGCCTGCTGTCAGATCCTCCTCATCTTGGAGTTGTGAGATGTGTCTACAGCTCCAGCCTGAAACACAATTTATCCCACGAACGAACGAAAAAGTGGGAAAATTTTGAGTGAAATCAATCTCTGAATCTACTCGGTCACAGGAGCGCGGGTGCATTTCTCTGCAAGCACCGTCCTCCTCCACACGTGCATCCCTGGCTGGGATTGCTTCAGCAATTCCCAATCCCACAAGAGGGCTCTCGCTCCCCACGGTCCAGCACGGCCACAGCCAGCGGGACAAGCTGGGTGTGACCTTCCCCGTGCTCTGCGAGGCAAAATTAACTCATCCCAGAGGAATATTCCAGGTGCCAGGTTCTGTACCCACCCCACTGCCCGGAGCACACGGCATGTGATGAGTGAATTGGGTTTGTAACTTGGTTAAGGGAGTTGTTTGCCACGGGGATGGTTTATGGGAGGAGCTTCTCATCACCGTGACCTGGAGCAAGGATCCATCCTGGCAAAGACAACACCAGGCAGCAGCCCAGAGGGTATGGAGACACTTCTCCAGCTCCCAAATACTTCCTCAGGTACTGCTTTGTACCTCAGCACAAGGAGACTCAGAAATTCTCTCTCCCACCCCATTTAAAACAAAACCAAACCCTTATCAATCCACCCCTGGGGCAGAAATAAAGTGGAGCTGTTTGCAGGACAGAGACCCTAAAGTAACAAGGAATAAATATCTGGACTCATTCTATGTCACACACGGAAAACAGTCAGCTTGAAATCTTTCAGGAGAAAGGGCATGGACTGCTCAGCTCCTCATAAATAATATCTACCAGAACTGAAGCAGTTGAAAGGAGTTTTAATTTCAGTACTCAAATACAATATTATTGGACAATCACATTATGAAGTACCCCAAAGCACACCAGAATGGAAGCCTGACAAAGCACATCCATGGGCTCCAGCACGTGCAGAAGACAGGGTTATGCCCATCTCTGCAATTTCTTCTGACTGAAAAGCTCTGCTGAGCCCTTTACTAGTTTTGGCACATGTCTGTACCACTTTTAGCTTTTATTTTACTGTTTACAAGGGCATTTCCCTCCTTGGGCTCACTCTGCCCTCCCACACACAGTTCTCCTCCATGCTCAGAACATCACCACTAAAGATCCCAAAAATGCCTGAGTGAGACAAGCATTTTTCACTGGCCCATTCTCCAGCCCATGCCAATTTCTACTTCTTCTCCCTCGGATTTTGATACAGAAGGAAAAACTCCCTGAAAGGTTTGTAGTGAATCTCCAGAATGTGTTTATCAGGCTAGAAACAACCACACAGATCTCCAGCACTGCACAACAATGTGCAGGCACTGAAGGGACATTTAGCAGCTGGCAAACAGCCAGAACTTTTATTTATACAGTGGGAGCCTACACTTGTTCTAGAACTCCTTTACACACAATCCCCTCCAACTTCACCCACCTGCTCCAGATGTAGCATTACTGCACAGCTCAAGTACATTAACGAGTGGGATTGGAAAAGAATCATGAAACTCAAAGCAAAAATATTTTGTAAATGAGGAAAACCTTTTCATATCTAAAATCCCCAGCCACAGAGTGCTATGATAGGATTCCTAGTTACAGAGTTCTGTGACAGAATTTCTTTAGGACAAAAATAACAGGTGAGCATACCTCTCAGCTCAGCAGTAATGGATTTAAAATGCAGACTGTACAAAACCTAATTAGAAATCTTACATTTCAGTAAAATATCCATTCATCAGTGCAGCACTACTAAAAATAGATTTTTTTTTCCCCTATGCAAACTCTCTTTTACAGGTTGAGTTGCCTTAAATTAATTTTTCCTCAACCCTTTAATGACTTCACTGCTTATAAATAATGGAAAACATTTAATTTATTTTGGATTTCTGTTTAAAAATGCCTTTTTAAAAACCAATTTTCCTCTGCTTTTTTTCCAAGAGAACAAAGTGACCAATTGCTAAGCATGTGGTCAATAAAACAATGCTGGCTAAAAAGGGAAATCATGGAAAATCTCACCTATAGCACAATGCCTGAAGTGAGAGCAATGGGCCAAGCAAACCCTCATTTGTCAGCCTGGTTGGTCAAAGCTTTGCCAAGACTGCCAAACACTCAAGGTATACTTAACTTTATAACAGTACAAACCCTGATATTGTATATATTTTTCTTCTAGAACTGGTATTGTACATTCCCCAGACTCACTCAGAGACCAACTGGTATTCAGATTACTCAGACTGGCTGGTATTTTGGATTCTATTGGCACTAATTGGAGAGGCTGGCCGATATTTCTAATTATCCTGGCATTAATAGCCTGGAAATAGCCTCTCCGCTCCTTCTCTCCCAAGATTTATGAAAGCACTAATGCTGGCATAATTATAGACAGGAACAACTGGCAGGCTGGTACTGGCTGCCACCCAAGAGTCTTACAGCTTTCCCAGAATCCTTCTCCTATTCTTTGTACACTCGGCATCCAAGTTTTTAATCCTTCAAATAATGTTTTGTAAGTTGCTTAAAATACACTGTATCATTTCTGCAAGTATTTGTAATCCCCAGATTTCAGAGGGAGAGCGCTGTGGGACTTCCCCAGCCTGGGGAAGTCTTCTCCTGCCTTTTCTTCTCCAGGACAGCCCACCCTGTGATGGACCATCAGTGCCTGTGTGAGGAAACAAGGACAATTCAGCTCCACAAAGCCATTCTAAATTGCACAATGCTCCAACACAGTGTTTAAACACAATTAAGAGCTCTGCCTGCCATTTCAGCAATATTTCAAGCTGCAGACTCATTTAACACAGGGTTCTTGATTGTCTTTGGGGAGTGTATTTGTTGAAGAAGGGATTTGAGGTTTGAAATGGGTTTTGTTGACTGTTTCCTTGCAGCAGACCCAGTAAATAAACACAAAAGGAGGAAGGGGCCACTGCAGGTACAGCAATGCAGGAATGGAACACAGCCCTGCACAAGAGCTCACTGCACACGACTGAAGCAAAGCTCAGCTCCACATCTGTGACCAGGATGCAGGACTGACATCTGCTGTGGCCACACCAGCACTGCCTTCTGTGTTTGGGCCACGTTGGCAATAAAAAGGAACAGATTGAAATTCAATCTGACACACAGCTTCGGAGCAAACTGTCAACAATTAGTGTAACACACCCTCAGATCTCTGCAAAGCATTGCCTCTGCCAGTTATGCAAGTAACTGAATTTTCTCTATACACAAACACTCAGGAGGCAGCAAAGGACCTACAAAACATCCCTAAGTTATACACAAACCCCAATTTTATCCAAACTTGGAGGGCAGGTAAGTGAACAAACACAAACATGGAGCTCCCTGTATCCAGCTCTGGTGGATCACCACTGAGATGCCTGGCTCAGATTACCAGCTGGTATAAACAAGCACATCTCTGCTACCTCGAGGAATTTAAAACTTTGTGGTAGAACAAAATTATCCCCATTTATCTCTATGTAAACTTCATTATTAACTATCCATCACCAAATCATTAAATAGTGTGGTATTGTATCAGTCTCTCTCCTGAGTAAATTAAAGTGAGCTGCTTACTGGGTAAGAATTAAAGCTGCTTTGAGTTCTACACTGAACAGGGACACACACTGCCTGAGAGGGATGTCCTTGTCTCTGGCTCAGGAACATTCCTGCCCTTTCCCATCCAGAATGAATGGGATACTCTTGCTATCCATATTCACAAGAGAAACATTTATTTACTACCACTTAATCACACAAACAGCATTTCACATCTAATTAGTAACAAAGGCCTAGTTCTTACAGCAGTGCCAGCAGCATTTTTCAGTGCAGTTACAGTTTGCTGATTTTGATGAATGCTGGCATCAGGGAAAGCATCACCTCCTTTACAGTCATGTTTTCTGTTTGGTATATTTTTAATGCTATTTTTTCCCTGATTAGCTTTTTGCTTACCCTGAATAATCAATCCTGGCACCAAGTCATCAATTGATTAGTTCAGGTTTGTAAGTTCAAAGTTCATAGCAAAAGAGCCAAAAGGTAAAGTTTTCATTAATTACTAATTTTAACTGATTTTATTGCCAGACAACTAATGCACCTCTGGTGCAAGCATGTTCCAATCCCAATGAAATCCAGAATACTTGAGACAGGGCCTGATGGAAATTTTCCTAGGGTACATCCACTGTATCTGAGTGACAATTTGCTGAACTATCTTTTACTTTCCTCTTAAAGAATTAAGTGTCCTTCATAGCTCTCCAGACATTTTAAGAGATCACAGTTTATTAGCAAGATATTACAACTCTAATCCAAAGACTTGGATCAGTAAAGGGAAAGCATCTGTGTTTTCTAACTAAACATGTAACACCAGTTACATTACAAACCATTTAATCCAAACTGGGATAGAAAAATGTAGGATAACTGGACTAGCTTTATGTACTGACAGTCTTTCAGTCTGCAGGGCAGGAAAAACCCCAAAGAACTAAACTGAAGCAGCAGCTGGGTAGGGCTGGCACAGCAAAATATTAAGCAGTATAACCTTCTAGAATTTCCCACCTCGCCTAATCCTGGGCCCTTCTGCTGCCACTTTACAGCCAAAACTTTTCTGCACATGCAAGTGGTGCCACCTACACTCCTGGGGACACTTTGGATGCTACAAACTGTGCCTCTGCCCCATAAAAACAAGAGGAACCAGGTGAGATACTGCTGAGCATCTGACACACTCAGATCTGAGCTGTGCCACAGACAGACAGACAGACAGACACCTGTGACCCCCACAAGTCAGGAGCACAAAGGGATTGAAGGAGCCCCTCCCTTGGAGGAGTAACTCTGCTTGAGCTGGGGGAACAGACTGGTGTGACTGGGACACAGCTGGAAGGGTTTGCCTGGATGCCTCCATCCCTCTCCACACCTCCCATGCCTGATGCCAGCTTTGTTTCCAGAGTCTGATCTGCAGCCTTTGCACAAGAGCCTTCCAGGACCTGTCTGCCCTGAGTGTGGCGAGGGCTTTCCACACCATTCTTTCCTAGGAAGGGACTCAACTTCCTAGGCAGGCTGCCACTTTAGGGTGTTTTTCCACCTTTATCATCTGACAGATTTCTTGCTCTCTGCTCTTGCAAAGCCCTCTCTGCTTTGCAGCCACGCTTTAATTTCCTTCTGATCGCTGATTTTGCCGTGTTTGTATTTTATCCTGTGCCCCACAGCTAATGAATGCTGCTCTAGCTGAGATCTGGCAGCGTGTTCACTGTTGCCTGGCAAGCCCTCTCCTCCTGTGCCTTGATGTATGTATTCCTTGATTTCACCAGGACACAGTGTGGCCTTGTGGAGAAGGCAGTGCTTTTGCTTACGTGGAGTTTACACAACCAAGCAAGGCTACAGGGCCCTGCAAGTGAATTCTCTTTTGTACCTGGGTGCCATAATTCCAGTAGCTAAATGCACTCCACGTCAGAGGCACAGCCTGCCATGGACATGGAGAAGGGAATGCAGCAGCCTGCCAGCCCATCACTGCATGTGATGAGGCTCCTGCAAACCCAGGCACAGCCAGCCTTCATCTTCAGACTTTTCCTTTCACAGGCTTTAATAGCAGGCTTTAATTTCAGTGGCCTAAAGTTGCATTTCTGTCTCTTATCAGGGGAAAAAAAAAATTTAGAGAAGCTACACCTGTGGCATGAACTGTCTCAGAACCTGACAGCTACATTTCAGCCAGGAGTCCTGTCAAACCATTGGAGATGTACCAAATTAATTTGTGCAGGGCCATTATTCTTTCATCTGTGCTGGCTGGCTATCCATTATAATCTCAGATTTCAGGGCTGTTACTGAGAAAACAAGGTAATTAAAACAGGTAGACTAAGGGAATCTGGATGCCTTAATTTTCTCCTACTGGTAGGTGAACTACCCAAAACAAACTGCTTTTGCTCTGTGAAAAATGGGTGTCATAACCGTTCTTTCTGAAGACAAAACTTCTATTAAAGAGTTTGAAGGACAGAAGAATTTTAGACTTGCCCCATATATATATCCAAAATTATGCATATGCTCCATGTAGTCAAAATTAACATTACAGTATTTGCACTGTATTAATTATCTGCTGATGGTCCTTCTTCTGACAAGACCTTCTGTAGCTTCCCTTTCCTTTGCAGGCTGGAATCATCCATGTTTCACTGCTCTGTGCTGCTCTGTTCCTTCAGCTCCAAGTTACTGGAGGCTTTGGAAGAAATCACAAGTGCACAATCAAGGTGCCACAGGTCTAGCAGGATCATCCTGGCCCACCCTTTTGGAGAAATCTCTCTGTATCTCCTTTCCCAGACTTCACACTCCTCTTTTCCCCTTCTTCAGTGACCTTTGGTTTTCCATTATGTGCAGAGGGACAGCAAGTCATTCTGAAGTTACTGTTCAACTTCAGTTCAGGTTCTGAGGGTTTCCCATCATGCAGACCTCACTAGCTGTGACAGTGCACACAATAAATGTTTGCACAGTGAGTGGCTCCAAACACCCAACATGAAGCAGAACAAGCAGGGAATGTGTTACTAATGCCGTGGTGGAAAACTATTCATAATAGAATACTCCCTTTAGAATATTTTTAGACTACAAAAGACCTCAAGAGATGTTTCTCAGGCTTAACAACCAAACACCCTCTCACACCCTTCATTTCCCGACTCATGACTTTTATTGACATGTTGTCCAAGCCCTTTCTGTCACCCAATATTTATTCTTTTCCTTCAGAGATAACAGTCCCTGATTCATGCTTTCTGTAGTAAATATGGCTTGCACAAAGGAAAGGTGGCAGAAATAAGAGGACAGAGGGAGGACTCACAAGAACACACCTCCAACAAATCCTGCACATCATCTGTCAGGGCACTCTCCCAACAGCCCAGTGCTCATTAACCACGGCAGATTTTTAGGAGAAAACTTATTTCCTTTTGTGTCTGGAAGGGGGGTAATTGCCACTACACAAAGGACACTTATTTTGACCCTGAGTACATTCTCTGTAGACAGATCTGCAAGATCATGGCTTTCCTACTCTAAGGCAGGAACAAGTGTTTATGCTGCACTCAGCAGCAGAAGAAGGAGATCATAAACAGAACTGTAAGATACATCACAAGTAATTAAATACTAAGTAATGTGAATTAACAAATAAAGTACACCAAATGAGTGATTAAAGATTTCAAGGGTACAGAAACAGAACATTGTCTCTGAATGGAAAGTTTTCCCCCCACTGCCTCTTTCACCTTTCCAACTCTTTACCTAATGCCATCAGGATTTCATTTTCCCATTTCTACTTTCTCCTGTATTTAATTACTTTTCTTTACTCAGCAAATCCTTGTAAAGTCTGACTGCCATTTATTTGTGTATTTATTTCAACTAGTTACTACTTACCTCATCCCACTCCAGAAGGTAGCTGGTGATTTTTGAACCATTATCAATGGGTGCCTACGAACAAAAATAAACAAAAGGTGATTTGGGGAATAAGAGAAAACAGCTTCACCTCCCCCAGGCAAATGATTAGTGTTTCAAGTGAAACCAAAGCTTTGCACATGGCTTGGCAACCTCTTAACGATGCCGGGAAGAAGCTGGACATAATGAAACACATACATTTTAAAAGTCAGGTTGGTGCACAGGAAGGGATTTGTCAGAGTACAGCAAGTTCAAGTCCCTTACTGAAAAATGACTGTCTCAGCTTTCAGTTATTTCCAACATTTATGCTCACTGTCAGTACTTTTTCCCTGCTTTTGCCCGAACCAAGTGTTACCTACCTTCCACTGTAAGGTTAAGGAGCTTTTGGTCCTGTGCGAGGGTTTGGGTGGGAAGGGACACTCTGGTGCTGAGCTGTGAGTGGTGAAGCTTACTGGCTCTGAGCAGGATCCCTTTACTGAGTTGTACATTGCATATACCCTGGAAACAGTATTCAAAGGGGTTATAAATGTGCTGACAGTTCCAGTGGCACCACCTCGGTATTTGACTACCAAAGCACCCACGACACCATCCTCTAATGACAGGCTTTTCACAGACCACTGGCTAGCCTTACTTCACTTATACATGAATGCAAAAAAAAAAAAAAAATTACAGCAGAAGAGGAACAGTGTTTTGTGCAAATATTCCCACAGACCACTGAGTTATCTTCATTATCTTTTCTTTCCCATCAGTATTTCCTTGCCTACTGCCAGGCTTCCACACACTGTGGTAAAATCCTCCTTGAAATACAACAGAAAAAAAGGTTTAAACTTTAATGCCTGGTTTACACTTGATCCACAGGTACCATGTCGAGTGCAGGTATCTGCTGGTCTCCTTCCATGGGTACAATCTTCTCCTACATAACTCAGCCATCAACATTTAGTGGTCCTCCATGGACTAGAACTAACACAGGTCAGCAACATTGCTGTGATAAAGTAAAAATCTTCAAAGCAAATACAATCTCAGGCAAATCCTCTACATGTCAGCATAGAACATGCACTATCAAATAATATGGGAAAGCAAATAGGATATAGTTGAGCACCTCCTCATGATGTGCTTTTCTCTGAAAAAGTAATGACGTTATTTTTTTCCCTTCACATTTTCCATGCAGTAAAAGAAAAGTGCAAATTGGAAGTCTTCTACTCAAAAAAAAGTTCAGGCCATGACCAGACAATGACCTCTGAGTTGGCTCTAGCTATTGTGTGCTTGAATGCAGAGCTAAAGAAAGGGCAATTTCTAAATTTGTTTTCAGTAGATAAGAGTAATTTATGTACAATGGCCACCTACGTAGAATCAAATCTTCTGGGGGAGGCAGACAAGCGCTGCTCTGGTGGTGCTTTACACATCACCTGTTAGCAGGCAGGAGCAACAAGAAATGCAATTAATTAATTGAGCCTGCATCTGGCAAGTGGCACAATGTGTGTGCTGGAAATGAGCGTGGCCCGGCATCCAACACACACCACAAGGGAAATAAAACCTTGTAAAAACGAGCTCAAGGGGCATCTCCTGCAAGCCACTGAAACACTGAGCACAGCCAGCTCTGAGGGCACCAAAACAATACACCTGAAGGGAAGCAGGTGGTGGTTCAGAGCAAACCAGGTTGTTCCAGGTTGTCCCAGGGCTCAGCAGGGCAGCAACGAGCACAAGCACCTTGTCCAGTAGAGACAAAGCTCTGAGAGATGCTGCCAAGGTCAAGGAGACCCAAGGCGATCTGCCCAGTAACTGCTGGCCCCATCAATTCCTTTACTCAACAGATTTATTTCTTCACAGTCATTAATACATAATGCAGTTTCAGTGAAGGAAAAAAGAATGAAAAAAACGATGGTGGAAAGCAAACAGCCGGTGTTTCAGTGTCAGCTCGCTCCACTACAAACAGTGCTGCTGCTTTGCAAGTCTGACTTTTGTATTTAGTCACTCCTTTCTAAACAGAAGCCATTGTTAACTTCTCACAAATGACCTGTATTTTGGCAAACTAGCAAGGAAGTGGAGGGAACCATAGGCAGGGAGGAAGAAGTCAGCCAACCTGGGGCAAATACCCACAAAATCCCTAAAACTGACTTGAGACTCAGCCCAGCTGTGCATGGTGACCTCTCTGGTGTTTGAAGTTGGCTTCAAAAAAGATGTTCAGTGCTCAGAAAGAAGCTCAAGTGTTTTACAACATTCTCCTTGTCACCATCCCTTTGCTGCTAAGGCCAAGACTCCTGCCCCACTCGGGACCTGCGTCTTTTCCTCACTTGTGAAAAGTTCCTTCTGGTCTTGTGCTTCTACTTGAAAAGTTCATTTTAGGGCTCCACTAGAAACAATCCTTAAAAGTAAAAGGAATCTATAGTATCAGAGCTAGATGGACACATTTTGGTGTTGGATTTTTTTTTTTAGAGGTCAGAAGCAAGGTGTTTGTTCTTCAAAGTCTTACAAACAGGAGCAACCTTGATACGAAACAGTGTGCCAAACCTAGCCCTTGTCTGGAAAAACAGAAGGGAACAATAGACAGGAGTGAAAGGATTTTTTTTTTAAAGGATATTGAGGGTAAGTGAACAGGATGTAAATTCAAAGCCTTGGTTCATAAATAAAGTCTTTTAAAAAAGCAGCGTGAACAGGTAACACAGTGTTAAAACCATCAGAGAGCAAAACTAGAATGTGTTAATAAATGTGTAAAACACTCTTTCAGAATCAAAGAGAAATATGTTATGAAAATACCAACACAGTTCAGTGTGAATCCATTTTTTTCTTGGAAGAAATGCTGAAGTGACCACGGTCAGATGGATCTGTATTCAGCAGATTTAGTTCCCAAAGCGTGGCCTACTTATGCAAAAAGCGTGGAGTACTTTCAGGGTTCATGTTACAGGAACTGAAGAAACACCATTTACTTGAGTCAAATTTTTAAATGACCTCAGATATCCTCCTTTCATACACAAGCACTTCCAGGCCCGTTATCCATACAGAAATACACAAAAAATCTTTTTGCCTCTTACTACAGCAATGACAACAAGAAGATATTGTTTAAAAAGCACTCTCATAGTCCAAGATAAAATCTATGATAAAATATTTAGCAACCACTGAAAAATACACCTAGAGAGGTGACCATGAAATTCTTGAACTGTACTGTATATTTACTTTAAAATCTTTCACATTTATTCTCATAGAATGGAAGAGTTTATATTTAAGTGACATTCAAATCATGCTAACTCACCTGACGTGATAATCCGTTGCTGGCCTAAGGTCCTTCAGGTGATATTCTAATTCTTCTCCACTGCAGGAAAGAAATCCAAACTCAACCAATTAATAAATTATGAAAAGCAGTATCACACTTAGCACAGCTAGTGATTTTCTAATGATACAATTTGAAAGAAGAAAAATAATCCCTCTGAAGAGAAACAGTAGCAAACCATACACCAAAAATTTGTCAACACACTTCACTTTTCTTGAAAACTTTATAAAGCTCCATATGCACAGAAGAATTTATCACACCAATTTATTTAGTAAACTAAATATATGGTTTTATTTCAATGCTGTCTTACATTTTGCTGATATTTGTATAAAGCTCTTTGTGGTTTTTAACCCTCCCAGAGCTGAAAAGAGCGAAACCCAAATGCTATTGTTGCAGTTTCTGCATATTCCCTATTCAAAATACTTTATACAAAGTGACCCATTGAACTTCAGAGGAAGAAGCAGAGTTTCTTACACAACTGTTTCACTTACTGCTTTCTCCTCCAGAGCCACGCTCCCTGTGAGGACCACAGCAAGGAGACATTTAATTAACACCCAAACAGCTGGACCCAGCTCTCTTTCAATACTAAGACAGCATAAAGCAAAGTGTTTTAGACATTTTAAGAAAAAAAACAGCCTACAATCTATTAATTTCAAAAGCAGCCAACATAGTTAGGGCTATTCTTTTTCCTTCTGGCTTGTTTGCTGGTAAATGAACACTGGGCTCAGTCATGTGTTGCCAAATCTGTGAAGATTAAGGTACGGGTCAGTGCTTAATAAGTAATAGCCATCTCATGTAAGAGCTTGGCTTATTCATGATTTTATTAAAATATGGGAAACAAGAAAGCTCTCCATTTAGCATAAAGAAATATTTCATAGCTAGCTGGACAAATACAGGGAGATGGCTCAAAATCAACAGAACAAAATCCACCAGAAAGCACATGCCTGCTGGGTTGCCAGAAACCCACCAGAAAGCCTTCTAATTTTTATTTCATATAATACAATGCTCTGGAAATTCAGTTTTTCACCTCTGAAATGAGTGCACCTCCTTCCCAAAGACAATGCATTCAACATATTGCAGACTCTCTTCTGCCTGTAGTAATAACAATTACTGCTGCTCCTGATGGAACATACCACATCAAGCTAAAGGCTGCACTCGGGCCAGCAGCAGGAGACACATCACCATCAGCAGCTTTAAAACAGATGCAGAACATTTCATAACCAGGGGAAAATGTGCAGCCATCAAGCACAAGAAGTACTAGAAAGTGTCCTCCCCACTTTAACAGCTCAGCAGTGCACACTTGACTATGGAGATGCTCACACTGGCTCACAAACAGCTGCTGCAAATGCCAGAGAAAGAGTAAAATCAGGCAGCCTTTCCCCTGGTTAATACACCCTTTTTATGTTATCCAAGCATACCAAGAGGAATACCCTAATTCACAGGACATCTTAAGAAAGGAGACGACTTGGTCTCAAGAGGTAATTCCTTAAATGCTCTATCACCTGGACTTTATTTAATGAGATTTGGGCAGGATTAGCTATTTCACAATAGCCAAGGTCACATCTCCAAATTCTCTTTCCTAGACGTCATTTAGCGGGGAAAAAGAAAGGCATAACACCATATGTACTTGATCACAGAATGAGCTCAGAGGATCACTGCAAGGAGACACTGAGAAATCCCTCAGAACTTTTACTGAAGCCTGCTGAGAGCCAAGTATTCGGGTTTTTCTGGGGAGCCTCTGTAACCTACTGACTGCTGTACTCCCTCCTCTGCTCATCTAAGACACTACAAAGCAGCAGAGCGCTCACATTTTTCTCGTTAGCTGAAAATAACAAGATTTTACTGCTCTAAATTCTGCAAGTCCACACAAAACTCGCCCATTAGGAAGGCAGCTCTCCTGCCTGCATGGTGCACACCAAAGGTTTTGACATTTAGCATGAAAGAAAAAGTAACCTTTTCACTGAAAACAGGAGTGAGGGCCTCGCAGGCAGGATCTGCCACGTGCCAGGAAGGTGGGACAGGGTGGCAATTAGGGACCTTGTGACACACACTCCACCAGGTCCCTGCAAGCTCCTCTGCTGAGGAAACAGGATGCTCAAATGTGCCTTTCTTCTGTGACTGATGGCCATGCCAGGATACACCCTGAAAAGCTCAGAGAATTGACTCCTAATGAAACAAAAAAGGGTAAAAACGATGGGTTTTACCTGTAAATGATCTTGTATTTTCCATCCCTCCCTTTATCTGATAAGGCAACCTCGTAGGTACAGGTGTAAGGCAAACCGTTGTTGTGTCTATCTGCATTGAGAAGGCCAGTGGGAGGTGACCAGGAAAGCAAAACTGTTCTTGCTTGAATATTTGTAACCTGTAAAAGAAACATCAGTTCATCTGAAATCTGAGGAAAAAACCCCACTATTATGTAAGCATTTACTTTCTGCTTGTACCTTCACAATCAGTCTCTTGCAAAATGGAAATTTCACAGCTCCAGTCGAAAAGTGAAGGGTCAGAAATGATCAACAACACAAACAAAAACACAGATTCATGGCAAAAAGTGATCTCTAACAGATGAGGAACACAGAGGGAGGTGCCCCTGCAGTGAACTGGCTCATCACTGTCTGAGCATCCAGAAAAGGATGCCTCTGGAGGTACCTGCTGCTGTGGCCATTCCCAGAAGGGAACTGGAACTAAGTGGAACAAAGACTTTAACCTATAGATTATTTTAGACACTATTATTTTTCTAAAGTTTTTGTTGGGGAGCTTTTTCAATGAAACCCTGATGGTTTTTTCATCCTGTTCCTTCTTGCCACTTGAAACCACAATAACTCAATAGCAAGTAAGTAGAAAAACCCAATTCAACCTGAAAAGTTATGCTGGCTCAAAAGCATAAGGGAAAATCATAACAGAAGTCCAATCTGTCAATTAAAAACTACATTGCAAATCAACCACTTTGTGCCTTGACAGAAGTGTGATCTGCAGTCACCACTGAGTGCAACAACTCCATGGCAGAGGGGTGAGGAATCTTTTCTAATAAAACATGGAAAAAGTACCTCAAACTCCTGCACCAAACTGATTTTATCACCCCACCAGTGCCCCTGTATTCTTCTGGGGAGCCAGGTTCATGCAGCTTACAGAACTAGCATCACCTTGCTCACCAGGAGAGCCACTGGCACATCAGCTGCACACAGCCAACAGCAGCTTCCCAGAGAGCAGCCCACTGTTATCAGGCCAAGAAAGAAGAATAAAAAATCTCCCCTGCCACTGTCTCAAAAGAAAACTAAATAAAAAGCAGTAGCTGCACTGGTTATCTGGGAAAGGCAGCACATTTTCACACAGGCCTGCTGAAATACCCCAGGGAAGCCTCAAAGTCTCAAATGCTTTGCCACCAACTCTCCACTTTTCATCATGAAAATCATGGTGTTTTCCCTTCTTAATTGTAGTGAATATATAAAGAATATTTTTTAGTTAGCCTCCATATGGAGGAATCAAAGACTGAGGGTTTATATTCTTTATTTTTCATAAGCAACAAATTTCACTCCATCTATAATTTTGACAGATTTTTGCAACACAAAGAGCAAGATGTTGTTATTTCAGAAGGTGTAACATGAATGCTACAGGTGCTCAGTTACACATTTTCTAACTTTTGTTGAGGTAAGTGAAACCCCCTACCCACAAATTACTTGGGAATAAAGGATTAGCAATCAGCTAATTGTTTACAATTTGCTTGTTTACAAATGCAGTTTCTGGATACCTTTATTTAATGGAGAATATTTACCCTCTGGTAAGGAAACACATTGCTTCCAGCTGATGAGCCCTGCAACTGTTGTGTCTGATACCCATATATCAACCAGATTCTTTCTGAGCAAGTCATAAATCCGTTTTTAACAGCCTGACAAGTAGGTGACACCATGAAGTGTCTCATCATAAACACCATGATCTCAAAAGTTAGAGATTTTAATTTATAGCAGCACATTTAAGTCTTGCCAAAAAAAGAAAACCATTGTTCAACCTAATGCAAAAAATAAGTTTTAAGGCAAGAAGGCTTAAGTAGCATCAAGGTTTCTTTGTAAAAAACATGGACGTGCAAACTGTTTTATGAAATTTCACGGCATTTCTTGCTTTCATGACATTTTCTTATCGTATTTTTCTGATGCTATGAAATCAATGTTTATTTTAAAATCTTGGAGCAGTTAGTCCTGATACTGAATAATATATCTTACAAGAACCTTGAATGATTCAAGTAAGACAAATAAGTTAATTTTTCTGAGATATATGCACACACACACACATATACGTAAATTAAATTGTAGCAAAGATACTTAAGAGCTAAAAATCTGCATTTAAAACAATATTTTGATCAAAAAAAATTGATTAACAAGATCCAAATAGATTTTTAGGGGTTTTTTTAACACACATTACTACGATGCCAGCTCAGCCCATCAACATGCAGTTTCTTTTATTATGGAAATATGCTTGCATAATTGTTTTTCATAAATTCAGACAGACTTGGAGCGGGAGGCATGATATCCTGCCAATGTTCTATTGAAATGTTTTTCTCTATGACTACTCCCAAGGACACACGTATATATTCCACATACGGCAAAACTCTGGCCCTCCACGAACCTCAGCAATCTGTAAAAAGTTAGGTCTTGGGTTTCTTAAAATAAGAGAAAGTATCTTGTGGGCTAACTGCTAGAAACTCAGACTGTCACTCTGAAGCCAGCACGCAGAGGATGGGAAGTCCAAAGCCAGTTGCTAAAGCTGCTCCAGCTACACCATTAATTTCAGAGGAAGGAGCACCCACAGTGGCTGCCTTGGAGCTCGTAGGTACACAGCAACTGCTGCTGGAGGTTTAAAAATAAAACACCAGAAATTGTTAAATACCGGTCTTAGCTGCACTGAGCACACACAGCAAGTGTAGGAAAGCAAGTGAGGGGTCACTGTCTGCGAGATAAGTCAGAAAAGGCAAATCTATTCCCTCCCTGGGCTGTGCATGTCAGCTGGGAATGGATTTATTTGTGTGGCTGGAGATAACCCTATCTGCTGCTCCCTGACCAACAGGCTGATACCCTATCACAGGTACCTGCCAAGATCTCCTTTCATGGCCAAAGCCACCATTAGTTTACCAAGGAACTCCTGCCTGGAGCAGGAAGCACTAGCTTTGCTGTGAAAAAAGCTAAGTTAAATAAAATGAAGTTATGATATGTTGAGAGTAACAATCAGGGACTTGTAAAACAGTTCAGTATCTTTATCTCCAACTTTTCTAACTTACACAAACACCTTTCCTAAGGTACAGACCCGGACCAGCCCTCTCCACGCTGTAAGAACAGCCCAGCCACCACCACAATGGTGAGCTCAATGGCCCTACTGAACCTGCAGACAGAAACACTTCACCATCAGCAAAAAACAGCTTATTGTTCATTAACAGGGCACTAATTCCATCTGACAAAATACAAGC
This sequence comes from Pycnonotus jocosus, assembly GCA_013400435.1. Lineage (NCBI taxonomy): Eukaryota > Metazoa > Chordata > Aves > Passeriformes > Pycnonotidae > Pycnonotus > Pycnonotus jocosus. The sequence goes on from VWYP01033786.1 coordinate 159,971, forward strand.
AGCCAGAGCATGTCTTCCCAGGTTGGGCAGGTAAATCTTCGTGCTGCTTCCGAGTTCCCCCAGCCTGTCTCATCTGTTCCCAAAATCACTGTGCTGGCTTTGAAGAGGGCTGGCTTGGCCTTTTAGCTGAGACCTAACAAAAGATTCTCCCACAAGGAGTTCTGTAGGTCTAGTGAAAAGCACAGTTAATTAGTTTCTGAAAACTTCTCAGTTTACACAGTAAATGCCTCCTTTCTGCTCTATCAAAACTCAGTGGTGTAAATAATTATTCCATAAAAGCCCCTGGGAAAGAATCCAACTCCTGCACCACTTCAATAAGGGTACAAGACTGATGAGTATCGGCCCTTCCCGTCTTTCAGGTAATGAAAAATGTTTCTGTACAACTTTCATTATCTTTCAAATTCCGGGTTAGCATTCACAGGCATCGTGTGCTTCGGGGGCTCATTGTATGTGTGAGAACTACACTGCAAGCAACATTCATTTACTCCCCCGAGGGCACGGCTTGAAAGGCTCGGGGGTCAAATGAATTCACAGTTATTACTGGGTTGAGATTCTGCTTTTAAATTATATCTCTAATCCTGCAATTTTAGGCAAAACCCCCCGTGATTAAATATGAGTTTCGCTGCAGAGCAAGCCAGCGGGAGCAGGCTGCCTTTTGGAAAGGCAGGCTGATGTTTGAGCTGTGGTTTGACAGAGCCCTGGTGATTCCCCACGGGGGGTGATGTCCCCCCCAAGCCCCTTGGCTGTGGGATGCAGCCATTTCAGAAACCCAGAGTGAGGTTTCCCTCCCCTCACCGAGGTATTTGTTTCAGAGAATGCTTACTTTGTCTGTGACAGTATGAATTAAAAACTTATTTTCAGTTGACACAAAACCATGGGGGATCAAAAGCAAAAGGTGCCTTTTAAAATTCCGGCTGTTAAAGGGACAAAGCTCTGATTAAATTTACAGCTGGGCTGCACATCTCTCGAACAGGTAACAGCATCTATTACTGAAAACAGACCTTTCATGAATTAATAATTTTTAAAGTGTGTCTGTTTTGTACTCAGAGAGGTACCTGTGTGATGCAGACACCTCCCAGTGCTAGCTGTCCTGCAGGAGTTGCTCACAGGGCTAATCCCTTTGGGTGGCTTCATCACCCCATGGATGGAGGGAGCTGCCCACTTGGACAAATCAAATCCATGTGCTGCAGAACAGCATCACCCACTTGGCACTGACTCACCACTCTGCTCTTTTGCTTTGCATAATTTCTTTCTTCACTGTTGTTTTCCTGTACATTGTTTTATTTTTCACTTGTATATGCGTAAGATTTGCCAAGAAACAAGACCCAAGATGACTATTTATGCATAATATGATATATTTCTATCAGATGTAATACTAACTACACACACACAGAATCTTTCACAGCAATTCATGATTTCTGAGAGTCCTGTGAGTTTAATTACTCACAAATGTCAAAGTTACAGAGAGAGAATAACAGATAATCCCCAACATCACCTCAGTAAATGTCATTATTATTGAACTAGTATTTGCCATGGTTTAGATTTTTTTTTTTTAGTTCCATTTTTGGTATGATTAAAGGAAGACTATTTTTGAATATTTTTTTTGTTTGTTTTTTGCTTCTTTCCACTTTCTAATTGCACAGATCTCAGAATCCTGCAAATTGCTCTAACAGCTTCTCTTCCTGCCTCTAAAGATGAAAATATGAAACAACACATTTTTCTTGTCAGCCCTCTGGATCTTTGTAAAAGCACCTGGCTGTGGCTATTGACCAAATGAGTAACATTCAGGTGGTCCTTGGTACAAAAATATTGACTCCCTCTGTACAATAAAGGAGCCTAATTCTGTGCTAAGTGCACTTTCTTTCCTTCTGAGCACCCTGAAACACTTCTTTTAAGTCTTCAGCTCAGTGTTGTCCCTTGTTTCCACACACACTGGAGTGTCTCCTCCCTTGTGAACAGGAGCTCAGGCCGGTGTTTATCATCCCTGCAGGCCTGGCTTAGACTGTGGCTGGCTTTGAAGCAGCTCCTGCCCATGCCAGGACACCAGCACCTACTGATGGAGCAATTTAACACCAAACACCTTTTGCATTTATACAGAACAAAAGCATCCATCAGAAGAGCCTAAAAAAACCCAAAACCTCAGCCTGTGCTCATGCCTGGCTCTCCCAAGGCTCCCAGTGCAGAATGTCTCTATATCAGCTGAACCAAGACTTCTCACGAGCTTTCCACCATTATTTTTTCTTTATTTGCTGATTTGTGCCCTGTCTATCCAGCTGGACAGAGAAAAGCCTGAGCTCTGGAGAGCAAAGGAGATAAGGCTGTACTTTGGGATTTCTGCCTCCCTCTGCCCCATGACTGCTTCTTCCAGTGCTGGCTTGGACCATTCATTCAGACCCACAGTGCTCTTCTGGCTTTCATTGGACACACCAAATTAGAAAAGGGCTTACAAGCAGATTTATTAATAACCTCACCTGACTGCAGTCACACTCAGCATGAGAGTTATTTACAGGGTGATTCAATTCCATCATAATTTACAGGCTTTTATGGCTCAGACAAACACAGACTATAGTAATTTGCCATTGAATAATAGAATTAGCTTAATTTAATCATGATTAAAGACATAAATTGCTCATGACAAAATTAAACCCAGGGGAGAGGGGCTAAGAGCTATGCAAGTCACCCCAGTGCATTGAGCTCCCCATCAGAGTATGAATACTGGGAATTGTCCTCTGGAAACAGACAACTGGTGCAATTCCTGGAGTGGGCAGAGCCCTCAAACACCCACAAGCACAAAAGATCCTTCAGATTTATGTTCCAGTAAAATGAGTTAGTGGCAAAAATCTACTAAGGGAAAAAATCAGAGGTGCTCCCCTGTGAAATCACCAGTATGTTGTGACACAATCCACTTTTCACATTTGCTATTGTACATTTGTGTGGTAATCCGGGATCACATACCTGTGGTTTCTCCATTCCAGAAAGAATGTCTTGAACCCTTTTTGCTTCTGAATCAAATTCTGTAAAATAGAGAAATGTGGAAAGAGGAAGAGAAATAAATGACCAAAATTAAACAGAAATTTCAGTTACATCAACAATTATTGCAGAATTTCTAAATGGGGAAGGAGACAGACATTACCTGCACATGAGCAACAGCTGCCTTGTGAATTTAAGGCATGCAGTTACATGGATTAATATTACAAAAAATTAAAAGAGAAAAAGGAGGGAATGAAACCTCCAGTAGTTGCAGACATTCAGAAATGTCAGACTATTTGTAGAGGTGTCCTCCACAACCCGTGCTATTAACTGTGATCTGCATTCAGAGTAAAACCACCCTGTTTCCAGAACTCAGCTGTGAAAGCCCAGGAGTTTCTCAGTTCCTGCTGAACCTGGCCCTGGTTTGTTAACCAAATCCACCCTCACTGCAGCAGCTGCAGACTGGGCTGTCCACCTGCCCACCAGGCTCTGGAGAGGACAAGTGTCCTTGTCCCATGTAGGGAAAACCCAGGGGAGCCACAGAGGTGCCTGCCCTGAGCCCCAGCACCCACCCTGCAGCCATCTGTCCTTAAACTGAGTAATGCCCAAAGCTCTTTCACAGCCACCTTCCAGCTGTGGTGGCAATAAAGTGATGCCAGGCAAATGCCCAAGTGTGACCAGCACCAATCCATCCTCCCTGCCTGAGCCTTGTGCCTGGTACAGCAGGGGCTGCGCAGAGGCACAGCCAGGCTGTGAAATGCTCCCCCTAAATTAGAGAGACAATTGTGCAGAAGGTGCAGCAGAGGCCATCCTCTGAGCAGTGCAATCAGCCTTTCCCTCATCCCCCCCCCTCAAAACAATCTTGAGGTAAAACATCAGCTTAGAGTAATGAGGTGACACAAAGCAGCTTTATTCCTTTTGGACGACAGCACAGAGAGGCCTCACTTTCCACTACAGTATTCTCTAATGGAAAACTAGGAACATATTTTCCTGGTTTTTTGGATTTTTCTTCTTTAAAATGTTAATGCAAAAAGTTTGCTCACCAAAGCAGAAGAACATATCTCACCTAAAGCAAAATGAGCCAGACGTACTTGGCATGGGAAGCAAAAAACATTAATAAACAGGTGGGATCAGATCAACAGCTTTCACTAATGATTCCCCCAAAACCTGACCTACTTCTCGTAGCCCAAGAATGTGTCTTTATTTTTGTCTGTGACCTGCTTTAAAAAAGTAGATCTTCTTTTTAAAAATTCCATGTGCTCGACTGCCAAAAAATAGAATTGGCTGAATACTGATGGCAGAATTCCAGTGTAAATGCCCATCTCTCCCAAAAGAATGCACCTTGGTGTGGACTGGGAATGACAGATCTCCTGCTGCACACATTCCTGGATTCCTTTTAGTCTCAGCCACTTGGAAAAGAAAGGAGTAGTAATATTTCAGGAGAAGTTGAGGATAGCAAGATTGGGCTTTTTTTTTTCCATAGCAGATAACCCTCAGAGTGTATTATAAAGAGCAGAAATCGGCAGGATTGAGCCAGAATATGATAATATTGATTTCAAAATTACACAGATGGACTAAAATGGCTAAAGAGAAGGCTGAGATGATGATCCAAGTGAAAATGTCAAAATTTGGGGTGTTTCAGGTTGCAGGACTCCTTTCAGCATCAGTAAAGCAGTTGAACTGTGCCACAAAAGCCCGGAGCCAGATCTGCACACTGTGGAGATCCTGCAGGCTTATCTCGAAGGGATGCTAATCAGAAGCAGCTTCTGGAGCTCAGAGTGTAACAAAAAAGCTGCTACTATTTTATCGAAAGTTTATGGTTATTATGTCACCCCTAATTACAACCCCCAGAAGCTGAGCGTGAATCACTCTCAACCTTAAATCCCAAACATGTGGACTGAATTTTCTTTCCTCTCTCTGCTTTCTAGCAAGGATGCTCTGTCACACTGAGCAGGAGAGGAAAACAAACCCTGAAGCCCAAAGAAATCTCATTTCCCTCTCCCATGAAAGGTGATTGCTTTGTACAGTAACTGAGTCCTCCGACCCTCTGCAGGTCAGGGCTGAGGGTTCAAACTGCTCCAGGCACAGGAACTGATTCCAAGGCTGAAGGGAGGTGGCTACGCCCAGGAAAGAAATAATAATTTAATTACTTCAACCAAACTTCTCAATGAAGAGTCCTACTCAGGGAATTTTTTACATTTGTGCCCCAACCATGTATCTTGTTCACACAGAGAAGGCTCTGGGTACCAGATACAGAAGCCTTGGGTTATTAGAGACACGTGGACATTTATGTCACCAAGTGTTCATACAGATAAGCTGGAGGTGGAAGAAGACAAGTCTTCTTCAAAGACTTTGGGGAGAGGGAATGGGATACATTTAACAAATAATGCCATGTGAAAAGAAAGCAGATCTTAAAGGCAGAAAGCAATAAATACCCACAAGCAGTGTCTGTAACAGCATCAGAGAACACCACAGGTTGAAAGGGGACCTCAGCAGTGGTTATCAAGAATTACAGTATTTACAGTACTTCAAATACTTAGTTTCCCATTTCAAGAGCCATTAAAAAAAATTCTAAGGCTTCTATGGATGGTTGACTTCCTTTCTGTAATAAACATGATTATTCACAGTCTCCTGAGCTAGACTAAGCTAAGGAGAAGGAGTCCTGTCCCAAATCCCTCCCTCAGCAGGGAAGTTGCTCTGACCTGCCAATCTCTCTGAGTATCAAGCTCAACATCTTCCTTGCAAGCCAACAAAGAGGAGAAAGCCTTCTGAAACAGAAGACACAGAGAAGGAAAGAAACCATCTGATAAGCTCTATCTGGTAACACAGAGCTGCTGGAAGGCCTTTCCTCCCTCCTGGCTCTCTGTTGTTACTCAGCAGCCACCCAGGACTATACATACTCTAGATCAGCTCATTGGAGCATTTAGGGACAGGCAGCATGAGCATCTGCTGGACATCACAGATGCACTGGTGGAAAAGTGGGCAAGAACAGCAGCAAGAAATGGGCAAGTCTTGATGTAAAACAGACGATTCAGGTTCAAAAAAATCCTACCTAGAACTGCTCAGGAAAAGGGGTGGGTGGCTGAGCATGATTCACCTACCTGGCACTAATTGTCCCTGAATAACAGAGAGTCGATTTGCATTTCAATCTTTGTCCCTTCCTCAGCTGATTGAGCGCTGAGTACCTGACAGGAAGAGGGAAAACCTCTGTCTGTCAAACCCCATAAACGCTGGGGCTGGCAGGGGCAGGCAGAGGAGCTGCTCTCCTCCCTTGCCATCGGAACAGAAGCTCAGACAGGTCAAGGAAGAGCCCAAGTAACACTTCAGGTCATTGTCCCATTTTAACTTTTCCTCGCAACATCTGTTCCCCACATCTGTCACGGCAAAACTCTTCCTCCTAGGAGGAAGCTGGGGGTGGGGATGAATTCCTTGTGAATGCTCAGCGGGGTCCTCTGAGGGACAGTACAAAAATCTGAGTTACCCTGCTAATCTCACTGTCTGAGAGATATTACAGCACTCCCAAGCTACAGCATCAGCTTCTAATTCCCAGGCTGTGAGTTCCTTGGATCCAACGTTTCAGATTAATCTTTTATTGCAGAAAAGCCAGCTGAAAGACCTGGACCACATCAAGTCCTCTCTTTTTTTTTTTTTCAGAGTTTTGAATCATAAACAAAACTCTATAGATACAACCAGGAGTAAATGCCCCTAAAAACGAAACACTTTCTCGGCAGCTGTTTGGTGCTAACAGGGTTTCAGTGTCAAGTCTTGCTGAACTAAAGCCTTTTATTCTGTGCTTCTGTTAGCCTGTGTCTATGTTCCTTTCTGCACGTACAGCACAAATATAATTTTCAGACCTTTCCAACCATACTTTTGAACACCAAGCACAGCTTTAAAAAAAACGGAAAAAATGTCATTTCAAGGTAAGTTTGAAGTTTCCATCAATAGTTTACATGTTTGCATGAACAGCATCTGTGTATGTAAATGGTTTGAAATAGCTAAAAGCTCTAAACTAATTAAGATTTTCCCATTGCAAATACACATTTTAGGTTTGTTCTGCATTCTTTCCTTCGAAGAGAGGAAAAGGTCCAGCTCAAGACTTAGCTTCTGGCCACAGAAAGTATTTACTGTTTCAACAGCCTTTCCATTCCAAGGGAATGACATCAGCACCAGCACTTTGCAAACTCTTGAGTCTTAATTCTCAAGCAGAGCTCCATGCTCACAGATATGCCAGTCATAACATGACATGCCTTCTCAGAATTTGTTCCAGATTTATCGGGGCTGTGACCGGCTTTAGTGCTGGGAAAGATCTTTCATCAGTCACGTACAGCACAACCTACAGCCCCCGAGAAAATGAACTCCTCAAAACGCAGCCCAGCTCCTTTGTGAGCTGCCTGCCGATGTCAAAGCTTGAGACACCAAGAAGAGCACATACAGGCTTTCAGGGCACTGCAGAAATGTAAGTTAATAAGCTCCTTGTAGAAGAACAAACCTAAAGCTGCAGATGTCACGCAGCAGCTGAGTCACAGGACCAGAGGGGATGTGACACAGTCACCGAGTCCATCCTCCTACACTGAAACATGATCATCTATCCCCAAACTGTCTCTCTGAGACGGCTCGCAAGCCTATTTTTCCAAAATAAATGACAATTAAATAAATGACCTCCTGCCCCGTGATCATGGTAATCTCCAAACGTCTCAGCTAGGTGAACTAGCACAGCATCCAACCCCTCATCACAAGGAAGATGATCTCAACTCTCCCTACTGCATCTGAAACTTATTCCTCCTTTCCTGCTCATCTGCCCCAGGCGAGTTCATCACCCCTTTCTTTGTTGCCACTCTTCATGTACTTGCATGAATTTCTTCCTTTAACAAACAAGCTGTTTACTCCATACCTGTCTTTAAGAGATCCCACTTGCTGCTGTCCTCTGCCACATTTTTAAATTGGTCTCCATCCTTCTGAAGATGTGGCACAGCCCTGCCTACCACGTGGCAGCTGAGGTCCTGGCAGCACCAAAACTAAGGACCCATTTACAGAGCTTGCTTAGAGGTTTCCTCTTCTCTTTGTCTACAGAATAAATTGACTCTTGGGGGTTTGCAATCTCCTATTCTTCCCAGAACTACCACCTAATTTAAAAACCAACAGGTTTGAGAACAACTAGCTGCAGTGCAGTATATGGGCCCTTGCCTTGATCAAACTTTTTCTTTGAAGGCCATTACAGAGCTCTCCTCCTGTCTTGCCCTCCTTCCCTGACCCATCAAGCACTCTCAGCCCTGATATGGACTATAATTTAATAAGCCTCAATCCTTATTCCATCTTTCAAACCCTTAATGAAAATATTGAATAAAATTGGACCTAGGACAAATTCCTGCCTGATCCAGTTTGATGCAGCTCTCCAGTCTGTCAGGGAGGCAGCCCAGGACAGGGCAGGGTCAGGGATAAACTGCCAGGCTGCTGCTGCCTGACAGCTGTGACACTGGGAAGGGCAAATTCAGCATCACACTGAACACACAGGGCTTTAAAAAACTCTTCCTAGCACCACTTCCATGCTGGGCAGAATAGGAAGCCCTTCGGAATAAAAAGCTTGTGGAAAAAAAAAAAATTACATTCAAAACAGTCAATCACACCATGTGATAAAATAATACACCAAGGAAGATTATTCATTAAGCCTGGAGGAGATTTCTAAATGTTAAATATTTCAAATTTCTGTTCATTACATGAAAGCTCATAAAAACCACCAAGGATAAAACACAACTATGGCTCCCTTGACAAAGGTAGAGAGATTGATGTTATCCAACTTTGGATACAATTGTTAAAATATATTGTAATTCTCTAAAAATTGCTGTGCATGAGTGTATTACAATTTTTCCATTTCTAAGTGCCTTCCCACTGTTGCTATCTGTTTTCTCCTGCTAACATACCTTAATTAATGTCTAGGAGCTTATCCTTCATTATTTATCCTTAAAGACCAAACCATATATAGATAGTTAAAAAACCCAAACCAAAGCAAACCAAAAAAACCACCCAAGTCACTCTCTGAATAACTGAAGACAAATAGAACAAAACCCCTTTATAAAATCCAGAAAGGCACATTTTCAGACCTAAAATCAGAAAAATCAAATCTCTAGTCATCCTGACTCACTGGGACAATAAGGCAACAGATAACTGAAGTGCTTTGCCTCAACACCACTGTGATTTAGGCATGAATTTAACCCCATGCTTCAGAGATGTCCTGCCACAGTCCATACCTATTGTCCTGCTAGTTTCACCTTGATTGTTTGAATATTTTATTGTCCACAGGACAGGATACTCCAAAATACCAAATTCATAGCTCATCCTTCTTGAACCAAAGGCACTTGCTATCACATGGATCAGGATCAGAGGTGGAAGCATTCAGATGTACATAATGAAGTCACCTGCGCTAAGAAGTGTTTTAAAAATAAATGTAAGGGTATCCAATCCTCCCTGCTCCCCACTGTTGTTTGGATCTATGTTTTTCACTGGGATGGAGGAAGGAAAATAAGATCAGTAGCAACCAGCAAGGGAAATAAAAGGCTGGATGCAAGGGACAAATGGAGGGTAAGTGACACGTCGGGTTTGTTTTTCTCTGCTTCTTCGCTGCTACTGCTGGAAGACAGCAAAAACAACTCCTACTTTCCTGGCTGGAGATCTGAGCGAATTCCTACTGTGAACACGCAGTTGGTCCATTAGAAGGCAGAAAAGGGCTTTCTTAGTAAAATACAGCAACCCCCCATCTCCATCACATACATTTGACATCTTGAGCGAGCCCTTTGTACACGGCCCAAAGCAGATAACAGAGGCAGTGCACTGTGGATGGCTGCAGCTGGCTGGGTTTGAAGGAACACCAAATCAAACAATGACATAACCCACAGAAACAGAGGAAGCCCAAGCTGAATCTGCTGGAACAACAAACCATTTACACACAGGACCTCCTCCTGGAGCACTCTTTTCATCATTTCGACTTGCTTTAACTTATTTTCTGTGTCAAAATATTTTTTTCTTTTTATTTTCGGCAGCTTCCCTTTTGCTGTTCTGTCACAGCAGCTCACACGCTATGTGGAGTTGGGAAGACAATAAAAGTTTTGCAGATAAACCAAGTGGTTTTGGTCAAATATCTTTTGGTCAAGTATTTGACAAAGAGATTGAAAGTCTCTCCTGAAACTTTCCTGGATCTCCTGATTCCCCCTTTCCAGGTAGAAGGCTGATGTTTTGTTCTCACTACAAACTTTGCCAACAAACACTAACCTTTTCCTAGGAACTATGATGTTCTTCACACTCCTCAGAATTTTGTACAATAGTTGGGATGCATGGAATTTCCTAAGGCTTAATTTCTTCCATTTATTTCCCTGCAGCTTCATGCTTTGTCCCTCTCATTTCTGCTCATTCCCTGTGACTGCCTGCCCAGCCTTTGCCACGCTCAAGGGTTGTTCTCCAGGCTGAGGAATGCAGTGGTCATTCAGGAGGGGATGTAACTTCTGCACCAGCACCCCAGGCTGCCCCAGGTGACATGGACATAAAAACTCCACAGGTTTCCCCAGCTCAAAGCAGGAGCAGGGGATCGTCAGCAGCATGGCTGAGATACCCATGCTTCTTAAATTGTGAAACTGGCTCAAAGGAATGTCTGACACCAGCCATGAAATTACACCATCTGGCATTTACAGAGAGATTTCCCCTCCAAAACAAAAGGTTCCCTTCAGTCCTGGCACCTGACTGCACACAGGCAAAGCAGGAGCCTGAGCATCAGGAACACACAGGGAGAGGAGGCTCACAACTCCTCCTTGCACTGACAAAAAGCACGAGTTTGACAGCACCAAGGATTAGTCTTCTCTTCCCAGCTGGGTCACTGATAGCTCCACTGCATCCCACCATAGGCATGGCTTTGTCACTCTTTGTCCCTGCTGGGACAGAGGTGAGTCCTGCACTCTCCAAGAACTGAGGTGGAAAGCACAATCCCTAATGAACACAGAGGGACAAATCTCCAGTGTACCAGCCTGGCCTTTGAAATCCTGTGTCTGCTGCCCCATGCCAATGAGGAGATATTTTTCTCTGAAAAACCATCCCCACTGTAGGGGGACAATGGCAGCAGTATTCAACACAAAATAAAATTTACTTCTTCTTGATGTTCAAAAATATGACCACAGGCAACTCTGGCCATAAAAGCCTTTGCTAATCTGCCTATTACACAATAAGAGCATTTTCCTGATCAAACACAAAACCAGCAAAATAACCTGCAGAACTGCATATTTGCACAGAAAAACAATCCCAGAGCACAGCCAAAACAGACTCCATAGGAGTTCCAAACTTGCTGGGGATTAAACAGAGCACTTCAGCCAAAATTAACAACTTCCTTGGCACTGAACCTCATAAAGCCACCGAGTTTGCTACAACAATGGGAAGGCAGCAGAGCACTTCCCCAATGCAGAGGCACACTAAAACCCATCATGAACAAAAAAAAAAAAATAAGAAAGTAACTGCAGGTCAAATTTTGCCCTCAGTCACAACTCCTCAGCCTTGCTCGAATCAAATAAGAAATGCCCTCTTTAGATTTCATGGTGGGCAATGCAAAGTGCTTTCTGATGCTGGGTTTTAGCAATAACCACCATTTCAGTCTCAAGAACGGAGTCAGAGCATTCATCCTCTATGAGAAAGTAAGCAGGGAAAACTTGCCCTAAAACAGGATAAAAGTAGAAAATGTGTCATTTTTTCACTGTTCTTGATTTTTGTCTAAGCATTTACATTAAAACATAAATTTTATTTCTATGCACTACTTGCACTATTTGCACATCTTTAAAAGATGTTAGATTCCACAGCAAAAGAAGTTTGGGCGGGTTTTTTTGGGTTTTTTTTTGGGGGGTTTTTTTTGGTTTTTTTTTGGGGGGGGGGGAGGGTGGTTTGTTGGGTTTTTTTAAAAATACAACCATTCCAAATCGTGGTGCTAGAAAGGGAAAGATTTTTCATGAAGCCTGTATTGGGATTTTTCAATGGCAACCTAGTCAGGGGCTGCAGTTACAACATCCTTGAATGAACCCCAACCTAAGCTCTTCTTCTACCAATGTAAATTACTGACCTATTTTTCCAGATGAAAAGTATGATATAATGAAACTGCAATGAGTGGTGGAGGAGATCACAGCAATCCCAGAAACCAAATAACATTTTTCTCTTTCCACTCAGCCCAGGCACCACAGCTCAGAGACAGGGGAAGGGAAAGAGCTTCCCCTTCCGTTCTTTAAATCAACCCAAACACCTACAGATTGACAGCAGAACAGAAATAAATTATCTTCCTCATGACAGATGACAATCAACTGACTCAAGCAATCCCAGCCTAAATTGTTTTGCAGTCATGTCTGAAGGATGAACTATGACTATATATGCTAGAAGGATATTAAACAGAACATTTAATAAAGACCGGGGGCTAAATTTCTAAAATGCAGATGTAAAAAAGGCTGATGTAATCTTCTCTGTGCCCTCTCATGCCTGAGATGGGAAGAATGAGGTCAAAAATGTTTTAAAAAATCTCATCTATAATGTCTGTACCAACTTCCTACTAGTGAGCTGAAAGGAGTGAATGGGCAATTAGCAGTCCTGTACGGGACAAGGGCAAAATGTGATCCTGAATATTGGCACAACCAGTTTCACCACTAAGAACCCTTCCAAATATTTAAAATATTTGACAGAAATATCCACCTGATTACTGCTTGCTGGGGAGGATTCAACAAAGCTATAGGAATTTCAGCTCATTCTGGATTTCATTGCCGAGATGAAATTCAGGCACAAGTCACGTGAATCACAGTAAATCAAAGCAGCTGCTTCTAAGCACAGCTCCTTAGAGAGGAAAAACCAGGAAAAAAACCCCACCAACACAAAAAACAAACTCAAGCTCCAGGACAAAATCTTTTATAACAAACCTTGGAGAAAACTGAAATGGCTGCTTCATTTTAAAACAGTGTTTATCCTTTCTGTTAACTGCAACACTCAAAAGCATCGCCCTGCATTAAGATTCTTCCTCTCCTAAAAAACAAATACACTGAAGGTCACAAAAACTTTAGAAATCAAACTCCACCCTTCCTCAGAAGAGGAACCTATGGGGTTTGAAGCACAACCTAAGAGAGTTCAGTAAACAAATCCCACTAACTTCAGGAGGACATGAAATTTCATTTCAGCACCTTTGCAAATCCAGCTGGAAATACAGACAGACATTGTTCAGAACATCTGGCTATACAAATACGTGCTGCTCATTAAATCATTAGAATTAAACCCATTTTATTTTTTATAGTCTGGAGGGAGGAAATGTTTTACCTCTTCCCTATAAATACCCACTCCCTTTTGGCTCAATTTCCCAGATATTGCCAAATAAGGGAAACACAGTTCCCTTCCTTTGTCGGTGGTCCATGTTATCTCCTCCTAACTGGTGAGGATACACTGCTTATCTTGCTCTGAAGCTCTGAGATCTTGGTGTAACTCTTCTCCCTGTCACAGGCATTTAATCAGTGAGCATTTAAGCAGGATGAAAACGTACTTTATACAGTAATTTTTCTTTTTCTGTTGGGTGGGTATCCATAAATTATGTTAACTCTTAGGAAAAAGGTTCAGATTTCAGTCTTCTGGATTTGACAATCAGTTGCAGCAGAAGCTGCAAATTCTTGAGATAATATGAAGATCCTCTGGGGGAAGAGGTTGTGCCTTACGTCATTTAGCACTGACTTCCTGATAAATGATGGAGCAGTCAGCTTATCCAGCTCGCCCTGCCAAGGAGATCCTGCTGGCAAAATGAGGCAAGGGAGGGATAAAGCAGATGAGAATAAAAATATGAGAGCCTACAGAAACTGATCAGGACTGGGAAAAACAGCTTTGAGGGTAAAACACCAGCCAATGCCAAAAGGGTTTGTAAGCTCCAATAAGGTCAAACACACAAGCCCTGGTGCCAGAGTCCCCCACTCTTTACTAGATATGCCCTGCATGTTCCACGTGGACTTTGAGCAGTGTTTCCTGTAGTTAGCACACTTAGGAAGATCAGGGAGCTCCTAATGAGATTTATTTTGTCACAGTTGCTGTGATGAGGCTGAAAAACGTAACCAGAACTGTGGGGACCCATTTGGCCCATGGATGGCTCAGAGTCACAGATACCCAGACCACCAGTCCTCAGAGCACCTCATGGGATCATTTGTATCAACACTGCCCTGGTGTTCTCTTTGCATTTTCAGGTACAAAAAGTCTGAACAAAACCAAGTTTGAGGCATTTCCATTCTCCTTTAAAAACAGCTGACATTGAAGATGGGAGACTATTGTGCAATTAAATTAGGAAATGCTCTCACTTAGCTGATGAAGAGAATCTCTTATCTAAAACTTCTGGTGCTGAAGTTATGAAGCTGCTTCTTTAGTCTTTCAAGATAAGTGCATAAAAATAGAGTGTATCTCGACTCTCCTGTGTCAGTCCTTCCCAGCTTGTAGAACTCTGTGCTAGCAAAGCAGAGTGGTGTGAAAGAAGGTGGGACTGCCATGGCATTAAGGCTTCCCATAAACTTTGTTTGTTGCTGCAATATGGATACAGCAAGAGAACACCTCCCTGTTTGTGATGGGTCACATGCAGACAAGATTGCACAGGCTTGCCAATCCCTGGAAATTATCTGCACACAGGCAACTTCTGGGAAAGAGTTGGTCAAGATGCCTGAGAAGGAAGTACCCACAGGCAGCTCAAATCAAAACACTGCTGGGTTTGGAACTGGGCAAAGCTGTGGCAGAAGCACGGAGTGCCCTGGGCATGGACTTGCTTTCCAGCACCATTTGTGATATTCAGCTTTTACCTTTCTCCATCAAAGCCCCCATGATATAAGTTAAGCTTCAAGACAGCAGAGGAAACAGATTTGTTCCTCTCCCTCAACAGAGCATGTTTCAGTGATGCTGGATAAATATTTTAGCCATTCTTTTTTGCTGAAGCAAAGCCACAAATGAAGCCTGATCTGGATAAACTCTTGCAGACACATGATATGAACTAGGGAATGTACTCTACCTGAACCCTGCAATATGTTTCTAATACAGCCATCAGTCTATATAAAGCTTACGTAAGTGGTTACTTTACGTGACTATCAGGCAAAAATATTATTTGGTGAGAATCTGTGTGGCCCAGCTAATGGATTTCAAGCTGGTACACAAAGGTGGATCTGACACTCATAACCACTTTGTTTACTGCCTGGATGAGCAATGTTTACAGCCTATTATTCTAGAGAAAATACCCAAGATAAAGGCTGTTGAAGAAGCAGGCATGTTTCCAAATAGAAACAAACAAAAGCACAAGCTCAGTCATGATGTGGGAGATAAGGTCAAGGCACAAGAATATCACACTGGAAATTCTGGGTGTTGCAAATGAACACTAGCTTCTCAAATTCAGACTATGCCCTAATTAATGCATCCTATTTCCTCTCATGCATTAAAACTTAACAGGAAAACAGCACAGAGCACACAATCTATTTCTAATGAGATGTAAGTCTGAAGAATTCAGACAAGTAGTATTAATGGCTAAAACTCTTAAAAATGCAGTAGGAACAGTAATACCATTTAGATTTCATGTGTGATGCTGATCTATGCTCTCAAGATTCAACACATCTCTAGTTCCACTAAATATTATGTTTCATATTGCATTATTTGGTATAATTCTAACATTCACTTAACCTGACAGACATATTTTACTCTTCCATGTGTTTTTTTTCAATGTTATTAATAAAATCACTGTGTCAGTTTTGACAAGCTGTTTTCAGGACACAATCTTATTGAAACTCCTTATTTTATAGAAGCAAATACATTTAGGGACACCAGAGAAGCTGCATTTAACAGAGGGGTATTTTGTATGGCTGCAGATAAAATATTTATGACCAATTCTGTCTGTAGAACATTTCTATACTGGTATAACAAATGTTTATTAGCATGTACCAAATCATCAGTTCCTGGCTAAAAGAACATAAAATTTACATATATTGCCTGTGTTTCTCAGCCTCTTGGCTTACATGGACCAAAAGTCATGAAACTACTCTTCTAAGCTTTTAAATCTATAGGATATACAGGCACAGATAAATGTATGACTCAATAAGCAAAAAGGATTCAGGACCAAAATAGAAAAGAATTGACAGGATCTAGAATGAGTAAGAAGAGGAACTTCGCCTGGTTCCTGTCTGCACTGAATCACAGCTCCTACAATTTCCCTTTAATTCACAGGCTCTGGATTAAAACAACAACTTGATACAGTTAAACAAAAATAGGAAAAAAAATCTACATTTTTCCTAAGTATATTTAAATGTTACATGGAAGACTCAGGGAGAACAGGATGGGGAACAGCTGAGGAACGCCTCAGCTCTGGTTTATCATACATCACCCACTCTGCATCACTCACTTGTGATGTGCTTGCAGAGCACATCCCACCCCACTCAGGGATACCTGAAGGTACTTCTTCACCTCAGAACTTCTGCTTTGCCAAGCTAAGTGCTTATTTTTAAATGTTTTCAAATTTAAACCACCACTGTCAGGAAGTTCTCTTGCCAAGTCTATTTTCTGTGTATTCCCAATGCATTGCCCTCAAAGAAATGAGCACACAGAGCTACCCACATCTCCTGAGAAACTTCGAGGCAGCAGGAATTTGAAGCTATGGTTTTCACCTTTCAAAGAAGCTTGAGGCTGCTTCAAGTGCACAAAATCAGATTTACAAATCTTCCACAATAGGAAAGCAGTACCTCTGAGGCTTGTACACACATGACAATGGAAGTTTATGACCTGTCAATAGTCTACAACAACTCTGAACTATTAATTGATTCTAATGTTTTTTCCTCTCTTCTCCAGGTGTAAAGCACATCAATGCCATGTGCAAGAAAGCAAGCAGCTGCTCAGAGCAGCAAAGTGCACACCAAAGCCAGTGCTCCTCACTGGGAAAGCAAATGTGCTTTTAAAAACAGAGTTAGATGAGTTCACAGCCAGCGGGGCAGCGAGTGGGCACCCAAGGACTGGGCAGGGCTCAGCCCTCCCTGGTGCCTGGCAGCTCTGGATGCTGCTGGAGGGACATGTTCAGCCTTGCAGGCTCCTCCTCAGCACCATCTTCATCACACTTCTGGGCTAGAAGGGCCCCTGATCTGAAGCCAGATCTTCTCAAACAAGGACAGAAACTCCTTTAGGAACGCTTTCACAAAGGCACACGCGACCGGCCTGGAGCCACCTCCCTGCCCAGGCTGGCTCTGTTTGTTCTGGCTCCCAGCTCCCACCCAGCTCCTGCACAGGATGCAGCAACAATCCAGTGCCCACTTCCCACTTTTAGCCATTTGAAGTGTTTCAGTTTTGGCTGTCTTAAGCTCTTCAAGCTTCAGTAAGGATTAAAAAAAAAAAAAAATCGCACTTGTAGAGAGGAAAAAAATATGATGTTTTATAAGGAAACAGGCAAAAGCATTGTCAGAATGCTCAAAACTGCTTATGTTCCCACAGAACTTGCAGCCACACACAGAACTTCATGAACTACCAGATGACCAAGAAGGGAGCCACTGAGTGCATGAGAAGGAAGTGACTCAGACTGAAATTCATAAAGGACAGCATGAATGGGACAGGATTTCCGCTTACAGCTCTTTTTACATGGCAAGGCTCCTTTACAAAAAGAAAAAACCCAACCCACAAAAACCCCAACCCTGCTCCCTCCTCTCCCATTCAGGTTTTAAAACAGCTCTGTGGAAAAGCTTCAATATGGATTTTAAATCAGAATCTCAGTATCATGCCTCCAAGCCTTCTACCTGTACAGGACACCATCCATCATCTACCAGAAACATGCAGATGAATTGCTAAATTTTCAGGCAATTATAAGCAATCAGTTTCCTTTTTTTTTTTTTTTTTTCTTTTTTTTTTCCCTTAAAACAGCCTATTTCCAACATAACTAGAAATCTTTATTCACAAGTGCACCGCCCAACACAGCATGATGCAGTCAATGGAAAAGGTCAGAACTGCACTTACACCCCCAACCTGAACCGGAAATTTCCTAGCAAAAAGGGGACATTGTTATGTTATAGAACCACCCTGGGATAAGGGTGCATTACAGAAACACCAACTTACTTTTAATGTACCATCATGTACAGAGCACAGAGGTGTACAGGCTGGATCCATAACTGGAGAGGTGACTGAACAAGAAATACTCTAGAGTAATTTACTTCATTTCAGTACTGATCACATTCAGAAATTATGATCTACAACCCCATTTCTTCTACCAGTGGTGAAGCAGATTTTTGGGGAACCCTTCCTTCTTTTAATGATGGAAGGAAGCTGGAAGTTACTGATACATGGCAGAATTTTCCTTGAGCACATACTCAAATTTTATGGGCATAATACATGAAATGAGAATAGATTTGGATGGAAAAGTACACTTTTAAGTTAGATATCACATGTACTGTGATTTTTCAGGGAAAAGGGTTGAGTTGTCCTTGCACTGTATGCTGGATATTTTCTTCAATATTATTCACATGATCCCAGAATGGTTTGGGTTGGACCTTAAAGATCCTCTCGTTCCAGCCCCTGCCATGGGCAGGGACACCTTCCTGCTGCTCCCAGCCCCATCCAACCTGGCCTTGGACACTCCCAGGGATGGAGCAGCCACAGCTTCTCTGGGCAACCTGTGCCAGGCCCTCATCACCCTCACAGGGAAAATTCCTTCCCAATATCCCATCTAAATCTGTCCTCTTTCAGTTCAACGCCATTTTCCCTTGTCTGTCACTCCATGCCCTTGTCAAAAGCCCCTCTCTCCAGCTCTCTTGCAATCT
The DNA here is from genome assembly GCA_013400435.1 of Pycnonotus jocosus. NCBI lineage: Eukaryota > Metazoa > Chordata > Aves > Passeriformes > Pycnonotidae > Pycnonotus > Pycnonotus jocosus. The sequence goes on from VWYP01033786.1 coordinate 178,732, forward strand.
CTTTAGGGGCTCTAAGGTCTCCCCCCTTCTCCAGGCTCAACCCCCTCAGTCTGTGTTAACAAGGAAGGTGTTCCAGCCCCATTATTGTTCCTGCAGCACTGCAATAACCTCAGCCTCAGCAAAGTGGGTGTGCTAAGGAAGGAGTAACACACCCCTCAGATAAATCACTCCCAAGAAACAAGGAGCAGGACAAGCAGATCCAAGAACAGAAACTCCCATCTTCCCTGCCACCAACGTCCCTGTGTGGATCACCTTTCTCTGCTGATGAAAGCAGAGGGTCCAATGGCTCCTCTGAGCATCTGGGACTGCTGGGAGAGGTGCCCCTGGCAAGCTCCCACCCACGCTTCCAGCACTGAGGCAGCTCCCAAACTTTGCTTCAGCCAGCCCAATCCCTCAGGACAGCAATCAGGGTCAGGCTGCAGCACTGTGTGCTGACACAGGCTGTTCCCTGCAGCAACCAGAGCTGAGGCTGTGCGAGTGCCTGCTCCAGCTGTGTCCGGGGCTCCTAAAGCCCCTTCCCTTGCCAGCAGCTGGATCCTGGGATTGCTCCACCATCCAAACACCCAAAAGAAGCCAGTTCCACTGCAGGAGCACACACACCCCACAGCCAGCTAGGAAATGAAAGGCTGTGAAGCGTATCACAATCCTAATTAAAAAATTCACACTAACAAAGCCCTCAGCTCCAGCTCTCCTTCACCTCACGCCAAGTTTTACTGTAAATTCATACCTTCCTACTTCTCGCCTGAAGAGTTTTTTGGTTAAGTGGTTTTCTAAATAAAGACTTCTCTACGAGTTTTATACATATATATATACACATTTTTATATACTTATGTATCTAAAAATAGATTTTCCAGGCTATTCTGCAATTTTGGAAGCAGCCACACAGCACCATCAAGTTTTTAACTATTAGCAGGCTTGAACAGATACACATCCACAAAACCTGTACGTTTTGCTTCTTGTTGCTTCTGACACTTTTTTTTTTTCCTGGCTATTCTAAAAACTGTCATCTTAGCAGCATAAATCTAATTAGCAACTGTGCCCAAACTACTGTTAACTCTCACCCTAATTACCTGTATGGCCGGGTTAGTCAGGAATTCATCAATAAATCCTCAAATAATTAATGAAGAAACAGAGAAGGTAAATATAAAATATAAAGCAACAGTTATGATTAGAAGCTTGTAAATGTCAAGTGAGAACTTATTTTAGGGAGCTGCTGGATGAGAGCCTTTAAGAAACCTCAGTGACCTTTCTGCAGAAATTTGCATGTAAGTTTACACATGTGACTGTAACAATACGCTGATGTCAAAAACCTCACATTTGAGCCCACAGTATCTTTTTTTTTTTTCCTTTTTAATATGAAAAAAATTCTCCTATTCCTGCTTTGGCCATGGATTTGCTGCAGGGCAGTTGATGCCACTCCTGTGTGCAGATGCAAAACCTAATTTTAAAAGGCAGGAGGGTGGGGCAAGGGGTGCTTATTTGCACAGCCTCCTGTTAGGGACTTTTCCACAGCTGGGAGAGGACTCCATCCCTTGCTGTTCCCAGTTTGGAGGCACTCTCTGGATGACAGGACTGGACGTGCTGTAGCCTTGACTGCACTGATTTTCTTGGCATTTTAAAAGCGCTTGTGCTCCTCAGCTACAGCACAGGAGACCAGTCCAAAGCAATGAATTAGACAAGCACAAGGGTTGCAGGAAACCCTCAGACAAGATGCTTTTAAATTATTTCTTGGTTATTTCAGAAGTGGTCAGCCAGGCTGGCTCAGTACCCACTGAACTGGTATTGTAAGATGATACTTTTTTCCAGGTCTTTCACACACGTGCTTCAAACACCTTGTGTATTCCACCTCAAATAAACACCTAAATATAAATAAGAATACTAAAGTCCACATAAGCTGATTGGCAAGAAATAACTAGAAAGTCTAATGCAGTGACTCATTTTCTTGGATTACAGCATTCCCAAATACAGCTCCTTGCTAATTCTAAAGACCCTGAAGCACGTCTGCAAATCCTCAATCCTGACCATGCCAGCAGCATTTTCCCCTCTCTTTGGCTATTGATACAGTTAATTTTCATAACTATTTCTTTTAGTTATGTCTCACATGTAAAAGTACATACAAATATACACTATAGATAGATAATGGAAAACCTAGGTTTTAAGCATAAATTAACTCAAGATATTTCAGAGTGTGCTGCATTATGAATATCCTGGTTACTACATCCAAGTTTGCTCAGGCAGCTGCTGCTGCAGCAGGCAGTGAAGAGACAAGCAGAGAGGAGAAAGGCAGGTAGGTATAAGGGGTTGTAACAAGTTACTAAACTAAATTTAGGTTTAATGGCTGTGTGCAGAATGGCTTGTGATAGATGAGATTTGATTACAGTAAAGGACTGGGTTGTTCATCCAAAGTTTTAAATTTTTAAATGGCATGTCTCTGAAAATGGTGAAGAAAATTATTTCAAAAGTAGCCAGACTTATTTGACCACCATTTCCAATGACTAACATTAAGAAATTTGGTCTCAGTTTTGTTTTCAAGTAATCTTACTTTCACTGAATCTTCACATAAAAAAACCCTCAGTTTTCAGTCATCACCTCTAAACTTTCTAATAACTTTACCAGGTTAACCTAGGATATGCAAAATAGTGGCTCCTAGCAGTCAGATTTTGGTTACAGCTTAATTGCCCATGAAGATTTTTGTGAAGTGCCAAGATGCCTCTCCGAAAATCAAAATAAAACCAAGACCTCGCCCACAAAATGCATTTCTGCTTCCAACAAGATAAAAAGAGAACGATGCTGCATCTACCAAGGGAGTAGTCATGAAAGATGGGGAGGCACTGGGCTCACCTTACAAAACAAATACAGCCTAGCAAGCCCCAGCGTTCACATTTAAGTTCACACCGTATTAACGCGTGGGTGGGAGTGTTTCTTGGCACGGCCGCTGGATCCATACAGAGGAGGTCACAAGGCGGAAAGGTGCAATAAAAAGGAATTAAAAATAAATAAAGCCCTCTTTTTTTACCATGTGGGTCTTGTTCATTTGACTTTGGGCTGCTCCTTGCTCTGCGCTCCGGTTTCTTCAGGGCAGGGGCTCCCCCGCCGCCGCTGCTGGCCCCGTTGTGGCTCTTGGCGTAACCGTTGTAGACCGTGGCACAGCTGCCTATATGGCTCTTGTAGATGGAGGAGGGAGGGCTGTTCAGGCGGTTCTGGCGGTCAATCTGCCTGTCTTTGAGTTTTTTGTGCTGTGGTTTGCTGTACTGGTCTTCCCTGGTGATGTAGCTGGACATCCCGTATAGTGGTATGATTTCTGAAACGGAACGGTTCACCCGCGTTAACTCGCAACAACAAAAATCACTGAGGGGTTGTTTGGTTTTTTCCCCCCCAGAAAACCAAATTCCTGGCTATCCCCAAATGAAATTACTCCAGCTGTTCCTGGAGATTTTTAAAAGAAAACCCTTTTTTGCAATTATTTTCTATTAACTGTGGTGCTTTGATGACAGAATTTTACTTTGGATGAGTGTGTAAAATACCGCTGTTAGGGTGATGTTTTTCCCTTCCTTTTCAGTCTTTGTGTTTCAGGGACACAGATTTCAAGCAAAAAACCAGACAGAACTGATCTTTTGGTAAAAGCCTTCATAAGTTCAGAGCAATTTAGCATTTTGTTCCTCAGGGCCTGACTGGACAGAACAAGCTGAGACGAGCTGGTTTCAAGCTGCCAACCCTGATTACATGCAATTTAATTTCCCAATATAAATAGACTTTACAATCGTGTCAGTTGTGCTGCCTAAAGGAGAGAAGTGCAACATGAAGTAGAAGCTTTGGGAACTAAAACTATCTAAAAAAAGTTTGAGAATTATCATAAATATTATGTACACTCTTCAGATATACTTCACTAAATACAATCCCCACTTTCCACCTCCAGGGATGACTCTTTCTTAACCTAAGGCAGGTCAGCTTGCAGGGATCACAGTATTTCCATTTTTTCTATAATGAAATCCTCCTTTTTGTGTTTGTTCACACTTTGAGTGTGAACCTTGAAAATATCATGCCCAAAACAGGTTCTTCTTTATTAGCAAAATAAAAACGGATATTCTGGATAGCCCCCCACCCTGGATATTCAAGGAGGCTCCATCCATGTAACAAAGCCACTCAAGTCCTCCATTCCTACTCTTGATTCCCCCAAGAGTTCCCTTAAACCTTGCTGAACACAGGTGTGAAAGGCCAATCCCAGCCCCTTCCTCCCAGCTCACCTTGCTCTCCATATATTGTTGGGGGAAGATGGTGCTGTGGGAAAAAATGTGGTGGCATGTCCCCAGGTCCAGTGACAGGAGGGTAAAACGCTGTGTGGGAGTTGTGGATGAAGTGGGGATGGTGTGCCAGGTAGGGGGGTAGGTGGTGGGTTGGTGAGATGGCCGAGGGGTAGCTGGGAGGGAAACACTCCGGAGACTGCGGCGTCACCACCACCCTCCGGACGCCCGTATTGTCTTCTATCACCTGCAGAGAAAGGAGCACGTTAGGCAGCACCTGAACCAGGCACACCTCTAAAACAGCACTGTTTACAGCTTGTCCTCCCACTGGGAAACAACTGGTCCTTGGGTTTAGCTTCACGAATAAACACAATTCTAAAATTAATATCAGCAGAAATAACCGCGTTGGTGATGTGGCTTTTCCTGGAGACTCAGATATCCACACTAATCACTGGGAGCTGTACTGCTGCTAGTGATAACTATGTGGGTTAAGGGACAGAATAAATAACCTGCATTTAGGGAGGAAAACAATTGAAAAAGGAACACAAAGCACCAAAATAAGTGTACTCACTGGGACTGACCTTACATTCTGCCCATAAAATTTCTAGCATGGATTTTGACAGCATCCTGAGAACAGAGTTAGTAACACTTTGGAAAGCAGCTGGCACTGCTATTGTGGAGAGGCTGTGTGTGTGCACACAGACATGTACTCTGCAGGAACCTGCTGTGCTGGCCTACATTTGCAAAGAAACTGCTCTATTCACAACAGGTAGCTGCTCAGGACAAATCATAGGGCAGAGGGTTTGTTTCTGTTACAGAGCTGGTCTATACAGCCACACAAATATGCTCTGGGATATGCATAACTTGGCCCCTAACGCCACAGTCAAAGCATGTAAAAACAGATGTAGGAAGGTGGAAATGTGCTTAGGCTGAAAAATGTTTTTCAGGTTATAATTTTTCCAGAGTTGTATTTCTGGAGAGCAGTCAACCAGCCAAATTTCAATCCAGACTTAGGAACCAAGCTTTTCTTGAAGCTCATTCAAAAAACTTCTGCCATTTCTTAAATTAAAAAATACAACCGTGTAAGAATGATTACTATCCCTTTGACTCTGTATGCTGGCATGCACAAGGTAGAAAAGCATGAAGGATGCATAATTTAATTTCATACAACAAACAGGTTGTTAAAAACCCCATTTTCTCTAACTGACTGATGGCACACAGATGGAGCAGTATCTGTGATGAATATGTTGTATGAGATAAGTGAACGTGCACCAAAGCACCTGCTGCAGGATGCTGCCACTCTCAGCTGATCACCACACCATCAGCTGGAGTTATCCATGCCCAGCAGCACCAGCAGAAGAGACTCTGCTGTGGATTGCCCACACTCCAGTGGCTCTCATCACATCCCAGTGTCTTTAAACCACTTTAAAGAAAAACCTGTACCCTGCAGCAGGGGAATGGCACAGGCATTTTGTGGTTATTTGTGCCACCTGTGCTGCACAGCACCAGCCTTGCCCAGGGGCAATGCCCACAGCCAGCCCTGAGCAGAACTGCTCCAGCAAACACCAGCTCCTGCCTCAGGCATCAGCTGAGCAAAGTATCACAGGAGAAAATTCACCTAGGAGCAGCTGACCCAATTTCTCCCCCAGGCCATGAGTGCCCTCAGGGTATGTGCATTTATGCCTCTTAGCTGTGGGATGTGACCAGGGACACACAATTTCTGTGAATTTCTGTGGTTTGGCCTCCACAGAAGACAATTTTCTATAGAAAGTTAATTTATTCACTTGTAACATTTCACATTAAAAATGCACTACTTGCTGAGTAACCAAAATACTTAACATACTTGATTCTACCGTCAAAATTTACGACTTCCACTAGCAATTTGTCAGCTGCCAGCTTTAAATTTCAAAGACCTTACAGAGTCCTCAAAAGACAGCTGAACCTCAGAGATTTAGACTATCACATCCTTTCAACTGCTGCATTTTCAGGCTTCCCATCTCTGCTACTGGTTCTGCTCCACAGCATCTCTTATCCTGCTGCCAGGTCTCAAACCTGTGCTCTGAAACCTGGAAAAGAGGGAAATCCTTTTCCGTTTAGCACATATTTGAAAAACAGAACTACTTATCTAGGACTGTGCACAGAAATGCTGGATTTAACTCTCAGACTCGGATTATGCTGTAATTTAACAGAGAGAGCAAGTTCCTACATCCTGATGTGAGAGGTTTTCATCGTGGCTTTAACTAGTCCAAGCCTCAAAGCCAACTCCAAGCTCTTATCTCTGCATCTAGACCAGCTACACGTGCCTTTTGTGCTCTGCTGAAAGATGAATATATTAAGGAACAGATTTAGACAGAGAACTTGTACACTGAGCAGCACATAATGTAAACCATATTTAAAATTATTAGGATTCAGCTTCCTGAACTATCATCTATAGAGCAGGGAGGAAGGCTCAGAGCCCTGTCAAAGACCTTTTTGATGAAATTACCCAGCTAGATGAAGCTATAAAATATCAACAGGACTGAGAGAAGCCAGACACGAGGGGATAGAATAGAAAATTTCAGTTGGGAGGAACCTAAAACCACCAACTAGTCCAACTCAAAAGATGAGCCAGACTTCCAAATTACTTTAGTCAAAAAGCCAAAACACTAATATCTTTTATTTGTTTCCTCCCAGGCCATGAACGCTGACAGCATTCTTGTTATTCCGTGTGCATATATAACAAATGAACACAAAATCACAGGGGACCTTGCAAAACCCACTTTATTTCCCAATCCTACAGGGCATTTTCTGTGTAAATCAGGAATTATTGATATATGTGTGCATTTCTGAAGCTGTACACGCAATCCTTCAATACACTATTCTGTCCTTAACAAATCAAAGTTGGTCATCTGGTTTATGTATTATATGCATTAGGTAGCTCTAAGGACTGGAGATATCCCTTGATCTATAAAATCTGCAGTGAGTACATTGTAGTAGTGCCATTCTGAGACACAAGACTCAGTTCATCAAAGATAGACAAAATCAGTTTTGATCCATTAATGAAAAAAACATAACTCAGCAGAGAGGTTCAGCTTTGCTATTTTAAGAAGAAATCTGCAAATTTTTGTATCTGCTTAAAACCATTTGTCACAAAGATCATAAATTCATCTGGAAACACTGCTGTACAAGTAGTGTCTGTACTTCAGTGCCAAGAATCAATAAATTCCTAATCCTTGTTGAGGTCTCTAGATGCAACTGGAATATTAAAAGTAATTGCTATTACTAATCTTAGCATTTTATATTTAGAGAAAACAAGTATCTCTGGTCATTTGGCACCAAGAGATAAACTTTCATTATTTTATGGGGGTTTTTTTCAAACAGTTAGTAGGTAAATTGTCTCTTGCTAGTCTTGTGCTTGCTGGTCTAAGTGGCATGCCACCTCAATAACAATACTATTATAGCATAGTTCTGTGTGGGTTTTTCCTCATATTTTAGGGAGTTTAATTGCTATGTGAGGTAGGTGATGATCTTTCAGGGCAGTCTGGGTTAACATTACTCATACACAATAAAACTGCCTCCCCCATTGGTTGCCACATTTTGGCAATGCCATTTTAAATGTTATTTGTTTTCCAGTGCAGCTATCACTGTAGTAACTAGAGATAATTCACATATTCAAAGTACATCACACTGCTCCTCCATGTCGTCTCACTTTTCTCCATTGAAATTTAATATCACACTCTAAGGGAAAAGGCATGTTAATTGTGCACAGGTAAATTTTGTGAGATCCAGTTAAAGAAACAATCACCCTCATTCTGTGTAACACCTTTACTATATGAGTTTATATGGTAATATACAAGTAATTTCCACTTACTTTCAAAAAAAGCACCAACCCTAAACAACCCTTATTTCACTTAAATTTAATGTGCTAGATTCAGCAAGGACAACTGGAGCATGGCCACTGGGTGGACCACAACCAATACTTCATGAATTTCATAAACTAATTTAAAACTTCATTCATAAATCAATCTGTACCTAAAAACAGTACAGAATGAGCTCATCCATGAGGCACTCAGATGTCAACATTTTATTTATTCATTTAATTTCTTAAAGATGCCAATCCAAGTTCACACCAGTTGTGGCAAGTTTAACATCACTATCTTTAGAATCCATCAGTATTAAACCAAACACCAAGTTAAATCTATACCTTCAATGTGGAAAATAGACAGATAAATATCTAGAATGCTAGCAAGCACGTTGGGGTACTTTAAATTTAGAATGATACAGTTCTTCAGGACCTGTGCCCATGAACTCAAAAGGATCAGCACTTCATGCTTTGCTCTATATGAGATGTGCACAACCTTCCTTGTGCTCAAAGCTTCAATGAGCATCATCCTGTTAAAGGATGCCTTGATTGACTGCAGTCTACAAAACACCCAGAACAGCTCTGTGAGCAGTTACCCACTCAAAAACAAGGAGACTGTCACTGAAACCTGATGCTAGCCAAACATGTTTTTGGAGAAGAACACCTCTCTTACAGAACAGGATGTACCCAGGACCAAAATCCTTTTTTTTCAAGGATGGGATAAATTTTCTACCATTTTAAATGTCATTTAAAGACATTCCCCTTTCCAGAATTATGCTTTAGTTCTATCAAATGCCATGGGCTTGGTGCAGGAATATTGAACATGTGCACCTCATGGTCCAACCAGTAAATTTGTCCATTAGTCTTAAACTATCTGTGGCAGAGAGCTTATATTAACAAACCTGTAAATAAAATCAAAAGTGGAGTTTCAAGACAAATTTTTATGTCCAATTACAGACAAGTAACTTCTCAAATTCAAGTGGAATCGCTCCAGATTTATTTCAGAGAGAGCAGTCCTCAGCCAGTAGCACTAAACAAACAAGTTAACCATCCTGCTTTTTGGTATTTTGCTTTTCTAGCTCTCCTGATTACAACACTTCAAACCCTCCTTCTCTCCTCCCAGACATACACTGGAGAGCAGGAACAACAACCCATGAGGATGTCCCCAAATTTAACACCTCAGCCTCCAAATCCTTAATCTCACTTAATAGCTGAAGCCAAAAAAGTTGACATCACACACATTTAATGCAGATTTCTCTGCCATGTCACCTTCCACAACCAGCTTCTACAGCAGAGATATTGTCCACCAAGAGCACAGCAAGGAACTCCTCCTCTCATTTATATTTAACTAACCCTTAGCCCACAAAGAATTGCAGGGACATGAACCCTGATCTGATAGCTCCTATCTGCCAGAGGTGCACAGAGGTTTGTCTGCTGAAAAAGATAATGCAAAATGCTGGCTCTTTGAAGAGCTGGTCTTTTGAGAGCAAAACCACAGCATGCAAGATTTGAACTGGTGGTGTGCATTTGTTTTCTGTTATTTTCCTGGATCATTTCCTGCCCTGGCTAAGCCTCATCATTGGGAACATCTCCTTAACATCAACAAACCCAGCTTCTAGTCACAATTATTAACATGGTCCTTGAAGTCTTGAAGCAGAGTCTGTGTTTGTGCTGCTTGCAGAGGAGCTGACTTTGCAGGGCTCACATCCCCCTGCCAATTTTTCCGAAGAGGTGATGAAGCACCACGTTAATCCAGGGTTGCAATCATTCAATAACTCATGTAATATTCAGGGCTAACATGGCTCACACAAGCTTGGCATAACAAAATGGAAATAAGATTTCATGCCCTTTTTTCAACAGGCACTGTTGCTTCTCTGCAGGGGTATTGCTTTCTGCCTGACTCTTCGATGTACACTTTGGGGACAAATCAAACAAAAAAAATCAAATATATTTTGATTAATATCCCAGAGTGCATTAATTTGCTTTATGGCCTTTTCCTTGACATGTTAAATTTAGGTTGTGTTCTAACTGTTTATCATTAAAAGACCTGGTTTAACTATCAAGCAATAGACAAAAGCAAGAGCAAATAAGGCAGAGATGTTTATTACAACAAAGAACTAATTTCATTACTACAGACTTCCAAGTACTATTTAATATGAAGCAGTCTGAAAGGCAAGAGGCTCACTCACCACAGAACAGAACACACATTCCACTGCAGAAAAGTGCCGAATACAGAGTTTCCCCCTAAAACTTTACAACATATTTCCAGCTCCCTGGAAAAACTGCTTCAGAAGAGGGTTTTTGGTTGGATTTTTTCTGGTTAAGAAACTACTTAAAGGCTTCTTTAGTGGAATTATTATGGTGCCCCACAAAAAGCTTTGCAGAACTGGGCTCAGACAGAGATAGAGCTGGAAGGCTTTCATCCCTCTGGTCTGGAAAGCATTCCAATTATACCCAACCATTTATCTCAGCACAGAGGTGGAGAGGTATAAACATTTTAATATTAAAAAGGTGTTAAAGTTATTTCAAAGGAAGAATAAATCTTTAGATAAATCTCTGCATGATATGGGCCAGTTTATTAAATTAGGTGAGCCCACGAGGAGCATTAAGCAGCAAATGCTCAAAACTCCAACCACTCCCCCTTGGGAGGACTGAGGAGCAGGAGGACCACCCTGACATCCTGCCCTCTCTCCTAGGCTGGCTAACAAATCCCCCTTACTTGAAGCATGTTTTCACTCTGTTCAGAAGTCAAAATACCACAGAGTGATTGCAGTATTTTGTGGGATTTAAGTATGACGCCATCCACAATTTTTCAGAATTACACAAGCTCACATGTTTCCTGGGGAGGGGAAGAGGCTCCAGGACATCATCTATTTTCTGCTTAACAAGATGCCAAAATATATCTATCAAAAGTTCTTATGCTATTCATCAAGGATATCTGAAATACTTTGTGTACTTTTAAGGAAGCTTTTGGTCCAGGTCTCCAATGAAAATGGTGAAATTACTGGATTTATTGTATTGTTCACAGCTGTCATGCCTTATATCAATCTTTTGGTTTGGGGTTTTTTTCCCTTACCTCAGTAAGAGTCTAAGCTTTTCAGAAGATGGAAGGAACAGACTGGTAATCTGGAGTTATTTACATAAAAGAGCAGTAGCTGTTCAAGACTTCCAAAACCTAACAGCTTTGCGAAACCTTTTCCATTTTTTTCCATAAATAGATGGTTAAATCACATTTATTCTTGAAAACATACCAAAACCCCCAGTTCTTGGTATGTTGCAGGATTTCTGCTGGGAAGATACTGAGGATCAACTGCATATTTCATAGCTAGAGTTGCTCCTTCTCTCATTCCCATGGTCTCCTGTCCCTTCTGACTGTCACATAAGAACTTGAGCTATCACCCAACACCAAGGACTTCTCCCCCTCCCACAAACAATACCAGTTGCATTTATAGGCTCAGTTTGTGTGCAGAGCTTTTGCTGGTGGCTCAACCACCAAATCTACAAATCCCAGGGTGTGAAGATGCACATCCCTGGTCACTTGTGCAAATGTGGATGTACTATCAGTAAAGAGCACGAGCACAAAAATGTGTATTACCATTTCCACTCAAGCTTCGAAATTAAACTTCAACCAAGTAGACTTCTCCACATGGATCAATGCTTTTCCTTTCACATTTTAAAAATGTTATTATTTTAAGAATAAAAAATTTAATTCTCAGGAAGCATACCTGTGAGATATAACCGGGAGGCACATGAATAGGGGGAATGGATCCATTGGGTGACATCATGGGAACCTCTGCTGGTCCTAATAAAAAGAGAGTAATAAGATATCAGTTTTTTAAAAAAATAGCATAATTGCTTAGAAAAGGTTAAAAATAGCTTTATTTTTGAAGCCTGCAATAACAAAATGAGCGGCTCCACTAATTTCTGGTATATGGAAAATGCCTCGTGCCATCATTCTGAGAATAAGATCATTGTTCAATGACTTTACCATATATTCTGCTGAAATAATATTTTCATCATAAAACAGCTAGAACATAGACTTTATATTACCCACTGATCAACTTATACAGCATTAAGCAGTAACACAATATGTCCTTTAGCAGCCCACAATTCCTATACTGAACCCTGGTTAAGTTATTCTTGTCGAAGGCATAGGAGCAGGGAACAAAGCAGAAACTGTGCAGCCTGGAATTAGGCAGCTCCCAAGGAAAGCGTCCAATTGTAGCAGAAAAAAAAAAAAGAAAGTCACATATGTGAAAAACTATCTATCTATTTAAGAATGCACAAAGACCAAATTCATTATCTCAGCTATTCAGACTAACCTTGGAATGTGGTTATACAAGCAAGAAGCTTATGGTTTCCACTCTGAAATCCAGCCCTGAACATGCAAGTTCCATTTTGAGGCACTGAGTACAAGTACAACAAAGCAAGTGCCATAACCACTGTGCTTCTGGAAATGGAGCCTCACAGCTAAAAGAAAGTGCCTAGATAAAATGGAAATAGTTCTCTCAACTGCACATTGATTCATCCATTAACTCTGGGAACATCACATGGAGCAGTCAGTAAAACCAACCCCCCAAATATCAGACAGATGTTTGCAATCAGAGTTTACTGCTTGGAAAAGAAAAATTTATTTCATTCCTTCCTTATTACATATTAAAATCTGACACTGAACTGTTAATTAGCCCATTTGCCCCCATGGTCAAACTCTTGAGCTCAGCAGGGCTCTGCTCCTTGTCACTGCAAACTGAATTTCAGCTTTGACTGACAACACAAAAGGTAACTTCATCACCTTCTCTGATTGAGAAGCCATCCAACATCTCCAAACCATATCACATTCTAGGGAAGGAAGATGAACACTAAAACATATGAAGCACTTCAGGCACAGATGGGATGCAATGGCCTGTAGGAGTGACTGCTCCTAAAATTTAGACTAATCTAATGAAATCTCACACAACAAACTGAGTCACAGTCTGTTGTCTGATATCAGCAAAACCAGTCAACTTTAAATTAGCAGTCATTCCCTATCCATCTGCATTTTTATACTCCTGCTGCTTCTAGTAAAATCAGCAGAACTTCCCACCTCCCAAAATCCAAGTTACACGCAGGAATTCCATTTGAGTTATTTTTACCTCCTCTTATCTTGGTTTGTTTTCTCTATCCAGTTATTTACAGTCTAACCAGCCCCTACAGCTTTTACTACTCTAGATTTGAAAGATGGTAAACCATCATCAAGTGTTAAGGCAAATGGGAATTCTGAAGCTTAAATTTAAATATTTTGGATCAGGTTTCGCTGGACTTCATACTTTCCTACACTGAACTATGTGGGCAACTTTACCTACACTACAGGCTCAGTAAGGGGAAAAAAAGTTATTACTTATTATTCAGCTCATATGGATTTCTCTCTTACCCTATGGCCCTCACAACAATACTTGTCTCCACAGACAGCCAACAATTTTAGTGTCAATGGAAAAAAAATTCAGCCTCAACAGTAAGTGATTATTGGGAAGGAGCTGCCATGTAAATGGCTTTATTTAAATCCATCAAAAATATGAAGTGACAATTGGTTCAGAACAGAAATATTGTTTGAATAGATGTGTTTTCTCAGTCAAAAAAAATCCCTGCAAACTTCGAGTTTTTTATTTCTTTTTGAATCCACTTTGATCTGTGCACACTGCCAGTTTTGCTCCACAGTAAGCTGGACAGTACATAAAAGGTAAAGGCTGATATTGTGAACATGCAATGATGCTTTTTTCGGGATTTAATTCACACTGGGTTAACAAGAGCTGTTTAGTTTTTCAGGACAGAACATGCTTGAAAATATGTCAAATGAATAGTTAACAGCTATATGACACATTCATTGTCAGTGACTTCTCAAACTCAAAAAACTGCACGTGAAACTGTTGATATAAATCGAAGAATCTTGAGTTCACCATTTAAATAGACAGCAATTTAAATATTGCATGTAAATGCTGCTCAGTAGAATGAAGCTTTATGCACAATCTGTTTCAGCCCCTCACCAAAGCTTCCTAGAGTTGTATTGGCCAGTTGTTCTCAAAAATAGCTACCCTGACTCGGAAATAAACTTAAAAATGGAACAGTTTTGGAGTTTCTACACAGAGAGTAGACATATACAACAAATAAGCAGCCCGACGTGCCTCATATCTGTCCTTCCAAAACTTGTGCCAACTGCTCATATGGAGTAGTGATCTACTTGCAGGAAGAAATCAAACTCCCACACTGATACTGTTGACTATAGCACTTCCACTCCAATAAAAAAGAAGTAATACAGTGTTTTATCATCAAAACGTGCACCCTGCAAGATGAGTCTTAACCTTGCATATGACCCACAAACTGTTAAAGTCATTTGGATAACAGGTTTTAAAAGACTGACAGCTTGGTGATTTGCAGCTAGATTTTGTTTCCACTGCTTTGATTTCAGGGTTAGCCAAATGACTTTAGCACACATTATTGCATTCCTCTCATCAACGGTATCAAAACAACTTCAAGTGGTAGTAAAATAAAGACCCCCACCTCCACAGCTCAATGAGTCCCAGCAATTATTAAACATTCTTCTTGTTGTCCAACCATATTCCCTAATTAACACTAAAACAAAACCATACCTTTTGTTTGGCTTGAGTTTTGTTTGTTTGGTTTGGGGGTTGGGCTTTTCGGAGTATTTTTGGTTATTTCAAATAGTTTTGACCTGTTAAAAAGCAGAATTTTAGAGGAGGATGTTCCTCAGCTGCTTGTATTCACAGGATGGATGCAAGTAATGCACACTCCTGGGAATCACAACTTTGCAAGTTTTAATTGAAGCTTGTGGTTCACTACAAAGTTTCCTTTAAATGAGAGAACATCCATCCATTCTATCAGAGATGCTGCACACTGAAGTGAGCTCGCTGGAATACTTTCCAAACCTGTTAACAAATGCAGATTGTCTGCTGAGCTCCTGATGAAACTGAGCCAGCAGCGCTTGGCCACCTCTGCTGACAAAGCCAGTGGCCAAATTCCACCCCGAGCTCCTTTGAGGGAATACAGCACATCTCCCCTGCCTCCTGGAGGGCTGCCCTGGCCAAAATGCAGGTGCAAGGAAATTATTTCCCTTCCTCTGAAAGAAGAGAAAAGCAGGAGCCTCCAGGCTTGAAGCACCAATGTCCACCTCCCCCAGCAGGGGACAGACCCCACTTGTCCCCAGCTGGCAGAGCACAGTTTTCCTACTTCTAACACGTTAATATTTAACAGAATAAAACTTCGAATAAGTAAAGGAAGCAACTCAGTCTCATATAGTGGCAGAACTCATTAACACCTTGACACCCCAGTCTGAGCCTTTCCTCCTCCTCCCAAACACCTATGCCCTTGTACTGCTCTGTCACCCCTCTGATGGCATTAAAGCTGATTATTTTAAGAATTTCAGATAAGGAACAAGGTTTTGCAAATCTGCTGCCCCTTAAAAAACACACCTGCACGCTCAGTCTAACAAAAATGACAACAACCATTCTATTCTTTCTTGTGCCATGTTTTATTGGGTGATTTTATTGCACATCAAAACAGGGCTCACTTCCACTTCTGTCTTCCACTTGCCCTACCAAGGGGATGTTTCTGTCAAGCACAGATTGACAGTTCTTCTGGTCATTTTTATTCCTTCTGGAATAATGTCACAATGTACTTGAAAAACTTCTGTCCTAAGATTTTCAAGGCTAATTATAGCCTGGGTTGCAGCCCATGACACTTTCAAAATTCTTGTACAAAACCAGTTTTGGAATAAGTATGCTTTTTTTCTTGTTCCCTAGTGACCTTTAATGCATGCATTAAAGTGATTAAAGATCACTTTAATCAGTTCTCTTTATTTAAATTATGGAAGCCAGAATCTGGCATTTCAGTTCCTCCAGCTACAGCAACACTTCTTTCCTATTTCTCTCCTTCCAGATAACATCATAGGGCAAGTGACTATTTTGCCATACCATTTTCATGAGTGCTTAGAGAGCATTGCTTTTCTTTATTATCTCCCCTGTAGAATATTTTTCACATCCAGCTCCAGCACATGGGCATATGTTTTACACAGAATTTCTAGTGACTGTTTTGCAATTACCAAACTCTACCAGGCTTCAATATTAAGTTCAAATTCTGAGAGCAGTTATTGGAAATTTTCTGAAGTTCAGGAATTTCTCAGCCCTGTTTCCAGCAAACACACACCAATTTACCATTCCACACCACAACACCTGCACTAGCAGAGAAACAATGTGAAATTCTGTGATTTTGCAATTTGAGTTTGAAAGTTAAGAATCCTGTACATTTCAATAACAAGAACCTACTGAACTAGCTAAGTGAAAAATTAAACCCAGGAAGGTAAATGCATTAAATTTTATAAAGCTTAACAGTTAAAATTAAAAACATGAAAAATTATTCTGCCTGTCCGTGATCCACAATGAAACTGGTATCACATCTTGCACATGTGGCGTTCTCAGGAAGTAAATCTATGGAGCAAGAGGTGTGACAGAATGAAAAGGAGAGATAATTAAAGGGCAAATTGGTCTGCTTTGCTAAAACAAATGACCCAGGGCTTGCTGACCTTGGCTGGGACCCAAGGGTTTGCATTTTCACATGGATGAGCAGCTGTTCCGGAACAATTTCCTCAATGAAACAAGCACAAACAGGCTCCCTGTCAGGCACACGTGTCTTCTCCCTCCACTTGGTTATTCTCAAAGCAGCTTACGGACTAAACAAGGTGATGACAAGGAAAAGAAAAAAAAAAACAACCTGGATGCTTTCATTCATCTTCTTTCCTCCACAGCAGAGCTGTGGTGAGCATTCTTCCCAGCCTTTTGGCCACAGCCTAGAATTCTTCGTTAGCACAAGCAAACATGAGCATTTCGTAAAAACCTTTAAATCAGGATGTAAAGAGCTTTCATATGCCAGTATCACCACAATTTTGAACTGCACTCTCTCCTAGACAAGAGCTAATTCAGCCACTAACTTAACTCTACTCATGTACAGGACAAGGCAGAGTCAACTCCATGTGTCTATGCAAGTTCCTAAGACACAGGGTCTTAAAGTTGCTGCTGATCAAGATCTGAATACTTTGTCCTTAGATCAGTGTGAATTTGTAGATTAAAGCAGCTCCACATGAGAGAGAAAAGGAGTAGCTTTAACAATATTAAGAGCTTGAAGGGTTGACAGCTTTAAAAAAATAGCTTTGGAGAAGTCTGAAATGGCAAAAAAAAAAAAAAAAGTCCCACTAATGCTGCATTCAATCTGCCAAAGGCAAGGTAGTGACAGGTGCTAAAATAATGTTACCTGTGCCTTGATAAATGCTAAGAAATGTGTCCAGCACTTGGCCATCCCCATGGCACCAGCTCATGCCTGACATAGGGAGCAGGCAGAGTTTTATCTTGCTTATCCCTACGGATTTGTCAATATTTTTAAGACGACCTCATCTACCAAGATGTGAATAAAAGGATGCCTGCCACATGCCCATTCACATTCTGGCACCTTAACTGCTTATTTTCTATTCAGACCACAGATTAGTAGTATGAAATGATTCCTTCACCTTTGAAGAATACAAAAACATTACCAAAACCCTCAAGTCTAACAGAAATGGCTCCATGAATTTCAAATTATCTTGGATCTCTGTAACAAATTACTATTTAAATGCAAATGCAACAGCTAAAAGAAAGAAAGAAAAAAAAACCATCCTGACAAATCCTGCAGGTGCACGGCTTAACCACTGAGCACAGCCACCTTTGAACATGCAAACACTGGGTTTGACAGTGGAGACTGAAGTAGGTAATATACACCTCTTGAATTCCTTGTGACTTCTGTGACCATTTCATTTTTTTTCTAAATCCCAGGACTACAAATATAACAGTTCTTTACTCACTCTCACAGACTGTCAAGTTGATTTGCCATAAATATAATTAAAAATAAGACGCCAAACCGATGCAAACTATAAAAAACCCACTGGTGTCTTGGAGTTTCAGTGCACAATCGTTATTAAACCCAAACTGCAAAGCCCAAACGCTCGAATGACACGTTCAGCCCTTGGACTCTGCAGCCACAGACCCGACAGGACCAGCCACGCTCCAGTCTGGGTTTGACTGATGCTTTCAACATGTGCAGACAAACTCACTCAACCAAGCAGCCAATCAAACTGCTCAGAAATCCGTGCCAAACGCATCCAGCAGACAGCTCCTGGAGCATTTTCTGGCTTATTTACACGACAGCACCTTTGCTGTTTACACTGGAGCCTCTTGAAAGCCGTGCGCATTGCTGGTGTTTGCTGCTTGACCCGCTGCACGCAGCGGGAGGCTCGAGCACGTCCAACCTGGAGTTAAACAACAGCACCCCACACTTTCATGTCAGAACCACGAGATTCCTACTCAGCAGTGTGCTGGTTTGCAGTGTGTGTCTCCCAGATGTTGTATTCTGGTTTGGGGCATATTCTAGAAACAATGCAGTAACCTGTAAAAACAGGAAATTAACTAAAAGCTATCCGTTGCCCTGAACATGCCCTGTCCAAAGCTACCACAGTACTACAGCAGTCATACAGCAGCATTATTTCAGCTGAATTCTGAGAGGAAGGCAGGTTGAATGCTCGCTTTTGTCCACCACAGAACTATGAATTAGTAATTTTTCAAGCATCAAACGTTTGTTGTTGCAAACATGAAGTGGTTTGAATTTGGAGATACTCATCCTGAGAGCATGAAGAGCTGTCCCGCTCCCCACCTGCCATCCTGCATCATGGTTTTGGGGTTCACCACTCTTCACTAATTTTACAAGCAGAAAAAGTCCAGACAAGGTCAACAGGCTGTTTAGCAGCCTGGCACATATTCTCCTGGTGAATCCACAGCTTCTCCTTCTGCCATGGGGCTAGAAGGGAAGGACAAAGTGCCTGGGGACAAGGACCCAGAGTATACAGCTACCCTACACCAGTGACAAAACATCAGTGACCACACTCTGCAGCGATGACATTTAAATTTATACATTATGAGAAACTTGGACAACCTAAAGCTCACCAAAGTCTTTCAAAAAGGTTTGGCAAGTAAATTTGTTCAGCCACAGAGAATGGAGCTGGACAAGGGAGATTCTTCAGGTCTCTTGCTGTTCTTCAGCATTCCCAAGTGGGTTTTGTCTCTTTTTTAAACTAGACTAATATATCTATCACTCTAGAGTTTCAATTTACAGGCAGTATTTTGGAATAGAACATTTTTTGTTTTTGTTGTTTTGAACAGAAATGGAGTATTTTCCTGTCCTAATCTGAACAAACAAGTCAGAGTCTTTTGCTAAAATAAACCCTTTCTGATGGTTAGCTCACCAGCCGCTACTGCAAAAACACTTGCAAAGAGTATGTTGCAATACTTCAAGCATTGAAAATAAGCATATTCCCATGGCAATTCACCAGATGGGCTACAGATTGTAAATCATAAATGTCTAGACTGAAACACAAGAGACAAACATCTGTCTAAAATCAGTTGACTTGAATGGCAAATACTGTTAAATAAATTAGGACTACTTTGGAAACAAAGAGAACAACCAACTACTTGAAAACATCTGAAATTAATCCATTAGCACACAAGCCACAACACAATAACCTGAAACTGGAGAGACACATTCATTTCGTGAGGAATATTAGCCCAAGATGACATCCTGACATCTGAGGCAGGAGCACAAAAGCGTTTCTGTGACCCAGCACCACGTTACCCCGCAAGGACTCACGAATCCATCCCCAGAACATCTGGCTGGAGCAGGGTTGTTATTCCCCTCGCTTCACAAGCGAAACTGTGGGACAAAGTAATGAAATGCCTGATGCAGGGTCACACAGGAAGTTTGTGGGAATGCAACTGGACACAAACCCAGAATAGGATTTAGGTCATAAAGCAGTACTTAAGCCTGACTAAAACTTCAGGCTGCAAAAAAAATTGTAGGGTATCGCAGAAAAAATATTCTGTTTTGGGAAAAAAGTACTTCTTCCTTAATGTCTACTATCTTCTTTTTCCTTTGCATAACCCTTTGTTTTATGACAGAAATATGCCAGAATGTCCATGGATGAACAGAGAGAACAGCACTACCAAGAAATGTGAGAGAGAAGAGACTGTACAGAAAACTGCAGCCCGGCCCTTGCATAAAGCTGCAAGAGAGAAAAGGAGACCACAGAGCTGAATTCAGAAATGGGGAAAACCCATCGAGTAACTACTGCCAAGCCACACAAATGATGGGAGATCTCTGTCAGCAGCAGGCTTCGCTTTTGCATAAAAAATACCTAATTTAGCAAGCTATGAACAACTACAAAAGGATTAGGACTCTCCAGATCAGCCTCCCACCAGACTTATATAATCAGTGGACTAACTTTTAACTAGAGCTTAGTCTCAAGAGAAACAGATGTCTTGAAGTGAGAATTATTTTACTTTTGCACCAGTTATCAACAGCATTTCCATTTGCATACAATATGACATTATTTGCCTGACAGACAGACAACAAACCATGAGAACATCACTAAAAATATTATTTTTCCCTTTTCAATTTTGAGACAGCTCTTCAACACATTCTGGTGATATAAATGTGTGCATGTGCCAGGTTTCAGCCTCATTTATAAAAAGGCATTCACTTGCAGAAAGTTTTGTTCTCTGCAACAGGTTTATACAAATACTGAACATTCAGCTCTGAGCACAATCTCCATCAAAGGCAGCAATAATTATACAACACCACTTTCCAGCAACAGTAGAAGAAAATGCTGCAATTATTCACAATATAATTATTTCATTCCCATGGCAACACCAGAAGGACTGTACAATCAGCAACAGACCCAAACCTGGCCAACAATGAAGTTACACAGAACATTCTCTTCCACCTGCCCCAAACAAGGCAGCAATTAGGTGATGGCTATTCTTCACCTGTCCACCCACAGGGAGAAATAGCAGCCAGCCAGTGAAAACTGAACTAAACCAAACCTCCAGCCCTCCCTCCCTGCCCAGCACTGCCACAGTGCCACCCATCACCATCACAGGGCTGACGAGTTTTGTTTGTTACATGTTTGGATCCTGAACTTCAGTGAATCATCTCAGAGTCTCTGTTTGAATGTGCTCATCAAAAACACAGCAATTAACATCCACCTGTCACAAACACGCACTTTTTATCGTGCGAGGGTGGTTCTCAGGTAGGTTCTGGGCTATTTTGTGAGGCTGTGGTGAACTGCCATCTCCCTGGAGCAAAAGCACATTTCATATATACATAAGATATAAGTATTTTTCAGTCGTGCATATATATTTTCAGTAAGTATTAAAAGCAAATTTCACTATATATTAGTATTCTCTGTCCCTCTGTAGGGAATTTTATTATAGTATTCCACTTACATTTCCAGAATTAATATAGAAAAAAATGCAACCGAAAATGTAAAGCATGACATTCAGCACAGGGCTTGGAGATGCTGTTGGCGAGCCCAGGGCTTTCCCAGCTGAGGTTTGCTCATCAGAGGCAGAGCCATCTCCTCCTTCCTTCACAGGGATTTCACAATTTAATTCCCATTAAGAATTAAAAAATTAAAAGCTGCATCTTAAGTGAAGAAGTCTCAACCAGAGCATTGTTCTCCTGGATCAGAGAGTGCAGCAGCCAAGTATTTCCTGAAACAGGGAGCTGCTGGAGCACCAGCTCTACCTGAGCCTCTCCTGACTGATGCTGCTTCTTCAGCATCTCCAGTGACATCCCCACTTGTGTCTTCCATTGCCTACCTGCCTTTGCATTGAAACAAACTTGCACTTCTCTCCTTTTACACTTTTGCTTCTTCACTCTCCACTCATAACAGAGGAGCCTTCTGCTATTTCCCTTCCAACAGCCTTTCCTGAAATCCCTCACTGCCCCATCTCCTTCGAGACTGCCCTTCCACAGCTCAAACCAAATCCATTTTCCAAGCTTTTCTCACAGCTCGTGTTCACAGAGCTCGGATTCTCTTGGCTGCTGGTCTCCAAACATTCTGCAGTCGTGCCAAGCCTGAAGGAAGATGCTCAAATCCCACCTGAGAGCCACCTGGACCGCAATGAGGCATGGGAAGCTGGTTATGCTCACTCTGGTTCCTCCTCACAGCTTTGACTCCAGCAGACTCTTCCTCAGCTGCACAGTGGCTGTCCCAGAAAGGCACTAACTCACTTTTTCACATCCTGCTCTCATTTATAAACATTCAAGGTGAGGAGGAAGGCTGTCAGTCACCAGGTTATGCTTGAAGGGCCCTGTCACCCTCCCCTCGTTTTCACTTCTTCTCTCATATTTCTAAGCTGAGTTTTTGCAAAGAGCACATTAGTTGACTTGTGTTTAAAATATGCCTCTGGGCTACTGACAGCATTGCATCCTTCAAAAAACAAGCCATAAATTCTTATTTTCCCATGTCTCCAGACAAAAAAAAGTCCTAGCACACAGCATGATGTAGTGGGAGAGTGAGACTCTGCCCTTTCTAAATAAACTAACTATCAATGAGAACCAAAGATCATGTAATTAACGAAATTATTCCAATTATTTAAATAACATTTCTAACCAGAACAGTTCAAGGACAGTTCCTACATAGCACATTTGAAATACTCTGGGTTTTCAGGCACATTAAAGGGAGTTTTTAGTTGGCTATAGCAAAACTAACATAGCGAACTAACTTGTTCGCTAACTGCAAAACTAATTTACTACCCCAAACATCCGTCGTGCAGCTCGACAGAGATTAAAAGCCCCCTTTCCTCCAGGGAGTGAGCATTTCAACTGGCCATCACTCTTCAGAGCTTATTAAAAAGTTTTCAAACACGGGAGTGAAACGCTTTTCTTTCAGCGTTCCCAGGTCTTCAGCGTCTCCGTCCTGGCAGAGGAAGCAAAGCCGCGCCGTGCCGGGGGCTGCCTCCACTCTGGGGGCTCCATGGGCGCAGTTGTGTTGGAATAATCCCATTTCTGGGGCCCTTCCCAGGCTGAGGAAGGATTACCCACCCAGCACAGCAGCCCGCCATGACAACTGCACCCGCAGGGCCTGGAATTTGCAGAGAGGAGCAGGGCTCCGGGAGAAGGGATTTAGCCACTTCACAACTATTCAAGGAATGCTCTTGATTTCCTCTTAACAACCTCAGGTTGAAAAACTGTCCTCTGAATTATTTGAATTTCTACTTCAGCTCTGTTGTTGGGATCTAACATCTCAGTTAGTAAAGGAAGAGTCCAATGGGAAGGGAGGGGAAGTGGCAGTTAAGAAAACATGGGTAGTGTTTCATTAAAAAAAAAAGAATCCTGCAATTTTCAAAAGGTAAAATTCTAAAAGGTCTCTTTGGTCGTTGTTGTTTGCACATGCAAACAAGTGGAAGGACTGCGTGTGCCCTGACAGAAATGGGGAGCACAGCAGCCTTCATTTAATCTTAGAATCACAGAATGGTTTGGGATGGATGGGACCTTTAAAGTTCATCCAGTTCCACCCCCTGCCCCAGCTTCCACTAGACCAGAGGTTGCTCCAAGTCCCATCTAGCCTGGCCTAGAACACTTCCAGGGTTGGGATAAACTGACTGATTAAAACACAAATCTCACCCACCTTTTTTCATTTAATTTATTTTTAAGCAATAAAAAAACCCAAAGAAAATCTTTCTTCCTTGCATTTTTGCACCTAAACAACTATCCACCTTTGATGCAGGTAGAAACCATAAATTCTCTTCAAAACCTCTTGCGTTTGAATGCTGTTTCTAAGTCCCCAACACTTCATACAGGTATAACTGTACAACTTGAGCATTGTACCCACAACCAAAGGGCTTCACTCTCAAAAGAGGAAGACTCCACAGGTGTGCTCTTCTTTCTCCCCACTTCCACTCAAGCAGTGAACAGCATTTATTTGTTTCTAAACCATTTCAGTGACCAGGCAGCACTGATGAAGGTGCAGGAATACCTGGACTCACAGTTGCTGCACATCCAAAAGTATCTCACAGGGAGCAAAACAACCCACTGGGTCATACGAGTTTGTGCATTAGCTCTCCCAGCACACAATTAAAAAAAATAAAATAACAAAAACAATTTGTCCTGGTGACTCAGAGTCTCCATGGCTCGAAGAAAGCCCTGTTTCTGTAACACTGCATCATGCTGGCTTCAGATCTATTCTCATGGGGCTCAGGCTCGTGACTCAACTGTTTTCCCCTGTATTTGCTCATGTAGTTGCCCATCAAGAAGTTACTGAAATCTGCACAGATCATAAGGTTTGGCTAAAAAGAAAATCTAGAGAAATTAGTATCACTGGAAAATATAAAAAAAACTCAGTATCATTGTTATTTTTCTTGGAAGTCCAGAAATTAACACTCACCAACCTCTCTGGTTAAAGACTCTCTGCCTTGTTTACCACAAGCCTTTCTGATGTCAAGATTGCAATGATGTTCAGCAACTGAGTTGGAAAATATCAGAAAAAAGCATTTTGGAGAAACACACCTAAGGCACTGGCTGCTTTATTTGCTGGGAGTGCTTGACAGGTTCAGTTCATTATGTTAAATTCAGAGCAGTTTTACTCAACTTCCATCGAATTTCTAAGTCTGTTGTGCTTTTATTTCAGACCTAGAAATGGGGTGCTGGCCAAGAAAGATGATGCATTCAGAAAAAACTACTTCATGCCATGGACATGTATTTCTCCAACAAGCTTCTTGTCTTCATTTGCAGCATCCCCAAAGACCTAATACGGTGATTTTTTCCAAAGCGAGTTTTGACCATGAGCTTTTCATCTCCTTTTCTTTCTGCTTCTTTCTGTGCACTCTCTCTCTTGTCACACTCCTGATGCTGCATTTTATGTCCAGGTTACCCCAGCCTTGGAAGGCAAATGAGCCTTTGGTTTGCAGGCAACTTTGCTGTCCACCAGAGAATTTAACATAAGACATTAAATATTTTCAGCTGTACCCCAGACAGGAGGTGGCAGAACAGCCTGGCACAACAGAATCACAGTCACATTTATTTGCCAAGAGAAAGCTGAGCAAAGATTACCCCTTGCACAAAACAGCATTAAAGCACCTCTAAACCCCATCACACATCACCTGGTAAGCCCTAATGCTCCCTTTATAGGAGAGCACAGCAAAGAAGAGAAACTATCAGACAGCAAGAGAAAGAATTAGGGAAATAAATAAATTGCAATGATGCTCAGCTCTCTAACTACTAAATCACTCTGCCTCAATACCTAGGATTCAATAAGTCATATAACAACCCAGAGCCATGGTCAAAGAAAACAACAAAAAATTCTCAGAAAAATTTGGTTTGTCACTTCACATTTTGCCCTGCATCTAAGTTACATTAAATCAATATCGTTTGCATTAGGGAAAATATCTTTTCTAAAAATTTTGCTATGTCAGTGCAATAGAAATATTGTTCCACACCACCTGTTTTAGATGTTCCCCTCCTTCCTTTCTCTAATTTCTAGATATCTGTGCACAGTTATACATGTCATACATTAACTAATTCTGAAAATTACAGTCAAATTTATAGCAAACATTTATGCTGTCATACACGTAATAAGTCTGAAAAAATTAAGAACAGTGAGAGTGTATCTATTTGTGGACATAGATCATTTTCATCTATCCCATTCCTAACTGAAATACCAAAGAATGCAAAATGCCCCACTGTGATCCACTCAGAAAAATGTTTACAGTGACTGCATGCACAGCAAAATGTTCACTTTTCCAACACTCATCCAAACACGAGGGTATCACTATGCCCAATCAGTACACAGCAACTTTCAGGCAAGCTGAAATCATTCTCCAACCAAGCTTTCCCTATAGAAAACACAAATTCACCAAAATTAAACTATATTTCATGGAACACTCCAGTGCCACTCTGATGAGAGCTGAGCAGGCTTTTCAAGTGGCACTCAGCAGCTGCCGTGGAACCTCTTCCACTGTCCACCAGGAATTCAAAGAGACCTGACAAGCTGAAGATGCTTTCAGGATCTTCCTGCACCTACCAGAGCAAACCTGTGGCCAACTGCCCCAGATTCAAGTTTCCTGACAAAAATACATTATGCTTTTGTATGTCAAACAGAGAAACTCACAGCTTGGCACAGAATGTGGTACCATCTTTACAGCTGGCATTACAGCCAGACAAGGCAGCAGCCACAGCTGGAGCCCACCAGTGTGATCCTGGGTTTGCTGGTGGTGCAACATCTCTGGGAATAATTCCTACTCTGGCACGCTCAGGTTTTCCTGCTTAGCCCATTCTTCCTACAAAGGCCAGGTCCATATGAGATTCTGCTGAGATGTGGCCATAACTAAACACTTCCTTATAGGCTGCTCTGCTTTAGAATTTGGCTTCTGACTATCAAGCCATATATGATAAAAGATAAGGGAACATCTGGTAAAAATTGCTGTTGCAATTTAACTTTGCCTGCTTTAAGATAAATTTCTGACCATCATGCACTCACAGATATTTCACAACGCAGCACACCATACTGAATCCATTAGCCAGAGCCATTTACAGGTATTTCATAAAAATGTGCACCACATCCGGACATTTTATCAGTATCTCCTAGTACAGCAAACTACACAAACCTCAGAGGGTGAATAACTTCCACATACAATTTATAATATACCATGAAGAGCTTATAAACACTCTTACGTGGTTAATATTTTTTTTTTTCTTTACGTTTTCTCACTATAAATGATTGACTATAGTTTATGTCAATACTGCCTGGAGAATGAGCTGTCACTATAGAAACAGTGACAGCAGTGAAGTCCTTCCTCCCTCTCCTGCACACAAAAGTCCCGGAACAAACACATTCTTGTTATTTCTCAGATAATGTGTGCACATTGTCAAGTCCTGAGCAAAACTCAGGATTTTTCACTTGGTTTTAAAGTGCATTTTTTATTTCCAATCTTCACAACAGTCTTTCCTTCCATGTAAAAAGCTCCCCCACTTTGGAATTGCAAAATTGCTTGTGAAGCATTCTGAAAACAAAAATAGATGAGCACTGCACTTAAAGGAATTATAATCCATGTTTATTTAAGTTAGATACAAATATAGTTCAGGAATGGGAGAATGCTGCTTGGGGGAGGGAAGGGAGCAAGGGTGAAATTTTGCTTATGCTGCAAAGAGCCTCAAGTTACTTCACCACGTATTGTAATTTTCAGATCAATTCACCAAAATCATAAGTTATCTACAACCAAATATCACAAGCATAGAATTAAAGCTTATATAAATTCCTTTGACTCCATAAGCTCGCACAGGTAATGGATCAATTAATGCACCAATTAATGCACATGCTGCTGTGGAATCAGGCCTTACTATGGTAATTTTCCAAAACACAAGTATGTTTACAAACTACAGCTGAAGGCTTAGAAGATGAAAAGAATTATTTTACAAGCTCTATATTAGTCTCCTAGAAGAGAGCTGGGATGAACTTGCTAGTGACAGCAAACATTTTTTCAAAATAAACAGAGCAGTATGTTAAAAATGCGCATTTACTTTTCCCCTCCAAGAATAGTGGATGCAGCAATATTTTAATGCGAAGAAAAGTTTCAATCTATAAATACAGCGACAAATGCTGAAAATCCCATCCCTTCTTCTTAACTTCCTTCCCTTTCTGAACCCCTGCATTAAAGGCTGTGCTCTCATACGGTCACCAATGGGTTTTTTTGACATTGCAGAAGGCTGAAAGGAATATTTCTCTCTCTCTCTCGCATTCAGAGCGGCTGAGCACAAGAGGAGCTATTCAAGCCGTGATGGAGTGCCTCACAGAGACTGCAATATGTTCCCAGTTGGCAAGCAGGGATCTGTTTGGACAGTGAGCCCAGCCATCCCCTCGGCAAACACCAGCATTCCTGGGACGCGGCGCGAGCAGCACTGCGGGCCCTTGTCGGGGCTCCCGCAGCCCATCAGCTCCGGCCTCCAGAACAAACACCCCTTTGTGCCCCGCTCACAATCCAACGGGCTCCACAAGAAAAAAAGCTGTCTCCCTGCGCTCAGCCTCAGGTTGGGATCCAAAAAAATATTCTGAAGCCGCGAGACGGGGAGGAAATACTCTTAAATATGATTCTGCGGTGTCTGTAGCAGCTTAAACTTCTGGACAATATTACAAATCTGCCTTTGGATGCTTATGTGGTTCCTAATGCTGTGGCTTTTTGAGTGTTTCTAAAGAACTAATCATAGTCACCGAGTGACAAACAGGCTGCAAGTTAGCAGTGGGTATTAAAACTAAAACACACCCTTGGGCCAAGCAGACTGCAGCTCTTCTCCAGTATCAGCAGTGGGAGCCTTCCTTAGAGAGAAGGAGAGATTCTGCCTCTCCTGAGCACATGTGCCTCTCAGGTGGGCACAGAGATGCTCACACACCCCGGCCAGCCTCCTGGCACCCATTGTGGCAGGGGAATTGCAGGTTCATGTCTGCACTCCCTCCCCTCTGCCCCAGCTCACTGCATCCCTGCAGGAATGGAACAGGGCTTCATTCCCATCCGTGGTTATAACATCAGCTCCTGCTGCAGGAAGCCGAGAAGTGTCTGTAACA
The DNA here is from genome assembly GCA_013400435.1 of Pycnonotus jocosus. Taxonomy (NCBI): domain Eukaryota; kingdom Metazoa; phylum Chordata; class Aves; order Passeriformes; family Pycnonotidae; genus Pycnonotus; species Pycnonotus jocosus. Next base: position 207,278 of record VWYP01033786.1, read on the forward strand.
CAGAGAGACTCTGACACACGGCACCAGGCCTCCAAGCAATCAATGGGAGTAATTAGCTTTTCTCTGCCCGACGTGTGCTCCATCTTAACTATTGCTATTTTGAACTTGTAGAATTCATTAACTCAGCCCTAACAGAGAGATACGCAACTTCTACATGCTTAATCAAACGTCCTCCTTCAAACAGGTTCATGGAGTGGCAGATTCTGAGAAAAAACCCTCAAAACTATAAAAATCCACGAGAACAGCCCTGCTTGAACACACTAATGCTACAAAGCACCTTGTATCAGCATGATCCCACATCCTCTTCTGAATCTGATGCTTGACCCCATTTCAGTCAGTGGCTGGGCTGGAGGTGGGATTTTTGGTTTGTCTGTTGTTGGGATTTCAGGAAGGGAGAAGCACTGAAAGCAGGAACAGTTTTCTACTCTGATACACCCCAGTTTGAGAGTAACCTCTCCATGAGCTCCTTGACACCTTCAATGAAGAGGGGTAAATTCCTTCTCTGAAGCTTTGAAAGGCGTTGTGCAAAGGAGGAGCAGGAGGAAAAGGGCAAGTGGGAACCCTGAAACTCATGGGATGGTTTTTTTATTTGCCTCCCAGCTTCCAAGGCTGCCTGCTGGCAGCACCACGTCTCTCAGGTACTGCCCTGCAGCCCTCAGCAGAGCTCCATAAATGTTAGGAGAGCTTGTACGTATGGAAAAAGTCTGTATTTACACAGCAATAACACACCACTCACCATAAGCCTAAACATGAATCCCAACCAAAGGGCTTTCCCTAAATGAAGGGGATGGGGGTCTCTTTAAACATTAAGTGCAACAAAATTATACCATGGAAACTCTGGGACATTATTCAAATCATCCACATGAATAAAACATCCCACTTTTGCCAAGTTTTGTTCAAGCTGACTTCAGCTTTCTGCTTAAACAAACCTCAGGCAATACTGACATCATTTGTAGCAAAGGCAGCATTTTATTTAAGCTTGAAATCTGAGGGTGTTGGGTAGATTACCAAATAAAGAGTTGATTTTTCATCTAAAGAATCTCAAATGACCTGACTTCAAAGGCTGGATTTAGACTTACTAAGCCAATGGAAAACAAACATCTTTAATCTCCACACTGACATTAAACTCAAACAGAAAATAACTCTGGGAAAAGCCCTTTATCATCAGGCTACTACACAGAAATAGGGGAAAGGTGGGGGAAAAAAAATCCAGATTATTCTACATGAATAGCCTGCCTCACAGGCAAGGTTACCTAGTTCCTCTCTTCCTGTTATATTTTTCCAGCCCATTTTACTCCTCTCCTCTTCAAATGTTAAATTAGGCCAGGCATTGAGCCTTGATTAACACACCTGAACACTGAGAATTTACTCCAGGGCAAATCCAGGCATTTACACACATATGCAAACACCTAAATTATCCATCCTCTGCATTTAGATGCTACTGCACTTTAGCTAAGAAATAAGTTGCACATGAAAGAAGACAGGTCTAAGCACCAAGCGATCATTTTTGGCCATGGATATACTAAGTTATTAGACCTGAAGCCTAATTTTAGTACAAGATTCAACTTTGCCTGTTCCTCATCTTTGAAGACTAGAAACCATGTGCCTGGCTAAAAAAAGACACACTAAAATCAATTATCTTCTTCTCCATCTCAAAAACAACTGTTTTCAAAAACTGCTGAGAAACCCCAAAATATCCAATACTTCCCAAAAGAAGAGAGGGTAGGGAAGGAAACCATCTCCTTTACCCCAGGAACACAGCCACTAAATGTGGCCCAGGCACAGAGAGGTGACAATCTGCCACTGAGATGAAACAGGCTCTGGGTTTGAAGGCAGGAACGGTTTAACGATGAACAATGGAAAACAATATTCAAAGAAGACACCACAAATTGTTTGAAACTACGAGATGAAATCTGCTTGGGGGAATTCCAAGGCAGAACCCAAGGCAGCACATCTATCCTTTATTCAGGCATGAGAGGGTACGTGATCTGCTGAGAGCTGTTGCAAGCCTCACGACTCAGACTTACAACAACACATCCACAAGTAATAACATGCCATCACATTTCTTTTTTCAACAACAGCATTGCCCTTCTTTTGAAAAGGAATATCAAGTTTCCTGCTGAATAAATTGAGGGAGCCTCATTATTTTTAGCATGCTAAGTGAGCCTGTCAATCACGGATATAAATACATACAATTAGTTTGATCCAGCAAGATCCCGAACACATGTAATTCTCAGCCTTTAGAAACCTGACCAACCCACAAAGGCACACACAGTATCTCACAAGTATGAAATTACATGGACTGTGTGTGTAGCTTAAAAATACAGAGTGGTAGAAATACTGCTCTAAATGGAGAAGTCCATGTGCTCTCTTTTCACAGAGGCACTGAAGCATCCATCCAAGTTTTTTTTTAATTAATTTCATCATTCCAGTGTTGTCAGGTGGCACATGAGGCTGAACTCCACCCCACCTTTGAGGTGCAAACAATAAATGAACTTCGTTTGGTTAAAAGAACAGCACACTCTTGAAAAGCACATGATCTCTGGTGAACTTTTGGAAACTCCTCCAATTCACCTTCCAGTTTTAACAACACAGAATCCCAGTCTCCATGTGGCAGAACAACACACAGAACCCATTAGCTATGAAATTCAACTGGCACTGGGCAGATGCCCCAGCAGATCACAGCTTCTGCCAGGTCATTACACCTTAATTTAACCTGCAGCCTTGCTGACAACTCTGGGTAGGTGTCTGAACCTGACTTGTGTTTGAGAACACAAAACGCACAATGCTGCTAAGTGGAAAGCATTTTAAAAACATTCTTGAATGGAATTGTTGAATATTTATGGACAGAAGTAGATCAGCTGTAACTGGAATGGAAATCCACCCACATTTCAACCCCCACCTTCAAAACACCAAGCTGGGAATTTGTGATGTATAACTTCAGAAAGGTCTTCAAGGAAATACAGCCTGGGGTTTAACTACCAATTCTGCTTTTGTCCAGATGGAGAAAATAGCTCTTGTAACTAAAGGAAAACCCATTACTACTGAGGATATGGAGTAGATGGAGTCACTCTTTTCCAAAGTGCACAGCACTATGATGAGAGGCAGCAGACACTCAAACGCGTAAAATTGCAGTCACATATAATGAGGACTTTTTTCTTTCTTTTTTTTTTTTTTTAATTCACTCACCATGAGTGTGATCAAATGATAGGTTGCCCAAAGAGGCTGTGGAATCCCTATCCTTGGAGATGTTCAAGACTCAGCTGGAGAAGTCTGTGAGCACCTGCTCTGTTTGGCTTTGGAGATCCATCTAACCTAAATAATTCTATGATTTAATTCTGCAGTAAAAAGCTTTAACGCTTTTAAAGCATTTTCATAAGCCTGGAGCCTACAAAGGCTTCTTAAAAATACAAAAATTAAAAAACAAAGACATGCAAACAGCATGAAATGTCCCATAATAATGAGGAAAGTTTACACAATACAAGGTTTCTACTCATGTCTGTTAAGTGAGTTACGGTCTGTTAATTACTCCATGGCAGCCAGTTTCTTATGAACCCACCAGGCATGAAAAGAATGTGAGGAATATCAGGTAGAAAACACCTGGAAATTTCTTCTGCCACAATTTGTTTCAACACTTGCTAATACTGTGTGAATTATTTATACAAAAAGACAGGAATGCACCAGAGTACCAAGGAAAGTCTAAGAATCTTTTGAGACATTTCATTTTTGCAACTTTAATCCTGCTACCTTCTCAGTTTTCCTCTGATGTAGGGTAAACAGTATGGACAAAGCAACTTTTCTCTTGAAAGCATTGCCTCTAAATACTCCTGCTATTAGCAAGAGCTCCTAAACCTGGCAGGTCACTGTTGATATGATCAAACAGCACAGAGTTATTTAATGAAGTCCACTGGATAAAAACTACCCAGCCTGCATTCATCTTTGAACAGTGAAATTGTTTTTGCTTTATTTGATTTTAAGACTGCCGGTAAGAAAGCCTATTAAGAAAGATCTTTTTAAGCTCTCAAAAGTATAGCTGGATACTTTGTACCACTGCTACTCATGATCAGCATTAAAATCATTCTAATCAGATAATTTCAGGGCTTTAGGGAGCCATGCTCTACCATCTGGGGACTGACCACACTGCACTAAATCAGGCACAATTCTATAGACGTTGAAGGAATTTGTATTATAAAATTATCGAACTAATCTTACAGGCCATGTTTTGCCATGTACCAATTTGAGTAACACGTACAGTCCAAATGATAAAAAAGCTCTTAACAAACAACAGCTGGTAGCCAGGAACAGTTTGCAGGTGGCAAGAGAACACCACCAGGAGTGGTACCCATGTGGCACAGGCTGAAAACCTCCATCCAGGAGCCCTGTCCATCCTCTTCTGCCTGAGCATCACTGGAGCACTCACACCTCAGGAAACAACTGGAGGAAGCATCCTGCAGGGCTGAGGAGGAGTGGGCTTCTACAATCATTAAGAACCATCACCGTCACACAAATATTTCTCATTCCCCAGAAATACTCCACTGGTTATTGAGGTCCTCAACGACTGGATTGACCAAAAAAGTCTGTACTACAACATGAATGTTGTAAATAAACGTTATTTACATATTTACATCTTATATATAAATAAGATTTCACAGGATGGGGTAGAGACCAGACTAAGAAGACCCAGAGGGTTTAAGAGTTTGGCAATAAATATGTGAAAAACCAACCACCTTGAGACTGATCCCAGTAACATTTGTTCAATTACTCCTGTATATAAAGATGCATTTTTCTATACTCAAGTTTCTTAATGCTTGGAAATGTTTCCAACACAAGCAGTACAAGCTCATCCTGGTGGACTAGTGCATAAACAACCCTCAACTTCAACTTCTGAAAATTTACTTCCATCATAATTCTGTGAGGACTCTTAACTTTAGGAGAAGAGGTGCTCTAAGTGATGGCAGGATTTAAAATCCTCCAGACCTGGAAAGCGTTCTGACTGCACTGAGGCATCTTCTACCCCAAAGCAAACGTTCCCACCCCAGTGGTACAAGGCTCCCCCTGCACACCCAGTCTGAATCAGAAGAGGCATCCACTTCATCTGACTACTGGGAATGTTTGCTGGGTCAGTGGTTACTAAATAAACCAGGCATTCAGACTTCCAGTCACTCCAACAAACCAACCCCCTTCTCCAGTGTCATGAGACAAGCACAGCTCAAACAAATTTGGAAATTAGTCTTTCATCAGCAGTTTCTCCAAGTTCAATATTCTCCTGTTTTGTGTCTCTGACTAGGCATAAGAAGATGATTTTTGGTTTTGTTAAGCAGCAGTTCCATCAGAGTACTGTTTTAAAAGGTAACACTATATGTTTTAATCACAAAATTAAAATGTCTGAAGTTACAAACAGTTGTCTATTCTGGTTAGCACTAACCTGTGATATCCATGTCCATCTCTATTCCAGCTGGGAGAGCCCCATAAAAGACAGTTACCTTGCTCAGCAAGAATATTTAACGTGCATCAAAAATATTCAATTTTTAATTATAAAACCCTTCTGTTAGGTTTCCTGTTTTTCCTGAGACACAGGACAGAGTGAGTGATTTGCAAAAATCCTGCACTTGGAGCAGCAGGAAGATTTCCAAAGCCACCTGGTAAAAGTATGACAGGCAAATCCCAAAAGCTGCTGGATGTCAGAGTTCTCTCTGTGACAAAGCTTTGAGCTGCAAAGGGCAAAACACCGGGGCCAAAATCCCCCAGGTGCTGTTTTATGGCATCTTTGTGGGATGTCTCCATCCTGCCAAAGGCCCCTGGGAAAGACATCTTTGGAGGGGGAGAAATGCAAACAAAACAATAAAATCACCCAAGGAGCTGCCCACAAAAAGTTATTAGAACTGATGATGTTTTTTTCAAACATTAAAAAACATCCCCCCCCCAAAAAAAAACCCCCACAACCCAACAACAACAAAAAATCCAGCTGCATTTTCAGCCCTCTCATCCTCAGCAGAACTCTTCCTGCAAGTAGAACCAAAGAATGCAGAAATGTGTTTTCATATAGGAAAATAATTCAAAGCTAAATTATTCCCCTTAAATCCTATTTATATTAAATCACTTTTACTTAATAAAAATGTAAATAAGTACGCAAACACCTTTTGAAGACACCCACTTACTTCTGTGTATACCTACCAAGGGGAATTGTCTACCTATTTTTTAAAAGAACAAAAGGCTTTTCCTCTGGTAAATAAATAATTAATTTAAAAATTAATCTTGTTTATTAATTGTTGCCTTTTGAATGAGCAAAGCTTTTAGTTGTGTCAAAGCTATTAACAGTGGCAGTTGTACATTAAGCAAATTAAATATTCAGCAGCCTCACTTCAGTGCCCTTTTGTAATTGCAGATTGGTTACCAAACACCTCGTCTCTTTGGTAAATAAAAGGGTATTGCTGCATTTATTTTAAAAGCTCGTTTCAGAATTCAGGAGAGATTTAATGCAAATTATTATGAAAATTATGTAAATATCTACGGAATTTTTGCTTTTACAGAAAATCATGGCAAGAGTGCTTTTCCTAGGAACTGTCCCCACTCCATGTTTAGAATTCCTTGGATGCTTGAGCACTATCATTTCAGCATCAGGGCAAAAGTAACTGCAAGAATAATGATATGAGGCCATGCAGATAAAACATTGTGAAATAAGGATGGTCTGAAAGGTTTTGAAATCAACAGATTCCATTGCACAGCAAAATAACAGAGCACACAAAGTGGAAAGGTCTGCTCTACTAATAAAAGCTTGAATGTGCACTAATGCTCACAATTGCTATTAAGTGAGGGGAAAAAACTCCATGTATTGTGGTTTCCACTCTGACCAGTGACCCAACCGCGAAGAGAAACCAGGAACAATTTTTGTGCCATTGACTTTCTTGCTAGAGCAGGGCATTCTCTCTGATCAGCCACCAGCCGTACCAATTTCACCTGTATTCTTGAATAAAGTTGGCTCAGTCACTACAGAACTGCTACCAGGCAGAAGGAAGGTGGTACCAGCACCTTTTTCTAAAGTTATTTGATTGAACCCTCAGGAAGTGAAACATTTGAGGTGCCCTCTGTGCCAGGAGGGACCAAGAGCTGCATCACCTTTCACCCATGTTGCACACAAGCCCTCACCTTGAGATTAGTGCCCAAATATCACACCAGGCAAAACAACTTCTGTCTCTAAATTATATTCAAAAGGTCTGTGAGATACAGAGAAAGTTATAATACAGAAATCAAGAGAGGCTGCTCTGGGCACTAGTAGGCATAGTCTTGTGGAGAAGCAGAAACTGAGCAATTCTCTCATCACAACCAGTACAGCCCACTGTGCTCTGCATGCCCAGCTGAAGTGGATGTGATGTCTAACTGGAGAGCAATGGAAATAGACTGGTCCCAATTTGGATTTGGTATGAACTGTCTGCAAGTGAGGTTTACCAAAATAACTCATATATTCAAGCTGTTCTAAGGCACAATAGATTGCATTCTGCACATTATTACTTACATGGAGAGGTGTTTAATGGAAGAGAAAAACCTGAAGTCTCAGGCACCTGAGTTCAATAAGTATTCATGCTCCCTTGTTTTAATTAACATGACATTATTTTCATGGCAATCTATATATTCCATACTGCATGCAGATTGAAAAAAAAATTAAAAGCATTGTCCCAAAATCAAAACCGTGACGAGAAATGAAAGCTAAACAGACAATGCTACATGCAGAATCACAAAGAGAACATGGAAAAGCATCAAGAGGCTGAGATTTTAGAAAGTCTTTCTGGGTCACTCACTATTACAGCAGCAGCTAAAATTATATTTTAACCTGGCTTGTCTTGCAGTATCTAATAATCAGCTCAGCTTTCAGGCAATGTGAACCTGCCTGCTAAGATACCTTTGCAATACGTCATTCCAGATAACACATCCAGTGAAGCAGGTGCAGTTAAGGCACAGTTTTATGTTTGATTTCATAAGCTCACAAAAGGGGAGCTACAAGGCCAATTTCAAGCAGTCTGCAGCATCTCCTACATCACCAGGGCACAGACAGGCAAGTGGGTCCACTGGCACACAGGCAGGATGTGCTATTTTTGCAGTCACCCTAAGCAGACATAAAGCATTTCTAAGAATTTTAGAAACAGTCTCCCCGCACAGATGAACTGATATCCTTAATTTTCACTACTCGCCCAAAGAAACTGGAAAGTGAGAACACAATTCTACACAGCGCTGACACAAAACTCAACCAACAGCCCGAGGTTGGAAGCAGATTTGAAAACTGAAAATTAACAGCATTAACACACAAAGGAAGTGGAGAAGAAGCCTTAACACTTTTAGTACTATTTCTAAACCTTTATTATAGAAGGATGAATGTTATTACTGATTATCAAAGAGCTTGCACATGAGTCAATTTCTCATTCAACTGAACCAATTGCTGAAGACAGAATTGTTTCATACACAATTAATGTCTGTAACTTTTGACTTCCACATATACAGGATACAAAAACTTGCTCTTCATCCTTCACCAGGAGGGTGAATCCCCACAGGTATCAAAACCATCTGACACAAGTCTAAGCAAACATGTGATGTTTTTTAGATGCAGTGAGTAGGGTCTATGACACTGAAATCACTATTAGCATAATATATAACCTGCTAAGGTAAATAAATAAAATTGTACCATAGAAAAATACTCTTGGCTTAGACATTACATAGTACCTTTGCTGGGTGGTGAGGCACTGTAACAGCCCAGAGGAGCTGTGGCTGCCCCTGAATCCCTGAAAGTGTCCATGGCCAGGCTGGATGGGGCTTGGAGCAGCCTGGTCTGGTGGAAGGTGTCCCTGTCCATGGCAGGGGTGGAATGAGATGATCTTTAAGGTCCCTTCCAACCCAAAACCATTCCATGATCCTAACACATCATCTGTTTACTGCATCATTAAAGAGAAATGGAGCTCTCAGCCCACAAACTCTCGCAAGGCTGTTACACAGACAGGTTCAGTACAATTAAAAGATTTTATGTATTTTTAGACTATATACAGTATGCAATTGACCTTGTGGCATGCTCATCCACCCCCACATGTTACATGTAGAACATTACAAATATTGATACATTCTCTCTTTTCAGTTTCCCTCACAAAACACAAGAAATCTTGAACCAACAAGACGAACTGAGGAGCTTCGCCAACAAGTTCATTTTCTGCTCCTTTGGTCTAATGATTTAGGTCAGTCTCTAACAAAGTATTTGTTGGCATACAGTTACAAAAATTTTCTTTTCTTTAAAGGGTATAACAAGCTGCTAAAGGAAAAGGAAAATCAAAGGTGTAAATAAACCCACAATTGTTAAGTGAATGTCTGGTATTCTGATGTTGGACTTAACAGATGCATTTTTCCCTCAATGCAAACCACAGGCCTTGATTTTTAATACTTGCATTAATCTATAAGCATGCATTTCAATCTTCTACTTTGTATTTAGAACCAATCAGAGATACAGATCATGATCCATTAGCAGCTTATAGACTCAACATGATGAGGAGTTGTAGAAATCAACCTCACTCTGAAAGAAGAAGGTAGTTTCAGAGGTTTATTTAAGGAACCCCATGTCCTTAACACAAGAAAACACCAGACAAGTAATAAAAGGAGTTAACTGCTGAGTTAACTTCCTTATTTTTAATATCATTGTGTCATTAACAATCTCATTACCAGCTTATGCTCCAAGTCAAGCAACTGTTAAACTGTTTGAATTCTCATACTTTAAAAGGAAATGCACATAACATTTGGCAGAATCATAAAGGAAAATATGGATTTACTGGTTCACATCTGTGTATGTTAAACTTTTTAGGGTTTGTTCTAAGAACATTGTCCTAGAACAGTCAGGATGTCAAATTTAAATAATCTTATTAGAAGGCTGAAAACACAGGCAGTAGACAAAAAGCTAAACAAAGTTTTTAAAAAGCATATGCAAGAAACAGCTACACTTTTAAAGAAAAATAAAGCCTTCAGCTCCTGAGGACTCCTGTGGATAATAAGTCAACAGTAAGGCAACCATAGCTATGCATTTATTTGCATCAGCTGGACATCAGAAGAAAACACTAGAGCATCACAGATGTTGCTTTCCAGCTGCACACACTCTCCCATTAAAACTCTGTATGCATTCAAAATGTAGACAGTGCTGTGAAGGAGGGAGCTCTAACAGAAATATGGAAATATGTTAATCCCAGCACGTCAGTGGACTCAGGGCATCACCTGCAGTAGGGATTTGCCACGATGGCTGGTCCAGCTGACTCATATTCCTTTTTGAAAACAGGTCTCTAGACCAAAACATGAAAGACCACCTGCAGGCATACCCTACTTTCTCTGGCTAACTTTAAAATGAATGGGTTGTTTGATATTGTCCTGTTTCGAAACAACAAACTTTTGTCTCCTCAGTGGTGTTTGTGAAGCCTAGGGTTGGTTAACAAGTTCGAAGGACACATTTTTGCCACATTACTGAAGGAATGTGGCGAGCTATCCTGGCAACCTGAACACTGAAGAACAATTTACATTATAAAACCTGCAAGCAGGAATAGCCAGAAAAATATTTTCACATAATTTTGCTTCCAAGTATCAAGTTAGGGATTTTTTTTTTAAATTAACAAATATTTGCTTTATTACAGCTTTATTAACATCTGCTGAAAAAGCTCAAGGTGAGGGAAAAATGACCAGGCTGAAAGACAGATTCTTTCAGCCTCCCTTGTGACAAGGGTTTTTGCATTCCTGTGCCAAGAGCATGTCTGGCTAAGGATAGTGATCTGGGCTGCTGTGATGAAAGCAGGCACCGTGTTTGATCTGCTGAGGGCTCTGCCTGCCTATTGTCCTGCTCATCTCCCAGAGCCTCCGGACCAATTTACTCCTGGCATTCCCCAGCATCATCCTCATGTGCTATGATTGCCTAAAACTGCTGCCTTTATACCCAAAATGTGTGTTTCAGCAAGAGCTGGGCTGCCCAAAAACTCCACATTGGAAAGCTCTTTGCACTCTCAGGAAGTTTTTTACAATTAACTACGAAGGGATTTTTTTTTTGTAAAACCATATGCTACCAAAGGCCCCCAAATTATCAGCATGTGAAAGGAACTTGATTTACATGTTAACTGTATTGTGTTTAATTGATGGAGTATGACGAGCATCTCAGGACCTCTCTAGAAAATGAAGTGCCTGTGTCTAGAGCAGTGGCTGCTCCTCCTCCAGGCTGCCCTCCCCAGTTTGTGCCAAAAGAGCAAGGACTGAGCATCTCCACCAGCTTCACACTAACCAACTCCTTGTAAAAGCCTTAATCCAGATCCATCCCACCAAATTTTCAGATGCTGAGGGGTCCATGAACACCCTTGTATGGACAAGGGTGCCTTCAATTGTCCAGTGCACCCCTTGGGATGCTCTTCCTGTTGTGGAGGGAACCGAGGTGTTGGATCCACCCCCAGTGACTGCCTGGAGTTACATGAAACACTGAAAAGTCTCTGATCACACTCATCACACTAACAAGTGTACCTGAAGTAAAACTGTCTCACAGTTATTTCATTTTCAGCTTCCATGGGATTTCTCAGATTCTTCGGATTTCTCACCTTCTGTGCTCTTCATTTCTTTCCAGGGAAATACTCACTGACAGCTATTGGTAGGCTAATACAAAAATGGGGGTTTGAAATTATTTGCTTCTAAGACATGGAAAGCAAATATCTGAGAAATCTCTCCTGAAATCAAAAATCTGAGAAATTGACCAACTCTCAGCATGTTAGTCAGATGAAAAAAAACCCCGAACAATACTGCAGGGACATGGGAAATGGAATTGTCATCTCTGTGCTTTGATGCACAGAGAAAAGTATCCTGTCTTCTAAAAAAAAAGTAACTGTGATCACATTCTGCTATTCAATACCTTGCATTTCAACAAGGAAGATTGTTTGATATTTTTAACAAATAACAGAAATAAATCAAAGCTCTATTTCTGCACTGTCTGAAGCCACGTGTCTTCCCCAGCTCCCCACACAGTCCCTGCTGCTTTCCCTCCTCCCTTCCTCTTACTCCAGAGGCCAATGACCTCCCAAAGGCAATAAAAGCTTTCTGATTCTATTCAGTATGTTTAGGTGGCCCCTATGATATAGCAGTTTAATTGTAAACAAGTTATTGTAATCACAGGTGCTTCTACTGCGAACTTAAACATGGAATAAACAAATTGACTTATGTAGGCGGAGAAGGAAGGGAAATGGACTCTCACTGTCCACAACCTCAAGTTATTTGGCTGTAATATGTATTTCCCCATCTGCAAGCTAAGCAACAGCTCCACTGTTCTCAGGGAGAACCTGAGAGATGTATAGTGGACCACAAATCCTTTACTGCCTGTTTAGCAGCTGACAGCAAGAAAAAAAAGGAGGAAGTTCAGATGTGCTTGGCGTGCTTTGGGAAGCTACAACACATTTGCATCCACAAAACATTATTATTAAGTAATAAGCAATAACAGGGCAGAAAGATTTTCTTCCAAGCCGTTAAAAAATTTTCCAGGCCGATGGATGCCGATTAGTCACAACAGAACTATTTCATCACAAGGATAAAATAAATGCATCCACTCTGGCAGGCGCTGCGGCCACGCCGCACCTCGGAGCATGACATGACGCACAGATGCTGGCAATCTGGGGAGGGGGTGGCAGCCTGCTCCACACATCTGTTATTGTGGGAAAAAGCCATGTTGGTGTTTTGTCAAATTGCTCTATTAGTAATGAATACAGCTGTTTCACATCGGATAATCTGTGTTGCAACACTTCGCTAAGTGACTCCGCACAGAGCTATGCCCTGCTGTTCACGCTCAGCTCTAATTCTGATTATCCAGGGAGATGCCACTGTGCTTTTAAAATTAAAAAAAAAAAAAAAGAAAAAAAAAAGGTTGAGCGCAGCTGTCTGTGCTTCAAGGAATGTCAAAATAAATCGTTTCTCCCTGCCATGTACGCATTTTTCACTGGAAATCACAAGGTATTCTGGCCTCAGGGCAACTGCCCACTGGTAACACAGAGATGTGCCAAGTGTCTCTTCAGCCTTGGCTGAGAGCAAGGGTAGTGCTGACCAAGGTTTTAGCATAAACACACAACAGCCTGAGAAGTTATCACCATCTCAGGCTTCAATTTAAGGCTTAAGAAAAGGAAAATACGACCATCTTCTTCCCCTTGATAAATCCCTGAATGGAAATAAGTAAACGATTATCACTGCTCACAGACTAACTGAAAGTCAAAGAACATCCCAGTGCTCGAGGTTACAGTTTCTGCTTACTACCCCCTCCTGTCACATCTGACGTTGATGTTAGACCAAATGCACTCCCTCTTACAAAGCCATTTCAAACACAAAATACTAAATCTTAAGTCTACTGAGATAGTAACTATTACAATAACGTCTTAAACCAGGCTACAGGTGCAGCACCTTTGAAACTGCCAGCTTTAAAGGCGAACGTGGAATTTGTGTCAGTTTTCCCCGCAGAGCTCAGCTTTCAGACTTTGTGCAGCTACAGACAAACCCTGGGGACAGTGGCCCTTTGTGTGCAGGGCCAGGTGGGGAGCTGGGTCCTGCTGTTGGCAGACACCTCGAAGGAGCCTCTCTTTGTCTACAGGTAACAAAACCCTCCGCTTCCAGCAGATACAGCACAATGGTTAGCAGGATAGGAAAGCATGTGCAGTGGTGAAATGAAGCTGATGGTGATATCTGACACTGAGAAAAAAATGCAAAAAGCCCCACCCCGGTTTCAAGAAGACACTTGGAGGCCAACATGACTTTCCCTTTTCAGGGTGTAACAAAAATTTCAAAAAGGCTAGTGGAAAGAAAAATTAATTCCCAGATATGCGAACCTATTTGGATGGGTATTTTTGAGATGCTCTCAATTAAAGGACAAATAGAAACATCCAGTGGACAAAATTCCCATTTGGTTTCCCAAACTGGAAATTCCCAAATTTGCACTTTTATAAAGCTCTTGAGTAAAACCCACTACCTGCACAGATAGTATATGTGTTTATACTTAAGGACCAATCTCATTCTTCTATGTTTTTTCTCGTCTACCTCATGCAGAGGTAGAGGAGAAGAAAAAAAACCAAGAAAAAGGCATTTTTATGGTCACCAGGCCCTCAGCTGTGGTCAGCCTGTGAGGCTGCAGGATGCCTATCACAGCATCCACCCCAAGGCTTTAGCCCACAATCTGCACTCTCAGTTACAGCTGCCAAGGTGGCAAAGCTGACTTTGGTGTGGAAAAATGCTGCAAATACAGAATCCACAAGTGTTTCCTGTAGAAAGGATGCACTGGCACAGCAAAGTACAAAACATGCAGGTCAAGTTGCAAGCAGGGCAGGAAGATCTAGAGTAGGGCAAATTGGCATTCCTCCTCTGACTTCAAATAAGATGTGCCAAGCTCTCTGAAGTCCAAAAGACACTGTGACTCTCCTGGTACTTGGACAGAAGAATGAGACAAACAACAGAAAGAGACACCACTGTTTCTGAACTGAAGAATTTCTATTGCTCTCAAATCAGGGAGAGATTTCCTCTCTGCACAGCATCCTTTAGTGAAAGAGCTCCTGAGCTGAGGGCCAGGGAAGAGCAGGGACTCCAAGGATAACCCCTTTGTGCACCCCTGACAATTTAATGATCCCCAACAAGTGTCTGCAGTTTTTCTTGAAAATAAACTAAATGGTTCCCAGACAGCTCAAAGAAAAGGCACAGTCCTGCCAGCAGATCTCCACAGGACTGAAGTGACATCTGACTGCCCAGCACCTCCTCAGCTCAAGTGCCCCTCAGGCATCTGCATTTTCCATTTCTTTCTGGGCAGTTCAGCAGATGATCAGTTCTAGTTCACAGCACAAAGAAGCTGAGGTGATGCAAGTAAAACGGATGGTTTCTTTATGGGCTGGGTTTCAAAAGCCACACAGCAAAAGAATATGCAGAAGAAACAATAAAAAGGGTCTCAGAGACAAGAGGGTCCCAGACTGTCTTCTGGGGTGCCCATGTGATGTTGCCTCACAGCCACCCAAAGCCTGTGGCACACAACAAGCAGGGCAAAGCAGGCACTTAAGAACATCTGTAAACAGAACAAAATAATTTAACAAGTAATTTCCTGTATTCTAACCCCTGTAACATGCAGCTCATGTTCCTACCTCACATTAGTTCATCATTTTCCTACCAGGGTACATAATTAGTGACTGGATAAATAGGTTTGTGAGCTAATGCCACTAAAGTGGAAGTATCACTCTCTTTTCTTCCTCCTCCTGACCTCCCCCTCTTCTTTTTTGCTCCTGAACTGTGGGAGCTGAGACTAAATGGCAGAAGATCAGTTTTTCCTTCCTGACCAGGCTAATGGGTCAGGCAAATGCCAGCACCAGGCAAAGGAAACAGTGGGAAATGATGCAAAGGGTGGAGAGGACATCATGAGGTCATGTCTTTCAGCAGCAGCTCTCCATCAGGTCAGGTCACTTGTATCAAACCACAGCTTTTTCGAAGTCAAAAACAACTGCTGTTTTCCCCAGTAAGAACTGTCTTCTACTAATATAAAAATTACAGGGAAGAGAAACACTTTAGAGCAGTACAAGACATAACAGCCACTCTACTGAACTGAAAACTCTACGAGTAGCAACACATCCACAGCAAGGCTGAAGAACCATCATCCAGCTTCTGAGACATGATTAAAATAAAGGTTTGAATGTAGGTTAGACATACTGGGAGATGTAGTAATTCACAGGTAAAATACAGAAGACAAGTCAGGGAAAAAAAGAATTCCCTGTGCACAATGAAATACCACTGATGGATGCCAAATAAAATGACACTTGGGAATAAAATACTATTTTCACTTTATCTCTGTCCAGAAAAAATACAATTAAAACTTTGAGCATGATTCTCTACAGCCCCTCATGTGTTGAGGATGTTACTTTGGCCAACACTCTCTCAGACTTGCAGCATGTCGTTTCCCTCTTTTACTCAAAAATACTCTTCAAAAAGACAATGAATCAGAGCATGCATTTCACTTATGTGCTCTGAAACTCCTTCTGAAGGGGGCAAATCAGCTCCACTGGCTGTTGAGCAATTTGGAGGGTGTCTGGTCCCCTGGAAGGCAGGCAGTGCTTTCACCCCACTGAGCACAGAACTCTTCTGGCCACATTTCCCAGGCACATCTCATAGGGGGGAAGCATCAGCTGTTCTGCAGAGGGAGTCAGAATGTCAGCTCCACACACATTTACAAGAGTCACTTTTTACTGAGGAGGGTGGGAAACAACAGTCCCTGCTCCAAACTGTTGAAAACACCAGCAAAACCCATGTGGAAGCGTGCAGGGCTTAGAAAGAGCTCCACACTCCTTATCAGCAGCACTGCATGCTGCCAGCTTTTAAGGGCTATCTGGTTTGAAAGGCAATTTTTCAGCCTCTAACTGCATTTGTACTTAGAACAGAATCACTGCTGCTCTAATGACTCTCATTACATTTTTAATTATAAAAAGTTCAGTTTAAAATTGCCCAGACATTTGCACAAACTGCTTTCAGCAACTCACTAAACCCTGGCAGATAAGACTAAACACTACGCCTACCTGGCACATCGATCTTAACAGTAAAAAATAAAGCAAGAAAAAGAATGCTCCAAATTGGATATGCAAAATGGTCCTTCCCATACAGCTCCTAAAATGATGAAACAAGAGGTTTAAGAAGTTGCAAGCAGAGAAGAGATAGTAGTATTGATGTAATATTGCAACTATAAGTCTGGGCTTAGAAAATAGCTACAATTCTATTTCTGACATAGCAGTTGGCTCTAATAGCTACCTAATTCACTTACCCCATCCTGTGCATAAGCTTTTCTGGCTACATATAGGATGGAAGTAATTGAATGAGCAGCAGTTGATAAATGCCATTTATCAACTTGTAGACCTCTATTTTTGGGGGGTATATAATGTGTAGAATGCTTTGAAGCAGAGCACCCAAATTTGATGCTCAGGTATCTGCATTGGCCTTAAAACTGAAATTCATTCAATTTGCCATGCTTGTCAACAACACAATTTCAGTCCTAGATTCACTCTGAGGAAAACATAACCTTGTGTTATTTGAACACATAAAAGGCCATAGTTCAAATAAAGACAAGGCATCAATAAATAAATTGAGAAGCCTTTGAACACACCTCCACCTTTCTGTAGAGTTAAGCCTCACTTGCAGAGAAGCTGTTGGAGTGAAGAGGAAGAGAAAAACTCGACTAAAAGTTCTGTCATTGCTCACAGGCTCATCCAAAGCACTCACTGCTCCCAGACCCAGCAGAGTATGAAGTTTGTCCTTACACCCTTCTGGTCATAAACAAAAACACCCGGGATCTGCACAGCACCACCACCCACACACAAACATTCACAGCCTCGTTAGAAAGATTACCCCAGTGTTTATCAACACAACAGGGCTTTAAAACAGGCTGAGGTTGGCTGTGTGGTGTAGTATTTACAACACCATCATGGAGCAGGGACCGCAGCCTAGCCCTGCACTCCCAGGGAAGTAAAAAGACAATTACAACAGCATTGGCTGAACACGAGCTTAACTTAGTGTATTAATTAATCCGGCAGTTCAAACCATTTCAGGGAAACATATTAAATTCCCCTGTATGAAGGAAAGGAAGAAGACCTTTACTTAGTAATTGCATTGTACTCGTAAGTATTTTGTAAACCAAGACTCCTTGGCTGAGAAACTTACCAGGAAAACATTCGATTCCTGTGCTAAATAATGTCACTGTCGAACAGGGTCAGCAGCTCACCGAGGAGCCTGCTAGCCAGGCTGCACACTGCTCTGGCCTTTTGTAAGGAGCAAATTCCATTAATACTTAAAGTGAGCTGTACCCTGGCTGAGCAGACAGGATCTAGAAATGCAGGTAATAAAAAAAGATACTGAATATTCCTTGTAAGTGTTCTGGGTGATCTTTTAAAAAGACATGAAGACTTTTACACGGTAGAAGGAAGAGTCAGGAAAATTTTCTGCAGACTCTAGGCAGTTCCAATGGACATGGGATACATGTGGCATGCAGTGAAATAAAGTGTCTTTAAAAAGACAAATGAAAAGAATGAAAATTTACGGAAAAAAAACCAGATTGAAACAATTAGATGGTTTTTTGTTTAGCCTAGAGAAGAGAAATCTCTAGGGAGACCTCAAATCTGCACATGCTCAGGCTTGACATCAGTTGGTACCCAGAGCCTCACTTTACCTCACTTTATCCTCTGCAGCCACCACAGCCCCTTGAAACTGTCAAAGCATTTCACAAAGTACAGAAAAATGTACACAGGCATTTGTGTCCATAAAGGATGGGCACACAGATGACTCTGGAATAATAACATTAACATGTACATTCATTTTCCCACTGACGAACTCATTACCACTCCTACCCAGCCTATTCTGACACATTAGTTATCAGAGCAGCTCACAAGAACACAGAATATCCCAAAAGAGAACTTCAGGAGAATCTTAATTAAATAACCGATTATTCTTTATGTTTAAAAAATAAATACATGCACGTACACTTCCATGTGACAAGCTCCCCAGGGAAAAATTTGTAGAATAAGCATAAAGTGTTTATTTAACTCAGAGAAGCAATTAAACCATTAAGAAGAGCTCAAAGTAGGCATTATGCTGATTATCCCTTAATTACCCGCATTCACAGCAGTGACAGACAAACTGCAACAATAACAACTATGTTACCATGCTCAATTTTTCCTGACCTGGGCACATTCTACAACAAATCCATCAGCAATGTATATTCAAACTCATTTAAGAGTGATGCTCCACATTGTTACCAGCATGGAGATGTCTATGATTGCTGCTCCTAACACCAAGTCAAACATGCCTACGTTTATTTCAATACAAACAGACAAAGCTATTTATTTATGTGCTTGTCGTGATATAGCACGCAATGCTAATGAGAGCATAATTGCAATGCTCATCTCTCTGTTTACTCTGCCCTAATTGCAGCCTCTCACTCCTGCACTGTCCCCTCCTACACAGGGCTCAGGGTGGCACAGGATGGAGGCAGAGCTTGTCAGGGCAGGACTGGCAGAAAACACAGCCCAAGGAGCGCCTTGGGTGAAATCCCAGCTGGAGGAACCCCGGCAAGGATCCCAAACCTTCCGCTTCCCTCGGCTGGCAGGCGGGGATGCAGCTGCAGGCGGCACAGACAAACAGCCAGCAAAAACGACACGGTGCCCGCAGCAGAGCCACCCAAACGAAGGAGTTTGGAGCAGATTTTGCACCCAGCAGCACCATCCCACCACTGGGTAAACAAAGCCATTCCAGAGCATCCCTGGCAGAAGGAGCCGCCGACAGGAACACGCTCCGCTCCAGCCCTGGCAGGGCAAAGCGGCTGCCAAGGCATGGAGTCGCCAAGAAAATTACAATATGATAGTCTTAATTACACTAATTGCGTTTCCTGGTATTGAGGCAGGATTAATACAGTGTTTCTTATGCTAGATTTCATAAACACAATTGGTTTCAGCTTAACTCTTCGTAATTGTATTTCACAGTTCTTGCAAACAATTAGCCACCAATTATGTTCATTTAGTTTTGCAGATGACTGATAAACATTCCAAATATCAGAATTTTCCCCTCAAGGGAGGCAAATTACTTCTAACTTAAGCAACCTTAATGAAAGCTCAGTGAAAATCCTGTGGGCAGATCACCCAATGGCACTTGCTTGCCATTTCCATTTTTGCACCAAGGATTAGAAGAAACTTCCATTCAGAGGAGAGTCATGGCTGGAATGGCTTTGGAGAGCTGAGTAACCATCTTAAGGTGATAAAATGGCCATCTATAAATACATATATATATATATATTGCAATATGTATGTATATTTTTACAGTTGTACATAGTACAATTTTTATGTAAAAGTAAATATACATATATACACGGAGATACACAAATATTTAGTTTAGAAATCAAGCATAATTGAGCTAATGTAGGTCTCAAGGCTACAGGTGCTGGGAACTGGACTGGAGGGGTCTAATGAATGCCCCACTCCCACCCTGCTCACCGCAGCCCCATCATCGAACCCAAGCGCTCACACAATTGAGAATGGCAGGCATTGTGTTTCAGTCCCCTCTCCAGGCACAGCTCCAACATTGAGAACAATCCAGCCAGAAATGTTCAAAAATGTTATGGTGAGATAATATCGTCTGCTGAGACAAAAATAGTCTTTTATCACGTTACGAGGTCGTCTGGAGCGACCTCGCCGAGATGGCATTTGAAGAGCCTCATCCTCGGCAGCAGCAGCAGGCAGGGTAACCAAAACTCCCTGAGTTTCTAGGAATTTTAGGCTGGATTTTTATAAATAGCACAGTACAGCCTCACTTAACATATACACCACTTAAAAGGCGAAGCTTGGATAAAAAGTATACAGACAGTTATAGACCAAATGGTCACTTAGAAAACTCTGCTTGAAAGTTGTACGATCAAAAAAAAAAAAAATCAAAGTATTTTGAGAAGAAAAAAAATAAATTGCAAGCTCTTGCTTGCCAGTGCTGGCAATACCAAAGCCTTCCCATAATATAACAATTGGAACATACTTCACTGATAAAGCCTTACACCAAGGTTTCTGCACAGGTTCCTTCTTCCATACCTGCAGGGTCACAAGTCCTTCACTTG
The DNA here is from genome assembly GCA_013400435.1 of Pycnonotus jocosus. Classification (NCBI taxonomy): domain Eukaryota; kingdom Metazoa; phylum Chordata; class Aves; order Passeriformes; family Pycnonotidae; genus Pycnonotus; species Pycnonotus jocosus. The sequence continues at coordinate 227,904 of VWYP01033786.1, forward strand.
CCAGAAGAAATAAAAATAAACCTTGCTGGTGAGTGATTTACAGTCCTTCCCATACACACTGAACTAATGTGGTTCTGTGCTACCAAATATTTTTAATATCTCCTACATGTGGTATATTGACAGAAAATTACCAGTAACCCAGAGAGGAAGGCACTGTTTGTGACAACCCATCTACACTCAAATGTTCCCCTATCTCATTCCCAACAGAAATAAGAGGAATAAACTTTAAAAAAAAAACACAGGAGAAAGAAAAAAAAATCCCAAAACACACCATCAAAACTGTAGTTAATAATATAATCAAGAAGGCAAAAAGTCATAAGCAGTAATCAAGCCCAGCTTATAAACAAAACATGTACAGAACCCTGCAGCTTTACATTATAACACATGGGGTACATTAATAAAAAAAACAAGTTGCACAAATTATGACAGAACTTGGTCTTTTATTAAACATTAAAAAAAAACCAACAAGACTCCCACTCATTTCCAGGAGTAGCTAGATTTTTAAGTAGTATTTGAAGCTCTCTGATCCACAAAGAAAGGAAAAATCAAAATTAAGTCTTGTGGTGTTTAAATGAGTAAATTACAGCATAGGTTTATTTGTTTTTAGGATATTTGTCCTAAATAATTTGGAATATTAAGTCAGACTCTAGATTTACTGTTAAACAACTATTACTGATACAACTGGATGGCAGTCTACACACTTTGAGGTTGTCCACAGTTATGCAATTTCACACTGGTTAATGTGGTTGAGTGGGCTTTTTCCTTTCCTTTGTGTTTTGAGGCCAGTGATGCTTTCATTACAAAGCTGACTCAGCAATTTGTTTCTGTTAATGTCATCTATTCTTCAAACTTCTATTAATGAAAATATTCACGACACATGAAACGAGCCGTTGATGTCACAGGCACAGAATCCACCCTATGGCAGTGACCACAAGAAAACAGAAGGACCAAACAAGACTCTTAAAGATATGATCACACAAATTGTATCTAAATATAGAAGGGGTTAGACTGTCAGAGTGAAAGCTACCAAGCCCCAGAAACTTGATAACACCAGCATCAACAGCTGATTCAATACAGCTTTCAACAACCACTATGGGATTTTTTTTTTATGGTGGGAGTAAGTACAACTTAAAAGTTAGCAAAACCAACAATCCAATTTACATTCTTTACCATTTAAAGTCAATTCATTATTATCACTTATCCAAGTAGAGATTTGTTTTAAAATTAAAAACTAGAAGCATAATAATGAAAGCCCTGCAAAGATTCTAAGTTACAATGTGCTTCATCTCCCTCCCTAATCCACATCTCCTACATGAACAACAAACATGAACCAGAATCACAGACATTAAAGAATAAAAAGCATGGGAAACTAACATTTGCCTGTGAGGAGGAGTAAAGGAATTTAATAAGGCTAATGGAATAATTTCATGATTCTTCTGATCAACAAATATAATTACTTCAGCTTAAGAAAGCTGACTACAACTGCCTTACTAACTCAGAAGTATAGCTGCACTAACACACTGTAAAAAGACTAAAAGCACTGACTAATGGGTTTGCAACGTCTGTAGCCTGAGTAAAGAATGTGGATCTTGGACTTGAAAATCCTGCCACCACTGACTGGAATGCACTGGGTCCACACCAGGAGGATTAGCTGCACCTCAGCAGGGCTGACACAACCCCAGCATTCCTGCAGATACCCACACACTCACAGAGCTTCCCTGTGCTTCAGGCAGAGATGTAGAGGGATCGGGAAAATTCAAAATTAGAGTATGCTGGTACAAGACAGCCTTCCCAAGAGGCCTTGGATGTGCCACAATTCTTGATTCTGTCAGACATATACATATATATACACACACATACTCACAACAAGTACAATAAGGACCCAAACATCAAACACAAGTCCTGTATATTTACAAACCCCCAAAAAAGCCTGAAATTATAGCCCAGACTGTATGTCCTAACATTTGTCTTTAAAGTGTGCTGCCCTAATTCTAGAGATCAACGCATTTCCCAGCAGCAGATTCTTAGGCACTCCAAAACATACACAAAAATATCTCCATTTTAGCAAAGGAAAAGCTCCAAGAACTGCTTCTCTGCTCATTTGGGTGCTGTTCTGCTGGGAAGCAGGATGATTGGTTCTTATGTATGTACACACCATTAATTTATTTCTCAGCCTGCTGATGGCTCAGCCCCTGCCCTCCTCCTCCAGCAGGGCTCCTGTGCCCTGAGGCCACGTCAGCAGGACACAGCACTGGCTGCCAGGTCCCATCCCAGCCTGGCCAGGGCAGTGGCTTCCCCAGGGACCAGGCTGCAGGGCTGGGAGAGGCTCTGGCCATCCCTCCAGGGCTCACAGGCCACCAGCAAGGGTCTCAAGAAATCCTTGGTTTCCATATTTCATAGAATTTCCAAAATATTTCCAGCCTTTGCTGTGTCGCTGTCCCTTTCTCTCAGTGTGTACTACAAAACAGTCACAATTTAGGATTTGGAAAGATTAAGCCAAATTAAAATTTAATTACATGCCAAGATTCTTTTTCCTTTTGTCTTGTGTCAGGGGAGCTACAACAAATAACAGCTACCAACTGTAAAGAACCAGATATTCCACCCAGCAAAAGCTACAAGTGCAGGTGCATCTGGTTCAAGATTAAATCACACACATGCAAAATAAATTTCCATAATTATTCTTAGCATTATGGGATTTAAAATGGAGAAGCTAAGATTATTCACACAGTAAACAAAGCATCCCATTGTTTACTCTTGGCTTCTTACATGGCTTCCTATACTTGATTGTGGTGTGCTAAAAGAATAAAACCATGAGATGAACGGGGAATGGTGGTGTGATCTCACTGACAATAACATGGGAAAAACCTTCTCCAGGTTAGCAGCTCTTTGCTCTCTCTCTTAGATTTCAACCCAAGGTTCACAAAGATATGAAAGCCTGAAAGCTGTTTATTGCACATGAAAGGAATAAAGGATACATCATCAGGACCACAATTTTCTAAGGTGACCAAACACTAAAAGGGCAAAGAGCCTATCTCAGACATACAGAGAGGCACCAAAAACATCAGGAATAACACAGAGGATGAAAGGTTCCTCTGCAAATTCTGGTATTTTCTAGCTGGGCAACAATGTGAAAATAAAATAACAGTGTCTGTTATGATGATATTATTAACAACTGGTGGTTTATAGCTATGGAGTGCACCACAGATAACATCCCAACAGGAAAGGCACAGCTGATCCCAGGCCTGGGGACATGCCTGTGCTACAGAGCTGAGTTTGCTGAAACACTAAAGTGACCAAACCCAAAAGATGGTGACAGTGCCTCTAAAGGATGATACTGACTGTTATATATAGATAAAAAAATATTTTGGTCAGTACAACAAAGGCTGGTTAAACATGGGATTCCTCCCAGTTATTCTCAACCATAGCTTTGCTCTGGAGGATGCTTATGCAGATATTTCCTCATTTGTCCATTAATAGGAAAAACTTTAATAAATCGAAAACTTATTTGTGCTACAGGAGACCAATGGGTACTGCAGGCCCAGCTTTTCCATCAAACATTAAATCTAAGCACCAAGTACCAGAAGTCAAAGTAAGGTAATGTAAATGAGGAATAAGAGTTATGTTTTAAAACTTAATGGGGTGAAAATGGCCCTTGCTGCTAAACAGAACGAAACTGAGCCAAAACTTAATAAACAAAGCATAAACAAAAGCTATTTAATACCAAGAGCTACGTTGTAAAACACCATCACACAGCATGTTCTGCTCCAAGCCCTAATGACCAAAACATTCTGAAGTGAAGCTGCATTTCCTACCGAGTTTTCCATGCCGTGTAACCAGCCTGCCCACCAGCACGTAGGTGGAAAGAGCTGAAACATTTTGCAGAAACAAGGAGAAAAAGAATCAGAGCTCACCTTGCATTTCACCCCTCCCTTCCCTGCCACAGCCAAGCACATCCATCCTGTCCTTGCTGCCATGCACCCTCCACATGTGCCCCCAGAGCCTTCCCCAGCACTGGGAAAAAAGAACTGGAGAGGGACTTTGGACAAGGTTATGGAGTGACAGGACAAGGCTTTAATCATAAAGAAGGCGGGTTTACATGAGGTAAGAGGAAGAAATTCTTTACTCTGAAGGTGTTAATACACTAAAACAGGTCGTTCTGAACGTGTCCAAGGCCAGGTTGGGCAGGGCTTGGAGCAATCTGGGACAGTGGAAGGTGTCCCTGCCCATGGCAGGGGGGTTGGAAGGAGATGATCTTTAAGGCCCCTTCCAACCCAAACCATTCTGGGGTTCTATGATCCATTTGCTCCCTTGTATGTGCCCATCACCACTCCCATGCTGGTGCCTTTGTCCCCACCCAGGAGCACTCCACAGGTACACTTCACTCATTTGCTCACACTATGTCCCATCTATTTCCAACTCTTTCCTCCCCTGCAAGCAACTGACTCACTTCCTCATTTCTAATCTGATACCATAGAGGGGAAAAAAAATACACATTTTGCTTAGTTTGCTTGGACTGTACTAACAGCCTTATTTCACTGACACATACACTCTTCCTACACAAATATACAGCTGTTAAGCCTTTAATATTATCCATTCCTTTGCACTACCACACCAAACCACACCCACTCACCAAATTAAGGGAATAATAATTCCAGGAAATCTTTCATTTGAGAAACCACTGCTAATTTTTTTGCATACTTCTGGTCTTTTTCTTGAGTTACTCACTTATAGAGCCACAGAAAAAGCAGCGCTTGCATTCCTTGTTTTACAAGGTAAGAAGAAGCAAAGACTTCAAGTTCAGCCACAATGGCAAAACATTTAAAAACATCACTTGAAACAAACACCAGTATTAGTAAACTGTCCATGTTTTTATCCTGTTTTCATTTCAAAATGTAACCACCCAAAAGCTATTTAGGTTCTTGTCTGCAACACAGATATTTATGCTCCAAGATAACTACAGCCCCTGCATGCCATTCCACCTTGTCCTTGAACAAATCACAAAACCAGTTTAATGAAGAGCCTTGCTCACCCTATGTAAGGGTGAATTCTCCTGTTCCAGCCCAGAATTTAAGCTGAATTTTTACTACTTTAGTATATTTGTTTTCTTTTCAGGCAAATTTTGTTCTTCACTATTCCAAACCTTGTGCTGTCATACAAGACAAAGACTAGAGGTGAGTTTCAAGAGAGTAATTCCAGCAGCATGGGTTAGGTAGAAATTACCAGGAATTCCAATTTTTATTACATCAGCTGCTTTTCTGCTACCTGCTCTTCTACCTTGTTACAGGTGTTTTTTGCAGCTTTACATGCATACAGAAAATTCAGTTTGGTTTGTGGCAGAAAAAGAGATCCGGCTCAAGGACTGTTTACATGGATGGCAATAAAAAGGACATTTAGCAATAATTGGGCAATTCTGTGTGATCAGTGGATAGAAGCTTTATGCAGCCTGCATACTCTCTACATACATATTTTCAACGTGTGGATGACATGTAAGGTCAAGTGGCACCAGAATAATCATTCTGTCCATGTTATTCCTAGCACAGCGGGTGTGACAGCCTGGCATTATTGCCTCCCAGGAGGGAAAAGCTCTGAACAGACTCTCAAGTACAGCTCCACTGCCCCAAACTATGCACAAAAGTGTGAATGACAAAACTCTCAGGCAGCAACAGAAGTTTCTACCAAAGATCTTAAGATACTGGCTAAAAAACCTCATCTTTAATCAGCCACTAGGGAATGTGAGTTTCCTGAACATATGAGTTTCACATGAGATCTATTTATTCTGAAATTTAGAAAGCAGAAATTTTTTTTTTTTTTAAAAATTCAGAGGTCTGTTTAAATTCCATTCTGTAGTTACCAGATCCAGGCTCTCACCCTGCTCCATATTTCATTTATTGTGGTTACCACAAAGCATTAGCTAGATGCAATCTTTCATACAAAGGAAATACAAGGTCTGTAGTTAACAGCTGAGTAAAGAAATGGCTGAGGATATGCCCTGCCCTCGTCCTTTTCTTGCAGAGCTAGCAACAGTCAAGTTCTGAGTTTTTGACAAATAAAATGGGAATATGTGAAAAGGAAATTAAGCATTTGAAGTATTGACACATTTATGACGTATTTAATACCTGTCAAACTTTATATAAAGAACAGCTTCTAAAATACTGATGATAGAGCACATACACATGTTCCACCTTCCAGAGACACTGAATGAAGACCCTAAATCAGTCAGAGGGGCAGCTTTGCACTCAGAGCCCCAAGCTCATTCTGGGTGCTTGGAAGCAAGGGGTGAGCAGGGAAATCCCAAAGGAAGCACACCGATAATTTGTCATTAACACCCACACGGATTAAAAGGAACAAAGACTGGCCAAGTAATCACACATGAATAAAGGATGTGCTTTATGTTTCCACTCCATCCCACAGGCCAGGTGGCCAGCCCCAACATTCAGCAAGCCCTGGGGTATTTTACAGCCCAGCTGGGCAGCACCATGTGCCTCCCATCCACACAGGCAGCCTCAGGTCACTTCTACTTCATTCAGCTTCCAGCAACTATTAAAAAATTAATCTCAATTTATCTCCAACATCCCTTTCCTTTATTCCTTTATTTGGCTGTTGTTGTAAAGGCTACAAAAGTCACATAACCACAGCATCTCTTCTATCAGATGGGATGAAGAAGGCAAATCCTGAGGAAGTCAGACAACAACACAATTCCTGCTGAGAGCACCTGGAACTGTTCAGATGCTTCCCTAAACAACTCACCACATGGACTGTGCACTCAGGGGCTGGATTTCTCTAGAAGACCAGATTTATTGTGGATTTTTTAATTTAATTTATCTTTAAATTTGTCTCCTCAAGGAAACCACAGACCCTCTCCATGCCCACTGACCAGCTGAACTTCTCCCAGCCATGATAATTTCCAAGAACTGCCTAATCCAGGCCCACACCATGATCTACAGACCTCATAAAGAACTGGAAAATTTTTTTGTATTTGAGATTTCTCCAATACTCCAAAACACCAGAAACATTCAAACGTGCATCTGTTCTTTCTGGCTTAAAACTTAAAAATCAGCCACTCAATTAGAGACTAATTTCACTTCAGGGTGTTTAAAACAGGATATTCCACAGAGGTTTATTCAAGCAAGTGTCTTTCTTCCAACCTTGATAAGGCAAATGAAGATTCACTAAGTCATCATCTTCTCTGTTGTTTTTGCCTCAGTCCTCTAAAGCACATCATCACCAGATACACCACAGCTGGGGGCCAAACAGGGTTCTGGACACAAAATTGGGCTCACAGGACTTTCAGAACTGGCTCCAGGAGCACAACCTGAAGATTTCACACTGCTCGAAAAGTCACATGCAAAAAAGTAAAATAAAATAAAAAAAAAATCTGCTTAAGCAAAGTCAGCTGTCCCTGCAGAACAGTCACATGCCAAAGGGAAGAGCTTTCGTATATCCTGATGAATTTACTGTTACCAAGCCTGACATCTCAAGTTTTTATTAACAGCGTTCACTCCCTGAACTCAGGAGAATCACCCAATTTGTAATAAAGTCCTTCCCACTCCGAATATCCAGCAGCACATCTTATGTCATAACCCTGAGTACGTGGCAGTAAGGAAAAAGCAAGTATCATCTGTTCCACAGGGAGCTACCAGCCGAGAGGCACTGCCCAGAAAGAGACTTTCATGCTGCCCTAACACAGTGCTAAAATTATTCCTTATCCTGCTAATCATAGTGCAATGTGGGAGCATTGGAAAACGCATCATTATTGTCTGAGTGCTGCCCTATGGATAGGGAATACATTCACCTTTAAACATACCAAACACTCTATAACCTTTAAACATACCAAAAATTCTATCACAGGAGGAAAAAAAAAAAGACACTAAGATTTGTGGAGCACAGGAGTGGGTGTGTAATTTCCAAAAACACTGCACACAAAATAAGCCTGTCTTCTACAATAACCTCAGAGCACAAAACCAGAACTGTCACGAATCCAAATCTTTGTATATCTGCAGGCTGATTACAACAGATCTTCTGCAACAGATCACTATTAAGTTCCACAACTGCATGGCAAGAGCAACTTTACCAAAAGAAGAAAAAAAACCACCAACACAGCAGCAACACAGTCAGGTGTTCTCCTGTGTTTGAAGCATGTATGTAATTCGGCAATAAAAATATTTTACAATAAAGTAGAATCAGAAGCTTTAGCTTGAAAAGAGTATCAAGAATTTTCAGGCCAAACTGAAAGGGTGTATACAAATAAACACGAGCCTTGGCAGTCAATACTGCAGCTATAGCAAATAAAAGGAGACAATCTTATGCTAGGAATTCTAAATCAATTTTATGAAAGACTGCTGATGAGTACCAAACAAGTCCCATTGGCACAAACATGTTAAATTGCTGGGAATATAGAACCATGAGGTTTCAAGTTGCATTCACTTAAATACACTGCCTGAACACCACTCTGAGCATGAACAAAATTATAAATAAATGGGGTCATAATTATATTTGTAATGGAAATCTTTCATGTACTAAGCCAGAATAAAGCATTCTTTTCAAATAAAAGGAGTAGCCAGCTTTATTCCTCTGTTAATTGCCACACGGACCAATTTCTTACCACACAGCATGTTGGCTATAAATCTCAACAAGCAGCTTTAAATTGCTGTTATTATTGCTCATCAAGACCAAATAACCCTGGATGGTGTTCAGGGATGCTTCTGTAACGTCTATCTCAAACAACTATTAATTCATCATTTCCATGGGGATGGAACTTCAAGCAAGAACCACCCACTCCTCCACTGCTTAAATGGAGGGGGTGTCAAAGAAAAGATGCAAAGAGGCTGCAGGATGGGACTGATAAATAACAGAAGAGAGAAATCCTCCTGGACTTCCAAGAAATGCATGACTCATTCTGAGATACTGAACTCCTCGAATACAGAGAGCAGCCACGTCTGCAAGTTCTCACTCCCCAGTGCTTCAGTGCATTTTCAGAGCTGCACATCACATTTCTGGAGACATAACAGAACAGGTATTCCATAAAGCAAAGCAATGCCCATCCACGTTTGTGTATCCTCTTACCTTGGATGCACTGGAGGGTTCCGTCCTCAGCCCTTATTGTAAAGGTTTCACCTGGATTCACTTGAACCAAAAAGACCTGCAGACAGAAAAATAAAGATTTGTTTCATTGCGATCTCCAAAAATTTAAATTTCCCTGAAACACTAACTGTGCTATCCCTTTTCTGGGAGAGGTGGGGAGGCAGGGAGAGAACAGACTGGCATATTACACCAGTGGGTCCCAGACTCCAGGAGCAGGCAGAGATCTGAAACCCACCTACTCATCTACATTTTAAGAGCTGAAATACAGACATAACTGAATTGCATACAGGTGAGAATTATGGCTTTCAGTTCCACACCAAAATCTTGAGGATGTGTTTAACTTGGCCACATGCTGGTAGCTAAGGACATAAATCTTCAGACCACTGGCACATGAGAACAGAGAGTACATAAACTCCAACATGCAGCACCAACCCATAACGGGATTTCAAGTCCACAGGACAAGGAGGTTTTTTTTGCTGTGGGGAGTTGATCCGTTATGTTTTCAAAAATTTCTATTTCAGTCTTGCACATAACAGATCTCAGTTAAGCAAAATCTGTAGGCACACACACAGTTCATACAGAACCAGTAATAAACTATTTATTAACAAATACAGTATTTTTTTAAATAATAAAGTGATCACCCAAAGTCTCCCATTGCTGAATTCTGCAGATGATGGGATCACACAAGGATCAGGAAGCACCAAAATATGTCCCAGTTCACAGTATGTTGTATGATCTTTATTAATTTTCAGATGCCTGAAACAATGGGTTTAAAACCTATGATTTAGAATCCTTTCTTAAATGGACAGTTTCACTGGCAACTAGAGACCATTTATCCCACCTTGCTGCTCATGAAACTTTCACTGAAATACTTTAAACACACTTCTGCTAACTACTTTGTCAGAAATTCAATCGAGATATAAATTAAATTTTCAATTTGTACCAAGATTAATCTAAATCTTTTTTGTGAAAGCTCTCTTTAAACTTAGGTCTAGTCTTTATAGTCTGGGACATCTGCATGCAGAATTTAATCATTCAATCTGGAAAGAGAGAATTTGAATTCATGTTGTGTTTCTGAATTTCTTAAGCCAAATGCATAAGATAATTATTACCTAGATGACCTTTTGAATTACAGTAATCCTACAGAAACCCATTATTCCACCAACATTTTTAAAGCACAAGCTGGAAATCAGAAAATGACATATGAAAGCCATTATATTGTCTGCAACAATCATTTCTCAGGGAGCACTGATAAGGGTGGACCTGATCCAGCATACAGAGCACAATAAATGGTTCAGAAAAGATGAAAGGCACAAAGCCATTCCATCCCTAATCTCTGAACAATCAACATTTAAGTGACAGCATTTAAGTGCTCTTTTGCTATGAATAGGCGTGAATTATCCACTACGGGACATGGGCATCAGGTCAAAAGAAGCGCAGAGCAAGGCAATGTCATCCAGCTTAATAAAAAAATCCCAAACAACCAACAAACAAGAAACCAGAACACAAAGAAGCCAAGAATCATAGAACTATTTCATTAGCTCATTTGCATTACGTGTCTAAACCAACAGCCCTAAAGCTGGTTATTTACTAACAAATTTGATTAACACAGAAGTCCTTGCACAGCTTTACAGCTTTGGAAGAGCTTGGTCCAGTTCCTCAAAATACAGACCCTAACTAAGACTGATGACCCATGCATGTAAAACTCCATCCTCTCCCTAAAAGCAAGATTCCTCTTCCTACACAAGGCACATGCCTACCCCAGAGTTAGCAGAAAATTTACAAATTCCTGTCCCAGGAGTCCATCACCAGCACAAGTGTCCACATTAGCACACCTATAGCTGTCCTTTAAAAAGAACTCCTTGGGATTCTGCATCAAAATAAAAGGTGATGTCCCCAATCACAGCTGTTGCTTGTGATGGTCAAAATGAAGCAGCATCATCCTTGCCTAATCACACGGGGTTTTAAGATTAATTGTTCCAGTAACAAATTTGTTTCCTGTAGAGCAGCAGCCACACAGCTTTGTTCCCCCATCAAGAGCCTGGGGACAGAGCCTGGGACTTATCTCCAGCAGCTTCTATTAAAATGTTACAGATATGGATATAACTCCTTATTGACAGATGCTCAAATCAGCCACCTTTGGAGCCAAAGAAAACATTTACAGGCTGTTGCTGGGGGAAGGCAGCAATATCAAGAGCAAACAGGAATAGCCAAGGTGTGACTGATGTGGGTCAACAGCAAAGCAAGGGCTGGGCACAAAGGGAGGACATGAAACCAAATCGGCCTGAGACCCAGGAGCAGCAACCAGGCTTCCCAGGTGGGATCTTTACAGAGGCTGCAACCCAGCCCCAGCCTCTCCCTTCCCAAAACCGGAGTACTGAGGTGTTCCCCATCATCCATCCCACCACCCAGCCCCCCTGCAGTCCCCCCATGCTGCACACAACTCCCCAGAGCTCACAACTGCACAGCACCCACCAAAGAGATGCAGGGCTGAGGCCAAACCATTAAAGCCAGCACACACTGAGTGTTATATATGGGGCACCTTCCAGCCAACACCCCTGACTTGTCCCAGTTGCCTGGGACAAATAATGGCAAGGCACACTGCAACTCCTTCTGTTTATGCACACTAAGTATCTAAAACTAATTCCATGATTTATTTTTCCCCACGTCCTCATAAACAACAAAACCATATTCTGCAGCCTGGAATGCAGCTTCCCTCTTTCCTTTCACACAAGGGATCTTCAGGAGAATGCCTCATTTCTAACACTTTTAATTAAAAAATCTGAAGAAAGCAATAAAAAAGTGTAAAGATAACATCTCTATTTTAATGAAAACAAACCCAGGTGATCTTTAATTGTGCTGTGCCTCTTCCAATATTCATCATAACAAGTATGCACAATTATGAGATGGCAACAGGGAAGAAGAACTTGAAGGGTCACTTGGAGCCCTCACTGCTGCCTGGCAGCATCTCGAGGGTGCGGTCTCATGTCCGAGGTCACCCCAGCCCACTTTCACTCCTTGGCCTCCCTCCCATCCAAAAAGCTGGAGCATGTGACAGCTAGGAGCAGGGCGTCAGCAGCACAACCCCAAAGGATTTTTCTTTCCCCTAAAAAGTACTCAGATGTTTAATTTAGCAGTTTAATCCACTTGGTGCTGAAGCCCAGCCATACCTGCTGCATCCTCAGAGAAGGCTTGTTATCTCCATAATGCTCTTTTTGCATTTACTTTGCATTTAAGAATGTCATTCTATTTTATTGGAAGTCGTGTTTGTTGAGTGATGAATGTTACTAAGTTGCATAGCTACTATAAATATTTATAATCCCACAGAGTATATCCAGAACAAGTTTTCATGACAAGCCAAGCACGTGTCACTCGTGCCTCCCCTGCTCCCACTGTCCAGCTCTCATGGCCAGGGGAAGAGAGTAAAGAAGTGCCCACAAAGTTAATGCAGGCATAAGCTCAGGCTCAGAAATAAATAAAATGACTCTGGGAAGTTTTGGATTGGATATTAGGAAAAATTTCTTTACTGTGAGGCCCTGGCAGAGGTGGCCCAGAGGAGCTGTGGCTGCCCCTGGATCCCTGGAAGTGTCCAAGGCCAGGTTGGACACTGGGGCTTGGAGCAGCCTTGTCTGGTGGAAGGTGTCCCTGCCCATGGCAGGGGGTGGAATGGGATGGGCTTTAATGTCCCTCCCAATCCAAGCCTCTCTATGATATAAAACTGTATATACTGTGGGGAAACACTCTCATACAAAGGCAGAAATGCCACCTGCTAAGGACCAAGGGCACACACTATTACCTCTTTTGTACACTACTGGTTTACTTATGCAAGAGTTTAAGCCCACAGAAGAAAATTCACCCTCAGAACAGGCCATCACCCCCCACCTGCTCTGTGGCCTCTCAGAGTACTGAGTAGGATGACATTCCCCTGAAGCCATGTGATGCAATTCAGTCCCAGAGCTCACTTAAAGTATTTCCCCCTTATGAGAACATTTTTCTCACTGAGGTCAAAGAGCTGCTTGCAGGGCTCAGGCTTATTAAAACCCCACATTAAACATTTTCCAGTGTAGTGAATTTTCCCTTCTGTGAGATGTATCATGCTTCATACAGCTGGGGAGCACAACATCATAGGCAACACCTGGGATCCAGCCACAGGTTCCTCACAAACGCCTTAAACCATTAAAATTTACTGCATTTACAATTTCTACAGCACAAAACTCATGGAATGCATTCCATCTTTTGGGAAAAGAAAATAAACAACAAAACACGAAAAAAACCAAAACAATCACTTTTATACATTCTGTTATCTACTTTAAAAGACCATACCCCAGATCCCAATGAATTTCTGGGTGCATCCCACAAGAAAGACCAGGAAACTCACACCAGTGTAAAACTCTTTTCAATAATACATCACTTAGTCACACACAGCAGGTAGGCTAAACACTTTCAGCACCTCTTCAGTAAGAAAAATCAGGGAACATGCTACATTTTAAACAATAAAGCTGACTTTTTAAAATGAATACTTCAAAAGTAGTGTCTTAACTTTTTTTTTTTTTTGGACTGGACAAAAAATGGAGGTATTAATAGAGGCATGAAGCAATTCAGTCAGCTTACCACGAGTGCTCTTTACAGCAAAACCCACAAGTGGCAGATGCTGAACCTCCTAATTTATCAAACCTTAAAACACACACACATGCCAAAGAAGCAGTAAAAATAAATTAATAAATCGAGAAACCATGAAGAAGTAACTAAATTTTGGCAGAGAATTCATTCACTCAGCTCAGATGCTGTGGCTTAGTATAGAACCTAGCTAAAGTGCTTTCAGTTGTTTGCAAGGTGCACAGACTTATTATGCTGCAGGAAAGTACCAAATCTTGTTCCTCATTCAGCTCTACTCTTGTCTCCCTTATTTAAAGCCTGTGACCCTAAAAGACAAGAACAAGTACACACAGCACTATGTGCAGTGCCCAAGCTTAAGCCAAGTGCTGAAACCACAGGGTTGGTAAACACAGCTTTGCAAAGGGTAGGCAAGCAGAAAACCTGCTGCACCTCTGCAGGTGCAAGGAGTGAATCAAGCTGAAATAAAATTTCCCCAATTAGCCCAACATTCTGTACAGATGTACTGTAGCACAGCTAGCTGCCCCTCCACTTTATACTCCATGCCTTTTAGAGCTTACAGTGGAGTACCTACAGGAAACCACCGAAATTCTTGGACCAAAAGGTTAATTATTGCTCCCTGAATCCCCTAAGGAGTTACAAGTGGATTAGACACAGAAACAGCTCTGGAAGCGACATGAAAGCATTAAACACAGTCAGCAGTAGTGGAAGTAAAGTGTGGGAAACTAAAAAAAACAAGTCAGTGCTAGAAATGCCATTTTGGGCAGTCCAGAGGAGAGGGATTACTGTCAAGCAGGCAGAGACATTCCTTGCCCTGCTTGTGCAGCTCTGCAGCCCTCACTCTCAGGATGATAAAGCAAGTGAATGTTCCCATGCAATTGCCTTACACTGCAGGCCTGCTCACTGGTGAATTTGCCTTTTGCATCACTCTCCAGCTGGCTGCTGGCAAGGCCAAGGTGTTTCACCAGCTCCAGTCTGCTTTATTCTATGTGTATAAGAACGGGCCTTTTGAGGAAAGGCTTTTCCCTGGAGCTCAGCATTTCCAGGCACAGCTCCTAACACAGCTCTGTGCTGCTGGCACAGCTGAGCTTTCACAAATCCAGTAACACATGAGGGTGAGCAACAGCCTGTGTGCCCAGAGCAGCCCATCAGAGCCTCCATTCTGTCAGCCCCAAAGCTCGAGGCACTGAGCTGTCTGCTGGCCACACTGCAGCCTGGAAAACTCCACACTCCTCATCTTCCACCAGCTCTGCTATGATGCTTTCTCACCACCAGCTTCTAATGGAGACTGTAATTACACCCTGTAAATGTGTGTCCTCCTAAAGCTAGAACCTATTTATGGAGTCACATAAACCACCTTTCTTAAGGAAGTCATTCCTATGTGAATCTATCCTGAAGGCTCTTCCCACCTTACAAGGAACTAAAATAAATCTCTTTCAACAAACACTTAACATTTGTTTCCACGTTACAACAAACCATGTTAAGAGCAATTAGCATAGTTCCTTTGCAAAGATCAAACAAAGCATTTATTCCAATTTCATTCCATTTTTACAACTGGACTTTTAAAAAGCAAAGACATCACCTAAAGCTTCAGGAACAGGATGAAAACAATAAAGCACAGAGGTAGTTAAGCTTTGCAACAGATGAGGGTACATCCAGACCAGAGGCCAAAAAAGTCCCATGGAAAACTGGTATTTCAGCTACAGGAACTTCAAGAGATAAGGAGATGAGATCTAAAAGATTCACCCAGTAAACACACAGAAGGAGGACAGAACTGTTCTACTGAGTTCTGCTTGCATAACACAGTAAAAGCAAGAAGCAATGAGCTTCCAGTGCACCTGCAAACCTTTTTAATGCAAAATATTAGCTGAGAAACTACTTTAAAGGCAACAGAGGCATCTGCCAAGCCAGGCTGCTGAATCATCAAAGATGGGGAAATTGAAATATTGGGCTTAGAGCACCATCTCAAAGGAGGGCTCAGAACAATTCACTTATTCTTTCTGTAATACAGAAGGACTCACTGACAGGACAATCTGACCTGAGAAGTGGTTTCCAGCAAGGAAGAAATTGTATACTTAAAGAACAATTATCCTTTCCAGTATGAATAAGACTGCTCCTTCACCTAAGCATACTAATACTGGACTTGGTAAATACAGCCACTAAAAGCATTGTTTTCTATTTTTTCAAGTCAAAGCACACTTTGCAAAAATTGCTTAAAAAAAGCCCTAATCACAACAATGAAAATCTACATCATAATGAGATTTCAGATAACCAAAAAGACTTAGAAGCTCACCAGGAAAGCAGAAATTATTCTTCCTCTTGAGGTTGGTCTAGCTCAAAACACAGCTTGGAAGGAGGAACAAATGATCCAGGGAACGAGAAGTAACAGAATGACCTTTTATATTGATTCAAGAAGGACAGCTTGCTTCTACTCTCATTACAATACTTGGCTGAAATTTCCCACGTGAGGAGAGAACTAAATTGAGCAACACAAAACTATTGTCAGGGTAGATGTTTTCCAGAGACACCTTGACCCCAGATGACATTTTTGGGAACCTACCACCCACCAGCTTGAACCTCCAGGCTGTATCGTGACAGGAAGGCATTGCTGTGGTCTTATGATAACTCCACCAACTTCTGATCACGCTTATTAGACAGTATCTCCCAGAAAAAAAAATAAAAGCAACTTTAATCTTGTCTTTGTTCAAAAACTCACTCAAAATTCACATCTGCTTCTTGTAATGAAGCACAGGGTAGTTCACAGGCCTACTAAGAAAGGTACAGTGAGGTAAGCAAAGAATAGCAGACATCACCTGCTATTCTCCATTTCTTTTCTTACTTCCACTTTTTTCTCATCTCAGCATTTTTAAAATCTTAAAATCTCACCACAAATGCTACTACGATGTCTGGACAAGAGTGAGCAGAAGTAAATCATGAGACTAACTTTCTGCAAAGCTCTCAAATATGCAGCTTCTATAGCCACTGTTTCAATTCCACTATTTTTACTTCAATGAACATACATGCAAAAAAACCACATTCAATTTCATGGTACACTTTAATGTCTTTTCAGCGTAAAGGCAGATTTCCCCATCGCAGGAAATACTCTGCACTCCCTAGTGCCACGGAAAACCATTTTCCCTATCTTGAAAATATCTTGTTGACCTGGAACTAGTTTATTTAAGGCAGCCCATTTCTGACCTGCTGTGATCCATCGCCATTCACGATGTGAGGCATCATGGCCACCTCCCCGTTCAGCAACGGCGGCAGCTCCAGCGGGATTTGGTCGGTCATCATCATTGTGACGTACATTCATGGAGAATTTTCCTCAAACAAGACTTCCTGCAAGAGAAGACACCAGTTAAGGACCCTGCAAAAACCCTGCTGTACTTCAGAAGGTCGCTCTGCCATTCAGGAACTTCAGCAGGAGCCCTGCTTGTGTAACAGGAGGCGTACGGGAGCTCAAGGCTCTGAACAGAAGTTTTAACTGTCAGATCAAGAGTATGGAAAGTCAAGTTTCCATGCAAGAATTCCAAAACCCAGCCAGCCAGATTTCCACTCTTTCCCACAATTATGAACCTCAGCCCTCACTGCTGAAACAGGCAGGTTCTGAAACACTTAAGAGTTTTGCTCTTAAATCACCATCCTGCTAGCTGCTTGGAACTAAGTCACCGGCACGGTTAAGATGTTACAGCAATTTCACTCAATAGCCACACTTCAAAGCCAAACACCTTTATTTTCTTTCTAGGGCCCTGGAAACAGTGTGAACTGCCATTACAAAACAAAGACCAGACACCTGGCTTCCACCTAATCGTGACCCAAAAGGATTAATGCTTCTGCTGGAGCAGGAGGGACAGCACATCCTCAATGTTCTGAGCACCCCGTCCTAGGAAGGGCAACAGAAAATTATGACATCAGGTAAGGATTTGTGAAAAATCACACATCACTTCCAGCACACCTTCCCCCTTTCACAGCTAACTGATGTGATACTTGAGCATCAGTAAAACCATGAGAAGCTGCCTTGTGAAAACAAGCCTTAATTCAGTGTTAAGGGCATCATCATGCTGGTTTATGGGGCAGTAACACAGCTCCAGTGAATAAAATGGATGATCTCATCACATATCTTATCTAGAGTTCTGCACAACAACTGCTAAGCAAAGCAACCTCACATGTTCAGTGGTGAGCAGCCTCCTTAGTACCCCTCATGCTAGAGAACCCCAAAGTCATCCTGAATAATTTCATATACATCCCAAATTCAAGTTGATCAATGAGCACAAGATGAGCAGAGTACATCTGAGTACAGAAACAGGAATTTTTGGCAAAGAGCACAGGACACAACTAGAGAGCCATAAACCAAAAGTTTAATTCAGCTGCTCCAGAGGGGATGAAGGACTGAGCTCACCAAGCTCAGAGCATCTCATTCCATGGATGCTGGATGCTGCAAATCTTATATCCCCTCAGCTCCAAATGCTGCTAGACTTCAATTTTATTTTTTTTTTAAGTTAAACAACTAAATTATGAGTTTACTTGAAATACACTGTCTTCATTTTCATCAACCTCTTCCAAAGGTCATTGCAATCCCATCACCTGCACAGCCTCCTGATCAGAAACATCAGCCTGACCAAGAGCTGCTCCTCCAGCTGCTGAGGAGGAGCACTTGTGTGATTTAGAAATGATGGCAGGGCCCACACAGACTGAATCACATCCATCTTTTCACTGTCATCAAACAGGCCCCTCACATCTAAGCAGAATCAGTAAACTGAAAGTACACTTGTTTTTCAGAAGATATGCAAACCTGGCAATCTGACCTCCAGCCACACAGCTCAAGACCAGCATTTTAATTTAACTCAGTACCAAATCTAGCACAACTCTCACAGCTCTTTCCACTGTTCTCATCTGTGAGAAAACACCACTTTTCTAATCATCACTTCACCAAGATATAAACAGAGGCAATGTATTTTCATCCACCTTTAAATGAAATCCTTCCTGTTATCCAAGACTCAATTATAGCACAGAAGTTCTCCAGAAGCTTGAGATACAGTTGTTGTTTTGATGGTACATCCTTTTGCTTCTCATTACTTCACAGTTTCAGGTTTTAATTTCGAGAAATATCCAAGTCCAACAACAATACTCACAGGTGTTGGGATTTGGGGAGTGGAGGAGGAGGAGTGGGGCAGTGAGACTTCACTTCTGGGGGGTTCTGTTTGTTTAAAAAGGGAGACGAGAATACCAGAGAGCACATGAATGAACAGCTTTCAATGGAAACAGACTGATTTAGTCAATAGCCAGCTGTACCTCCAACTACTCTGGCTATACATGCAGTTATTTATGCATCTATAGCTGGTGTTTATGCAAATGTATATATTCATATTCAAAATTTATTTGTAAATAACAAAACATTCATA
Organism: Pycnonotus jocosus; assembly: GCA_013400435.1. Taxonomy (NCBI): domain Eukaryota; kingdom Metazoa; phylum Chordata; class Aves; order Passeriformes; family Pycnonotidae; genus Pycnonotus; species Pycnonotus jocosus. The sequence continues at coordinate 247,001 of VWYP01033786.1, forward strand.
GAAACTATTATAAACCTATATAAAACAAAACTCCAATCCCCAAACAAATGACACGTTCATTTAGTCTGAAAGTCGAGCTTTAAAAGTTTAAGCATCACTCTGATACTATTTTTTTGAGGAAAAAACCTCATACTGTAGCTTGAAGCGACATATTTTCCTAGGAATATTTCCATTCCAGGCACAACAACAGATATGTTGACATTTATTTGCTACGTGTCATTATTTAAAGTGTTGCAGCTACATTCCTTTTGCTTTATTAATGGTTTGTCACTACAGCCGTGTCTACACTAGCCTCATTTGAAAGGAGAAAAACAAACAAAAAAAAGAAAACATAAATAAAAAGGGCTTCCTCTATTTGTCAGGTCTGGTACAACCCCACCAGAGATGATACCAGCAGCAGTGCTGGCTACAAGGCACAGCCATTGGCAGGAATTTTTGGCAGTATTTCACACAGATGTACTCCAGGCAGAGTTAAGACACCTACCAAAGTGAGACTGGCAGACTTCACTGCAAAGCCAAACCCTTTGGAAACAGGCCTCATGCACTTTTTGAGCTTATTTGTTCATCCATCCTACTTAAAACAGATTTATTAGCCGTGCTTTCACACCCCTCCTAAAGCCTAGCGTTCCTCCTCCGTCAGGGCATGCAAAGCTGATTAATACAAAAGAAAGTGAGCACTGAAGACAAACAGTTTCTTTTTCCTGCAAATTGGGAACATCGATGGAGGAGAACACCAGACACCACTCAAAGAGCCAGGTCACATTCCAGGATATGAGAATTCTTCCTTAGCTAAAATATGAACTGCCAAATACTAACCCACAGCCTTTTTTTCAGGTACTAACTCAAATTTGGGGTTTTGTCTAGAAAGCTGACTATATTTAAATTTTAAAAAGATATTTCCTGTGTGTCTACATTCCCTAGGTTTGGCTGGGACAGGTCACAACAACGCCAGCATGGAGTGAGAGGCTGCATCTCCCTGTCTAGCTTCCTCCAGGAATATGGAAATCACAGCTTTCCACTTTGCTGTAGAGCAAGGAAGAAATAACCATCCAAGCTTGAGGTCTCTGTCCCCAAACAAAACTTCCAAATCTTTTGATGTCTGCACATCACCGCTGCAAACTTGATTTTCAATTCAGTACCGCAGCCTTCTACTGATCCCTGAGATGACTCCATTTCCTTAAATTAATTCAATATGTGAATTAGTAATTCATAAATTAGTTGCACATGGCACTAGAGAGAAAATTAAAACACACAGAAGAATAAAGCGTAACTATCTAAAACCCAGTGTCCATGTATGGTCAAATAACATGACCCAACAGGTTACGTCAGTTTTCCTGAAATTCCAAAAGCAGTGTGAACCACATCAAGATACCCAATCCTACTTTTCCTAGAAGGTTTCACCCATGCTATTTACAGGGCTGGAAGCCAAGAACATTTTTCTTTCTGTGATTTTCTTCCTACCTTCTGTCTTTTACAAAGCCAAAGAAGCTCTTCCAGCTATGGCAGACAAACGCAGAGAACCTGGCAGAAGCATGAGGAACTGTGAATATTGAGTCCTGTGACTGCTCTTTCCAAAGGCTTGATTTTTATTTCCCTGCAGCAGACCATTAAAAGCTCCTGAACAAAGTGTTCTGCTTTTTTATCACAATCATCTGGAATCACAGAAGTTGTACTACAACAAGGACAGAGAGTTTTCAATACTAAGTAGAGCCACGTACCCAGGTTTATTTAATATAAAACTAAAATTCAGTACTAAACACACATCTTAGTCCTGCAGTGCATATTTATGGGTATTCTGCCTGAATAGAACACAAAAGAATAAGAAGCTACCCTGCCTTCAATCCTAGCCTTGATTTAAAAAAGGTAAAATGGAACAACTTTCCAGCCTAAAAAAAACTCTTGCAACTTCCCCATGACAAAGTTCACACACAGATGGTACACACACAGGGTTACACAGTCCACCACTTTAACACAGGTACCATAGGAATCCCTCTTCCACAGCATGCTGTATGGGCTGGGTGAGCTGCTCTGGCTGTTCCACCGGCCAGAGAAACAATCCAACCCAGCAGGAGCTTCCTTAGTACTTTCCAACCATGGGCAAAGCCAGTTCTGGTGTTATCAAAAGCCAAAGTCTGTTGCAAACTGCCCTGCTGACCACCAGTCACAAGGCAGTTGCTTCTCCCCCCAGACAGACATTTTCTCTGGCAGACCAGGTTCTGCAGTGAGGATGTTCAGAAATTGGCAGTTCTCTGACCCAGAAAGGAAAAGATTTGTGATATCTGATCTGCATCCTCCAAACCACATCCTGACAGCATGGCCAAGCCCAAAACCTCCAGCATCACCTGCACAGCTAATGTGAACACAGGAGGGTTCCCCATCCACTGCATGGCACCAACCCTCGAATGCTTGTGTTGTTATAACCAGGACAAGAGAAAAGGAGGAATTGCTTAAAAAGGGCCTTGCCATGGTTAAAAAATACATAAGGAATCATAGGTTCGTGTCACAGGGAGTTCCACCTGGCACACTGAGAGGTCAAACACATCTTTAGAAACATGGGCCCTGAAAACAGGGAAGATGCAAATATTTCTAGATGAAAACTCACTTTGGAGAAGATATACAGTAAAATACAATGAGAATTTTTAAAGAAAATCATTTAGTATTCACAGGAGCCATTACCCACAGCATATCTTCTTCTTCCATAAAGAGAAAGAATCCTGTAATTATTTGTTATTTTTCAGGACGTTATATGTGCAACTGAAGAACCCTATCAAAGTCTGGCATGTCAAATCATGTTACCACTGGTTATTATATAGTTGAAGAAATGGGTGGTTTTCCAGAGTAGTTTTGAATAATCTTTTGAATAAGAAAGAAAAAAAAACTAGGAAAAAAATTGCTAGTATGTACAAGGAGAATATGTATACGTAGTCTTATTTGTACACAACATATTCTCAGACACTAAAGAGTTTAAAACATGTCTATTACCCACTAGGAAGACTCTGAATGAGGAGTGCTCCTTCTGCACTTTCCTTTATGTGCAACAGATGAGAGAACTCACATACTGCCCCGTTTGCCTACTGTATTTTGTATAACACACGTTGAAATTCAGGATTAATTAAAACATACATAACACAATTATATTTTCACTGAAAAGCAGAGTGGTAAATATAGCTGCTTTCAAGAGACTCCTGCCATGGCTTGCCACTCCAATTCAAAGAGGAGTGGTAATAATTGTTCATGTAGAAAAGCCTCTTGAGACATGAGCAGTACCTGGAGGTATGTGCACAGATGGTTGGTCAAGGCACAAACAGTCTGGAATTTGTCTTGTCTGATGTGCCTTCATTAGTTTAGTTAAATCACATCCGTCTGAAGCGCCACTGAAACCTGAACGCATTCTTTCTCTGTTTAATTACAAACACGGTAGATTAATTTGGAAGCATCCAAACAGACGGGCTTCTTCATAACAATTTTGAAGAAATACAAGCAATTCTAAAAATCTCTTATGACGAAAACAGATCAGAGGGAATACAGACACACAATCCACTGGCATTTTATGAAGAGGTAGTGAAATGCCTGCTGCTTGCTCTCTGTGCCATTTCACAGACACAAGGCCACAGTAGCTGGATCCTATCTCCAGCAAGCTGAAAAGCATAAACATCCTCTCAAAGCTTAACCACTGTAATTAATCAGTGGGTTTATTCCCCTCTAGCTTATGTTAAACAACAACACATTTCACTGTGCATGGTACATTCCATCTCTGACTATGGAATTATCAGCAGTACTCAATTCTACGCAGGATCAAGGAAAGTTAACCTTGTTTTTCCCCCACACTGGTGTTAGATTCCCAAGGCAGCAATCCAGAGGGTAATGATATGAAGATTTTCGGTAGTTTGCATTTATTTAGACCCAAAATTTGACCTCAAATTTTCCAGGCTTGAAACTCCATTATCTTAAAGAACAACAAATTTGTACTGTAACCACTCATAGGAAATGTTTGTCATTCAGGGACAGAAAAACTACTGAAAATTGGTTCCTAGCTTAACCTTGGGGAGGAAGGGAATAACCAAATAACTTCAAACATGTACCAGAAATAAGCATCAGGAATGGGGCTATCAGGTCAAACTGCATCATGCTGGAGTGTCTTATTTCACAAGGCAAGTACAACTAATCAGCAGATAATAGCTCTGATAAAATATTGGAATAAAGCAATCTGGCACACAAAGGAGTCTTTTACCAAAGAAAAACTTCACCCCAGTAGGGTTTTTTCCCCTTGGTTTTCCAGGGGGAAATCTTGTGAAAACTCATGTAGGAAAAGCGAGCTTGCCCTCCTCCCACCACCACCCACACCTGGGGTGTGCAGTGCCTGAAGGCCATCATATTCATGTGCAAACCTAGTGGAACTAGATTTAAGGGAATAAAATACACCAGGGTGAAACAGGCCTTCAAAATTATTATTAGGCTTATATTAGCTATGGCTGAGCAGAAAGCCGCAGGCAGACAAGCTAATCCAATGGTTCCACAGCATTCTTGCTTCTGCAAATAGTATTGGAACAGCAAATTCATCTGCTGCTCAAAAATCAATTCCAAAACACGCAAACACACCCCAGCTACAGCCTGCACTGCTGGCAGAAGAGCAAGCTGCACAGACAACCTCTGTACAACTCACCCTCACCATGTGGGGTTTTCTGTGCTTTTTCTTCAATCTGAAAATTAAGTTAGTCATTTTTGCTATTTATATTTCTTTCCTTCTTTGTTCTCACACCTTTCGTTCCTCACCTCCCTCCAAAACAGATAAAGGGACTCACAAGGGATGTAGCTGCAAAAATACAGGAGTTTTCACGCACACAATTCTCACACTATTTCACAGTAATTCTTCTAAGCAGCCATAGGCTGAGCTTAACTCTTCTTGCACAATAGTGGCCAATTACTTTTTTTTCCATGATTTTTAGTGTTGTTGTTTTTGGCACAGCTTGGGTTTAAAATAGCAACCACTTCAAACTTTTTTTCTCTTTTCAAGGGAAATTACTTTATGCACTTCCAAAAATACAAGCAGCAATTAACATTTCAAACTAATTTGTTGCTACTTGTCCACCCTCAGAGACATTTGAGTTAAGTGAGTTCTGGGTGCTGTTTAATTGCCAGCTGTTCCACACACTCCCAACTGCACTCAGCATCTCTGTGCTTTTCTAGAAGACCACAAGTCACTTGAAACAGGATGGGGACAAAGCAGGAGTAGATTCAAATTATATAATTATGAAGAAATTCTTCCCTCTGAGGGTGCTGAGGCCCTGGCACAGGTTGCCCAGAGAAGCTGTGGCTGCCCCTGGATCCTTGGAAGTGTCCAAGGCCAGGCTGGACAGGCTTGGAACAACCTGGGACAGTGGAAGGTGTCCCTGCCCATCGCAGGGGAATGAGAAGCTTTAAGGTTCCTTCCAACCCAAACCACTCTGTGATTCTCTCAAGACATCTGCCTCTCCACAGGTCAGCAGGACAGCACAGAGCTCTTCCAGCTGTGGTCCCCCATCACCAGGGCAAGGAGAGGAGGATGACAGTGGCCCACTCAGAGCTGGTTCCCGATGGGCAGAGAGCCATTCTACACAACAGAGACAACACTGCACACTTTCTAACTAATTGATCACCCTTTTCAGGTTGTCTGCACTCTGCATTGCCTCTGACAAAAGCAATTTGCAAGTAAAATTCACACATCTAGCAAGATATTCAGTAAGTTTAAACACAATTGGAATAACCTGCTATTTGCTTGAAGCAATTTGTGCGAGTAGGAACAACTCCCTTCAGTCCGAACCTACACCTGTCTACAAATTGGGCTCTGATCCTGCAAACATTTGCACTAGAGTACATCTTTACACACTCCTAATACTTTTATAAGTACTGAACTCCCCCAGATGAAGCTGCAAGCCCAAGAACGTGCCCAGGGACACGGGCAGAACTTCTATGCAAAGAGACATTCTTGCACAAAGGTGAAAGTCAGATAAGGCACAGGTATGCTTCATCTATTTGCTTTCTTCCTCCATTTAATAGCCAAAGTATTAATCATGGTTACAGGTTGATAAGCACAGCATTTGTCGATAAATACCCTCCCCTTCAACTCTGCTCTCTCAAATAATAATCTCTCTGCAATAATACCACAAAGACCTTGGTTATCTGTCCTGGAATTCCCATGCAATGGGGAATCTACTGGAATCAATGGGGTGGGGATTTTTTTTTTTACCCCTAATTAAACTACGAAGCAAGAGAGGAAAAAAAAAAAAGGCTATCTATCATATCAATCTGCAGCTCTTGAAAAGGCTGCATACCAAATCCCATTTCCAACAAGGTCTCAGCACACCTTTGTGCAACACAAACTCCGCTGCTGTCGCCATTCCCCGCTAACCTGACTCCAGGCTGACGCTGCCGCGCTGACAAAGTGGCTCATTGTGTTATTGTGGGAAAGCACTCCACAGAGATCTCCCATTCCACCCTGGGATTCAAGATCAGGCATTCACACGGGGCAGCCACCGCAAGGGAGCACCTCTGGATGGCTGCCGGGGAGGTTTCTCAGGGAGGAGGAAAGTTGAGCCCGTTATTAGCATCGTGCTCACAAAATCCAAGTGTTTAAACCACATCAGCAAACCCAAGAAAACCAACCCAAAACCCAGCACCCAAACCCATCACTCCATAACTTTTCAGCATCAGGAGAAAAAGTTTTACTACACCGTCCCCCACTTTCACAGAGCATTAAGTCCATTTTTCAGGATTTCTTTACTTTCCTGAACTGCTTCATGAAAATGAAGACAGCATGCTACCTATGAAGGCTTCTCCTAATTGGAGATAGACAGGAATTTACATTAAACAAAGACCTGAAACTCACCAGCAAAAAAAGAAACCACACACATGAAGTCAAGTCATTGTTCCATTTTTGATTGAGTAATTTTGGCATCTGGGACCTTACAGGAAAGGACTTTAGAGGAAAGGAGCCTCTCCCACTCCAGGTATCTGATTTTTATCTCCAATGATAATAAAGCATCAATGAATGAAAAAAAAACCCTAAATCTTTAAATGCACTGTACTAGGGGGATTTGTTTCCTTTAGGGTGGGAAGTCAAAGGGTCTCTACCTGGACAGAAAATGCTGTGCTGGATGTGCCACCTGCTGCAGCTAGAAAGTTCAGGTTATCAATTAAATGGTTTAAAAGGGAAAACCTTTGAGGTTTGCTACCTGTCTGAAGTGGGGCACAGTTTGTAACACAGACTGAAGGAGAAACAAAGTTCTGTTTATAAAGCAAGGACAATCTGGTGGGGTGACCCAGCACTTAGGTGGTCTGTATCCTATTTAATTCTGAATCCTCACCCTTCTAAGCTCATTCCCATACGCTGCAAAATCATTCAGGCAATGGAAAGATGAAAATTATTCTCAATAAACTGTACTGTCTTTGATAATAACAAACACAGTTATGTACTGAACAGCTTGTCTTAAGAATTGGGAAACCAACAACACTCAGAACTACAGCAAACCCAGAAATACTGGTTGAAAGGCAGGCTCAAGGCATGGTGCCAGCAGGACAGATGCTTTTCCCACCTTGGGTGAAGTCAAAAGACAGCAGCTCCAATCCTACCAGTTACAGGAGTTACCCATTAATAAGTTACAAGTCTTTGTTAATTAAAGTTTCCTAATATTTCACCTATTGACTTTGATACTACAGATTTCAGGTATGAGCAGTATTATTAAGGGGCTTCAGAGAAAGCTGTGGAAATATATACAAGCCAATAATAAGAACCAGGATGAGCTAAATAAAGGAAAGTAAATTCCTGCAAACTGATTTTTTTAATGCAAAGTTTGTATTTAATTAAAAAGGGGACAGTCATGCTTCTTTATATTTCCCCATTGATACAAGCACACAAAGCTCCAATGAAGCTAATTAAACCCTTGAAGCTCAAGTGAACTTTCCACATCCTTTAGATGACAAAATTCCAGTCAAGCAAAAAAACTTAAACAGGCAAGCAGCAGAAAGCAAACCAACTTTCAAGCTTCATGTCACACGTACCTGAAGTTTCATTTTCCCTTGTTACACTTAGAGAAATAATTTCCACAATCGCTTACCAAACTTTAGAGGTGCAGGAGTCTAGAATCTATTCAAATACTGATAAGAAATCCACAGAAAGGAAGAATCAGAATTGTTCAGGTTGGAAAAGACCTTTAAGATCACTGGGTTCAACTGTTAACCAAGCAGTGCCATTTCTAACACTGAACCATGTCCTTCCATGCCATATTTACACATCTTTTCAGTACCTGCAGGGCTGGTGACTCCACCACGTCCCTGGGCAGCCTGTTCCAAGTTGTTCTCTGTAGAAGTTTGTCTTATTAAGCATCAGTGGGGTTTTGTCATGAGGCAGAAAAAGTTTGTGACTAAGACAGATGCACTTTTATTACTGCTCTGTGAGATACCAGAGCTCATCCTTCCCCCTCTCTGCCTCAGTAACAGCAACCCCAGCCCCATGGATACACCACACTATTCCAACTTCACCAGTTGCCCAGGCTGGCACAACCAACCTGTTTGCCACTTAACAACACGGGCTAGATCCACTGTACAAGCTCAGAGCAGGCTAGCAGCAATAAACTCATCACTAACAAAGCAGAGCTTATCTTTGAGTCTTGTTACACAAAATCTTTTCGACTGTAATAATCTTTAGCAATAGCCATCCACAGGATTTCAGCTTTCTGAGAAGAAATATAAAGCAAAAACCTTACCATGTTCTCTGATAGTTTTTTTTTAATTTATAATTCTATCTAGAATTCAAAACTTAAAGTATTTCAGAAAGGCACAGAAAAAAAATCAGCCTTGCATCCTAAAATATGTAAACCTGAATTTCAAGAAATGGGCTTAGTTAGCATATGGAAGTGGGGAAAGTTACCTTAACAGCAAGCAGATTTGGGGGTTGGGGAAAAGGTACAAATATACAGTTCACCCACAGAATTTCAATAAACAGGTGAGAACAAAATACACAAGTACTTCAAATATAAGAAAACCCATCTTGTAACTCAAGTGGAAGAAAGCCAAGTGATAAAAAGACTGAAACTACAAGAACAGCTAATTCTCTGGAGCTTTTTTTCTACAGTACCTTTCATAAATATAAAGCATTTTACCACCACATGTCCTGACAGCCTTTAGCTTTTCCTGGACATGCATCTTGCTTTGCCTACTGCAAGAAAAATTCATAGAAATCCTGATGGAGCAAAGACTGTTACACTGAGTCGAGGTCAAATATACAAATATAGTATATATGTATATAAATAAATTTGAAAAATTCAATGTGGCTTGACAGCAGCTTTTCTTTGACAGTGGAGGCAAAAACATCAGAATATCAGCAAATGCAGGAGTTTGCCTGCAGGGTTCTGACCGCATTAGCACAGGACTTGAGCAAGAAAAAAGCTTTCCCAGTCAAATTTAGTTGTGCTCAATTTTACCTGAATGATATAAGTGACACATGACCTGACCAGATTTTACTCCCAGGGGAGGCTCTATCGAGGCACACTCAGTTTGTGTGAATAAGCTGGAACACCCGGGTGTTATCACCGAAAGTACAGTACAATCTCAATTCTTTAATATTTACATTCTGACCCAGTTCGGTCACATTTTGGCAGCACAGAGCCCACACAGAAACCCACCTTAACAATACAGTGCACAGTTAATCAGTGACAAACACCTACCCATTAACATCAGCTATTCTCCCAGCTAAAAGGCGTCACAGGCCCCAGAGATTGAAGCAGATTGCATTTGTTCCCCAGTTTTTAAGGGGAGGATACTTTGTCATCATTTGAGATGCTAATATCTGGTTTCAAAATAAGTTAAACTGATATTATTCTCTACCTACACCATGGCATATTACTCTTGGGGCAGGGGAGGAAGATGACATGTCCATGCAACAATTCTTACAAGGATTCCCAAAAGTAACAGACCTATGCAGGAAAAAAACGCACTCCCACTCTCTCTCATGTGAACATATTCCTCCTCCCATTTCTCTCTCTAGTCCCTAATCATAACTCCAGGTTGGTACAGAAAAACAGCCAGGGTGTTCAGGGGAGGCTTAACTTGCTGATGAGAGCATGAGCAGTGGTGCATGCTGCAGAGAAACCCTACAATATCAAACACCTGTTCAGCACCTCATCCTCCTCCCGGTGCTCACTAAGGAAATTCCCTCATCGTTCATGAATTTGGACTAGTTTTTTTCCATTACCCCAGATAAAACTTCAACCATAAGATTTTTCTCTAATCTTGCTCTGTGTTGCCAGGTGTTGCTGCATCAAGCCCTGCCATGAATAATCTAAATCACAGATTGCCCCTGACCATCCCACAGGTGCCAGAGACACCTTACAGCTCACCGAGCCTGTTGGAGCACAACACATCTAAATCAGCACTACAACTCTGCAGAAAGTCATCAACATTGTCCCCTGCAGTTTTAAATATTCAGAAGTTAGTGCCATGAAATTCAGCACAACTACCAGCTGCTTTACCCTCAGCATCCTCTCAGTTCAAGCAAGTGCAGAACAAGATTTATCATTATTTCCATCAGAACCTCAACCTGTTACAACTTTTGTCTTTAAAGGTGAAGAGATGTTCTGATTTTCCCCTTCTCATGGATATACATTAATGGTACAGAAATCTCCAGAGTACCTGGTCTGAACTAAGAGATGAGCTATCCATATCCATCTAAATTGAGCAGATTGTAACATGTTTATTATTAAGAACATGTCACAGCACATTAGTCTTTAAGGCTTTTTTTGAACACGTTTTTAATTGATCAAACGAAGGAAAGTCACTCTGTTACTAGTGATGTACTACTTATGACAAACACTAGTGGGTTGAACCTCCTATCTGTAGACACAGTGCTTAGGCTAATAATAAACAAAAAGCAGTTGTACAATCCCTGATTGTATTCTGCTTACAGCATTAATACTGAAGCATCACTGAGGTTTTAAAAGGATTAGGAATTCCTGAAGAGTAACAGAAAGCTCATTTTAAAAACTGCAGAAATGTGGAGGTATCTGACATCATAGATACTTAGGATTTTTAGACCAGCTAACAGACTGGAAATTCACTCTCAGAAGTCACCATTCCCTCTAGGAAGAATCAGTATAGCAAAAGAAATGTAGTGCAGTAAAACATTATACACCAGCTGTCAGACCTGTAACTGATACTGTAACAGGGATCTACATTTGTCATCAAGTTACTCAGTCACTGACAAAGTGGTAATGAAGAACTACAGCAAGTGAGCTCCCCATCCCAAATAGAAATAGCTATGCCAGACAAAGGATAAAGTCTTTATTTTAGGCACTTACGTTAAAATCAGTATAAGCACACAAACACAAGGTAGAAGTCACAAAGGTTTTTTTAAAAATGAATTCGTGAATTCAAGAAACCTAATCAGTGGCAAGAAGATATGAACGTGCAGATCAGGTGTACAGAATTCACTGCTGGTTCCAAAGTGCAGCATCTCAAGACTTGCCAGTGGACCCAAAACAAGGCGAGTTCTGTTCAGTACAACAGTGTCAGGCCACTCTCCATCAATAAAATAAATCTGGTAACTATTCTGGCAGCTTCCCTTGGCAATTTTTGTCTCCTGTGGGTTTCATTCACGGTCCTACTCTTCCCATATCTAATCGCAAGTCACAAAGTATGTACATATACACATATATATACACATTCATCTACATAATGAGTACGAATACCTTCATTTATCCTAAAACCCTTGGAATGCTTCAAGCAGTGTTCAGAAATAAGCAAGTTCAAAAAACTACTAAAATGGTCAAGAGAAAAAAAATCTCAAATTCTCCCTCTCTTTTTTTCCTGGATTTAACCTGCTACCAAATCCTGTGAGGGCTGACAGTGTGTCCTTGAGCCCTGACTCCCAGCACGCCTGCATGCCAGAGCCTCACACGCGTTCCGGGGAGCGCAGCTCCTGCCACTGGCACATACCAAAGATTCCAGATCATTTTTGCATCACGACTAAAATGTTCTCATCAACTTGGATTTCTGTTATAACACGTTACTCCGGCCTCAAAAAGTGCAATCTCAGCATGGTAAGTTCAGTGTTCTCTCACTAAATCTTCTCTTAGGTGCTGGGGGTGCAGGGAATCCAGTTTAAATTTAACACACACCATAATCCTCATGTTTCAAAAAACAAATTCCAGCTATAAACCTTAAGAATGCCACACACCTACCAAATTCTTTTCTCTTTTTATTAGCATGGGGAAGATAGGAACAGGGTACTTTACTAATGCCTCACCTCTTCATTACACTGCCTTCCTCCCACAGATTTTACTGAATTGCCAAACACATGTTGCTAAGTTTGAGAAACTTACAGGAAAATGAATCCTTTATGAAAATACTTGTTGCTAGAAACACACACACAAACAGGAAAATAGACGGTAAACAATAAATTCTCATTGTATTTAATAGCCGAAGGTCTTTGTTCACAACAGCTACCCCAGAACACGCAGCCACATTCATGGCATCGAGTGAATTCTATCTGAAGTTTACAGAAGGAAGCATATACAAACAGCCTCACAAAGGTATTTTCCTAGCAGGAAGCTACAGGCACTTCTCTGCTGCTCCGGCGGCAGCAGCCCCGCCATCAATGGAGGAGCAGTGGCAGCAGTGCTAAGCACACTTTACTTTCACTGTGGGATTAACCAGATCACAAATCACCAATTAAATCCTGCTTTATGATTTAGGCTTTTATTCATTAACGAACGCAAAGGCAAAACATGCAACAGAGCCTGGTGGAAGTCAGTCGGGAGAGATTTGCTCTGGCTGTCCCTGTCCCAAGGCTCAGCCCTCTCTGGAATTAAATACCATTTTAACCAACAATGTTCCAAAGTCTCATCTTTATAAGAAACTAGTGGTTCATTGCTGTACGTTGTTGACAGCAATAAATAAAAATCACTGAATATTCGACGTGCAGCTGGGCATGCTGGTGGTTTACTACTACATGAGGCATGTGTATTTTTCTGTTCTCCAAAGCTTATCTCTTCACTTAAGATTGGAAAATTAGGAGCTCATCTTCAGCAGTGTACAAGTTTCCCTCCCCCACTTCCATTTTGCGGATTTTCTCCTAATAATACTGTTGAAAAATTCTTGAGGACAGGAAACATCCTGAGCAAAGGATATCCAGCTTTATGACACTTAAAATGCTGCGCATTCCTCCCAATCTGTCACTGCACAAACCAGCTGCCGGCATGCGAGAGCGTGTGCAACGCCTTGGGGTGGCCAGGAAAGGCCTTCCCCTGCACATCCCCCCCAGGATTCCAGCCTCACAGCTTTGGATAAACCAGCTCCTTCAGGTTTCTTCACAATTTCCTTTTCTGTGTACTCAACCTCCACGGTCCAAAGAGACGTGACGCAACGCAGCTTTCCAAGCACCGCTGGCAATCAGGAGCACATCCTCCCCAAGGTCTCCTGATAAGGTGCTTCAAAGTATGCTCACAACCCTCATCTTAATGGTCTAATCTGATGTAGGTGCCTTGCCCTTTCAGAGATCCCTTCGTTTAATTTCCTCAACAACTGCACTCCACAAAAGCAAACATCCTGTCCCACTTCCAGAGCCAGATCCCAGTTGTGGCAGGCAGAGCTGCCAGCAGCACAGGCACAAGGGGAGCTGGGAGGAGTGGCATGGATCCAGTTCATGCTGGGGAGCTCCACCAGCTGTCCTGTTACTGAGCCAGTTCACCCACTGGCACGGGCCAGAAATGAAGGTAATGGACAGGTTGTTGTAGAAGAAAGTTTGACAGCTTTTCAAGCAGCTCTTGGGCCCGTCCCAGCCCTAAACTGGGGTCCCCACAGGGGCCCAACAAACACATGGTTAATTGGACTTCTGCAGGCAACAGCAACTGTACAGAAATCTCAAACTTTTAATGAAGTCACCTAAATTACACAACTGGGGATACTGGGGATAGTCACACCATCACCTGCTGAGCAACTCTTCCCGGCTTCACCAGTTTCGTGTGCCGTGAAACAATATCAAAGTTGACAATTCACGTTGTCTAACTTTTTCACAGTAGTCAGTAGCTTACATGTCTTAACCAAAGGCAGACAAATCTTTACAATCACGCCCATTAAAATCACAATTCAATCCCTTTAAGGCACTCTGACACTTCAGTAGCTTTCTGTCTCTTCCTATGAGGAGAACAGGCAACATCCAAAGCTAAATGCAAAGAAGCAGTTGAGGTAGAGCCAAGGCTGCCACCTCTGCAATGAGGGCATCTCTTCCACAGGGAAAAAAGGAAAGCATTTCAAGAAACAAAGGCACTAATTCTGACAGCACAAAACCACAGCCATGACATTTGGACCTTTTAGAAATACATTTCTCTACAGATTTTTAAGTGCCACTTAATCTTTTAACAGGCATCCAAATCTAGCCTCAGTAATAAAAAATGCTTACACTGTACATCTTCTCTAGTCTCTATTTAAATATCTTTTCTTTACAAGAACATCATATCACTGTGGTTTTACTGCAGACAACAAGGGGCTAATACTCCTGTAGAAGACCTCAAAATAAAACCAGCCACCATTTTTAGTATGCCAAAAATGATGGCGCTTCTTGGAGTGTTCTAATACAGCCTTAGCCAAGGGATATTCTCATTGCAGCTAATTACACTCACAACATCTGACAAGTTCATGGTACAGGAGGCCTACGTGTCAGCACATGGACATGGAAGTACAGATTCTCCTAACCCTGTCTTAGGGCAATGACCCCCAAAACATCCAGCAACATTGCCCACTAAGTACCTGAACACCAACCTTGACATAGGTGTAAGTGCATTCAAGGGTGTTTGATTAACTGAGACCACATAAAAACATACAGTTAAAGTTTTAAACAGCTATGTGAGATAGAGAGGAGAAATCATGACTTTCAGAAGAGATACCACCGGCACCTCTTCTCATGGCAGAGCACACCTAAAGATATTTTCTCTACTATGGCCACAGTTTTCATAAGAGCAAGTATTCTCTTTGAAAAGCAGTTCCACAGAGAGAAATATGTATCTTGTCTGAACACCACATGCTTGGACACACTCAGGCTTCAGTCAGCACTGCAGCAACAAAAGTTTAATTGTAGTATTTCTCATTTCTATTGGCTTCCCCTTGTTAGCTGGCACAGGTTAGAGCCTACTCGGTGCCTCACATCAATAACTGATGTTCAAAGTAAAATGCAAAAAAAGGACATCTTGATCTGCTCACAAGCACAGAGCAAGCACTTTTATAATAAAGTCATGTTTATTCCGGAACACTCAGTGCCTGGGGGAAACTTGCTTCTAGAAATATTGTGCTCAAATATTTTATACTCCCAGCAATGCCCACAATCAAAATTTCCTCCCAGCCAGCAGAGAGCATCACAGCTGCCCATCCACCTCCTGACAGTTCCCAGCTGAAGCTTGCTGGTTTCTCCAAGAATAACTCAGAGTGTTGGATTCACAATACCCTCAGGTCTCTGCTATCACCTTTCTATCCCACCACCAACCCTCCAAACTCACCAAACTTCACCAAACTAGTGGGTCTGAACATTTAAAAGCTGAAAACAAGACATCTCCAAAGGTGAGTAGGTACATTAGACACTGCCAACAAGCTCTGACTAGACTGCAGGAGTGAGGAAGAGATTTTGGAGAGCACAGTGTCTGCTCTGACACATCTGCCCACGGGGCATGAAAGCATAGAGCCAACAATGCAAGCAGAGAAATCTCTGTCCTTAGGTGACACTGAGGCAACCTACACGTGCCAAAATTGTTGTGCAATTAGTACGTTCTTAATTCTGTACCCTTAGAGAAGTGTACTTAATCAAATGAAAACAACGTAATGCAAAATGAAGCAACCCAAATAACTAATTAGCTAAAAGATGTAGAATGGAAGCAAAACGAAGTCTCTGATTATATATCTTCAGTTCAAGTGTACAACACACTACAGACCTATAAAAAAACCCATACCACTTGCTTATTTAGTCCAAACAATCCAAGTAAACACCACTGCTGAATAAAACTGAAGAGGAAAAAGCTAAAGTGACAAAATAAAGTCTTTCCAGTGAGTTTCACTGAAATCTTTTTAGTCCACTGGAGTTAAATGACAAACTTGAACCGAATTCACAAGATTCAAAGCCTCCTTCAAGACAATTTTATGCAAGACAATTCATTTGAAGATATTATATCAAAAAAGGAGGCTTTTTGAGGTTTTCTCCAGTAGTCATAGAAATCGCATACTCTCCTGTATACTCAGCACTTATTCTCACAGCAGCATCTCAATCTGCAAAGTCATTAAGCCTCTTGAGAAACTGGACAAGTAATAATTCAGCAGGGGATGATTTCTTTCAAAAACCTTCATCCCCATTACTGCATTTCTTTGCCACTCAAACACACTCCAACACTCACATTCTCAGTCATGAACGTACAATCTGAACACAGCCATCAGCCAGCAAAGCTGATCAGATCACTGACAATTTTAACAGCTTAAAAACTTCAGTATTGTAGGGATAAATGTGTTGAAAACAACGAAGCTCTGCTGACATGCATCAGAGGGAAGGCCATCTACATGCTTGTCAAATTCCCATTTTTGTTTTAACCTGAACAACCACTACAGAAAACAGGCATCTGTAAGGAAGGTGAGGTAAACAAAATAGGTAATGGTGCATTTCAGAGGATATAAAGTCCCCTCAGACATTTTTCCAAATTCAGTTTCATAGACACTAAGTCCCAAATACAATGAACATTTCTGAAGTTTCTGGTAAGCTAGCTTTAGTTGTTTTCTTTTTAATTATATGTCACCATTACTACTTCTGGAACAACGCCTAGCATCCCAAATCCTTCCAGGTGTCCTGGATATAGCACCAGCACATTCTGCTGAGAAATGTTGTAGCATTTGAAAATACAATGGAAATAATTATTTCCTCATAAAAATCAAAGCAATTGTTATAAAAAATAAGGCATTTTCAGTACAGTATACTAAGTTCAGTAAAATTCAGTCCTCGAGTAGAAATGCCTGAATTTAATTGAGTCAGATGGACTTGGGGCTCTTTCTCATTAGGTGTAAAATAGATTAAATGTCAGAGTATTTGCCAAGGTATTATCAATAGTTTTGTGAAAATAATAAAGGCAAAAAGATTGGGCTTTTTTCAGTTGTCTTAAGTACAATAATTGTCAATTTAAAGAGATTTTAAGGAAGACTTTAGAAAACCATTTTTAGAAATACTCAAGAAGCCTTAAGCTGCACTCAACAAGCAAGTTCCCATCAAGCCACATTAACAGTCCTCTAAAAAACAGAATTAACCAAAAAGATGCTTGGAATTCCTTCTGCATTACACAGACCTTCCCATCTGCAGTCTGGCATCCCAGCTCTCTCTCATGCCTACACTGAAATCCTTCAGCCAGCCTTGGGCAGACAAAGGCTGCTGCCAAAGAGTCTCCCAGGATGTGAGTGAGGAACACCAGTGAGGGCACAGCAGCCCCGCTGTAGGTGACCCTGGGTACCCCAGCTGAACTCAGCTGAGCCCCTGCTGCAAGGGCAGACCTCCACAAACACACACAGGGAGGGAAACATGACCCCAGGGCTGCATTCTCGGGTGGAAAAACCAAACACATCTCATTAATTGTTGCTCCGTATCTCAGCACGCTCTTTTTTTTTTTTTTTTTTTTTTCTAGATGCGTCCCAGTAGCTGAGATTTCCAACCAGCATATTAAAGAAGTGAATAATCTAGTAGTTCTTTCCACCACCTGGAATCCAACACACACTTCTACCTCTAAGGTACCTGTTACCTTTCTGTTATCCATTCATACTTTGGCATTCCAGCGCTAGAGTTGTGCCTGCACTTCAAAGCTTGCTATCCCTTCCCCCATAAGGACAGGAGTAAAAGATCCCTGGACAAGCACTTCAAGTCAAACACACCCTTTGCTATTTCAGGCTCTAACATAAGCAGATTACAGCTCAGCTGTGTTCCGTCTGAACTTTTGTTTCTCTCTTGCCAATGCTGCACTAATTATCCCTGAGAAAAGACAGACTTTAATTAACAAGCAATGACCAACTTTTGTCTATAAACTCTTTCTTCCCATCCAAGTTCTGCCTCTAAGTAGCTATTAAACACCAAGTTTCAGCAGTGAGCAATTAAGAGATATCTTTACCACACAGAGTTAAGGCAGAATACAAACAAAGCAGGAGACACAGGTCATGGGGGCTGCCAGGGCTGCCCTGTCCATGGGAGAAGCCCAGATGGACCCCTGCCCATGGCAGAGCCTTTTTACAGAGCCAGGGTCCATGTGCTCTTGCTGCACACACTGCTCCAGCCAGGCTGGGTGGCTGCTACCCAGTGCAACCTGCTTTGCAGTGAGTGAATACAAAGAAAGACAGATCTCTGCCTCAAGCTGTTGGGAGGAGAAAGGGAAGATCTTTCTTGATGCCCTTTCATACAGGGAATGTGCAAGCCCATCTCTTCAAACAAGGGAAACAAGAGCAGACAGCTTCAAAGGAGAGAAAATTAGCTCTTGGGACAGGTAGCTAAAATGAACACTGAAGGAGAATATGCAATTTAAATGAAAACCAGGTAGCTGAGCTGGTTCTTTTAACTGGCACATCACCTGCTAAGGAGCACTACACAACTCAGAGAAAGCTGCCCCACACACACAGAGCAGAGTACTGAGGAGGCCATGAGACTGCACCTGTAACACTTCTGCACTCACCTTCTCTTAACCCTTCTCCTTTGGTGTGGGAGGTGGTGCTCAGGGAGATCCACCACTGACACTGATTTCAAACAGCACAAGTACTAAAGGCAAAGCACAATACACCTTTTGTCTATTTAACAAGGATGGTTCCTCTCTGCAGTCCACCCCAGCAGGAACATCCCTGCCTGCTGGAGCAGGCACAGGAGGTGTCCCAGGACACACTGTGCCCTCACAGGTACAGCAGGAGCCTCACTGGACCCTCACTGCGTGTGCCAGGATGGCCCTCAGCCAGCAAGCAGCAAGGAGAGACAGATATTCAAGGCTGACTTCCAGAGCAGCCCAGGGAGTTTGACTCACTGAGCCAAAACAAGAATAACGGGAGTGGGAGGCAGGACTGACCTTTCAGTAGCAGCATCAACTTAGGGCTGTGTCATCAGGCCATGAACTCACACTCTGATGTCCATCAGTAGGATTTTATCTACTAATATGCACAGAGTTGGATCTCAGCAGCTCCTATTTTAATATCATCATGTTTAACTACTTGAACTACTCAACCAAGTTCTGTACAGCAAACACTTGTGAAACCATTTCCTTCCCCCACTGACAACAACGTACTTAGAGAATTATTTGATTTACACCACAAAGGGAAATCAAACACAGCTCAAGAGCAAACAAAACTTCCTGCACCATACACACTCAACCTATATAAGATGTGCAAAAAAAGCCTCTGTGTTTTATTGTCCTTGTGACTTTTGTGCACTCAATACCCACCAGCTGCAAGTTTCATCTTCACAGAGCCAGTCAGAATCATCCCATGAGATTTTCTCAGATGCCACAGCAATCAAATGTTATTAGAGGGAGATTATTAGACTCAGTACATGCAGTTTAGGTTTAGAACAACAAATGCTAATTTCCCAAAATTGATGAGAATTGAGGGGAAAAACTGACTTGAAAAAATTTATCTACAATTGTAAGCTCTTTTTTTTCCCCAGAAAAGATAACTTGAAAAATTATTATTCTCTTGTTTGAGAAAGAGGGAAACTTAAACTAAAATCCTATCCTGATACCGTGGTAAAAAGACAAAAATGTAATGCAGCCTAAAAAGGGGTAAAAGAGGGAAGCTAAGAATAGACAGTGAAACCAGTACAGAAATTTGGTAAGTGAAACCAAGGCTAAAGTCAAGACAAGTCAGACAAAGAAAAATAACCATGACTTGCAAGAAAACAGAAAATGAGCTGCATTCTAAAACAAACTAAGGAGGACTGAACTCCAATAGTGGCACAACCCCACTGCAAAACAGAAATGAAAATAGGGTTAATTATGCAGGGGAAAGGAATTTAAGAAATTCTTCCATTTGGTACTTGGAAGAGCCACAAAATGTACTTGTTGATTTACTCCAGTGGAAAAGTCAGCCCCAAAATCTTTCAATTAAGTTTTGATTCGAGCCTTTAAAGAAATGCCTGACCTACTGCCAACACCAGGACACAGTGATGCAGAGGGATGGAGCAGAGACAGACCGTGTTAACCCAGCACCAGCAGCTGAGAGGGAAGCAGGTTGCCCGGTGCAATTATATCCCATTAGTAAGACACAGCTTTCAGATAAAACAATCAAAAGTCAATGAAGGATTCCATTGATAAGGACTGCAAAGACAGGAACATAATCAGCATTGCTGTTCTGCATAAAACAGGTCCTGTCAAACAAATCCAAGCGCGCTCTGGGCCGAGATTACACCTTTGGTTGGAGAGATAGCTGTGTTAGCACATGTGTTCCTTAGCCAGCCTCTGACTTGGTGCCACACAACACTGATAGAAAGAGTTCACACTGCACAATCAAAAGGAAATATCTCCACAGTGTATTAAGAGCTGGCCAGCCAAGTGACCACAGATTAATCTGGGAGCTGGTAACACCGTGTGTGGATCAGCCAGGGGGTGCAGACGTGCTCCACTGCCCAACACATGGCACAGCAGCCCTCTCAAAGGGTTGGTATTTTTATATGGTCCCAGGGCCAACAAGCACTGGACATTAAAGGACAGTAAGAAGCAGCGAGCAGAAGCAGGAGCCAGGAAAACCAGAGTTTGGTACAAGATTGGAAATGAAAATCCAAAGATTAGCTACTGAAGTAGATGGAATCAGCCTGGGGAAGTGAGCAGTATTTCCTCCTCTTATGGAAATATGACTTCATGTGCTCACCAGAAATATAAATTACAAGTAAGCCAGGATAGCTTTATCCTTTCTAAAAAAGAACTATAACCTTACTAAATCAGGTGTGTGCTGCACTGCCTACTGACAATTTTATTAGTTTGCAAAGACCTAGCTGGCATTTGTAAGGGAACTGTTCTTGCCCCCCTACCCACAGCAAGTCAGCCTTGCACAAAGGCTTCCTACAGACACAATACAATATGCTGAGCAGAAAGAAGGCAAGCAGTTATTGCCCTCTTGCCAAGGAAACCTCCTCCAGGAGAGGCTTTCAGAGGTAGGCACTTGTGAAGAGCTGTGTTCCGGAGGGAAACCCCCACAGCTGTGCAGATCACTAATAAGATTTCTAGTCCAGCCTCAACTGAAACAAGCCCCAAACAAAGTATCTCCAGTATTTTTGCCTCTGTGTCTCGTTTTCTCAGCTGCAAAATGGGGATAATGAAACACATCACCTCTGCTAGTGCTCTGGTCTCCTCCAAGGGAAGAAGAACCAGCATACTGGTTATTCACCAGTGTTTATTTAATGATTTCCTACTAAAATTGACAGCCTGCCCTGGCCAGTAACACTAATTATCACTTCACGGGATCTGTTTGACTGTCCACATTAAAAACTACAGCTTCACACTGCAAGTTTTTTCATATTGACCTTCCTAAATCAGGAAATGCTCAGCAGTTTGTGGGTGAGACTGAAATTAAACCATACAACCCAGCCAGCATTAAACAAAGCCCCACTGATCACTTCTGCTGTGCTCCTGGCTCTACCAACCTGCTCAGGGATGCTCCCTCTGCCCCATTCCCAGCCAGGTTCTTCCAGTCAGCTCCTGGCCTCCCACCAGCACTTTTGCTTCTGGAAGCTGAGTTAGTTCTTGTTGCCCAGGTTAACTTTTCCCTTGCCACAGCAGGCTGAAATCCCATTGGAACAATAAAAATCAACTCCAACATACTTTGAACCAACTCAGCCACGACTGAGCAAGTGGCCACAATGCAAGATGCTGTTCTCAGTTGTTTCATTAACTCCCCTGTCAGAGCCATTTTAAATCCAAAAAAAAAACCCCAAAAAAAACCAAAATCCAAACCAATTTTTATTGGTTCTAAGTGCACTGGCTTATTGTGATTTTTAATTAGCACCAGGATTTCAGATAGTGCACACCCATGGCCCCAGAAGGGGGGTGAGGAGAGTACGTGTGTGCGCTTGTGAAACCATTGTTCCTCCGTCAAACACAGCTCATCCTCCAGCCCTTCCGAGTTCCCAGCTGCCCAGTCACACAAACTTTTAAAAGTTCAACAGCTGGGTGTTTTATAACCCTGGAGAACTCCCAAGCCAATCCTTACGTCGCTGGCAAAGAGCCCTGGCCAAAGGCTGGAGACCCCGCAGGGAACGTTCACGGCTTCACCTTCCTCCTTCTGCTGCTGCCAAAGGTAAAGTCCACGCTCACAGCCCGGCACAGGGAAGGCTAAGTCCACTCTCACATGCCCAGCACAGTGTTTTGTAAGCAGCAAATGACAGAGGCATCGGGGAGTGGCTGGGATCCAGGATCTGCAACCATCTGCAAGTTTGCTTGGCTTTAGTTTCAATTTCCAGCACCGATGGATGGAAACAAGCTCCCAGTTCTTCTGCATTAGCATAAAGACAATTAAAAGTACTTTTACCCCCCAAGGAGCTCGGGAAAAAGCACGTAACAAGTCTAAATGAGAGTGTTGATAATATATTTAAGTAAAACCTATTTAAAACAAAGATAAATCCACCTCAAACCAAAATCTCAGTTGTACCACAGAAACAGCTTTGTCAACAAGTTCCTGTGACTCCTGTTGCAGAGGAAAAGGTTCAGATGAAAGTCTGCAGGACTCATCACATCATCCTCTCTCCAAAGGAACATTAATTTCTGCCTGACACAAAAACATTTCTGCTGGGAAAGGGGAACAGGTCAGTATCAAAGCAACTTCAGTGTAGCTACCAAGCAATTAGCTGGACAATACTTTCTCTACATGCTGATTTTTTTCCTTTTCCAGAGTCCTGGTGCAAGCAGAACTACCAATTTGCTGGTTTTACAGCCACTTCTGAAGGATGTAGATGACCAAATTAAAATTTTCCTTTCCTTATCACTGATAGTATTTCTACTCTGGCATTGCACATTTTTTCACTGATTTCACTTTTTAAGAAAACTTTTCCTTTGTATTTCAGTATAGCTTCCATCTTCTATGAGCAAACAAATTCAGGCATTTTCATTTTAAAATATTTAAATTCACATTTGTATAAGCCTGACCTTGTTACTTCTTTTTTTTTCCCTCTAAGACAAAGCGTAAACAAAAGTTTATCTTGCATTCTGATTTTGCTTTGAAGCCTGTGTGATTATCTGAAGAATTAACATACTCTTTCCTAGAGATTATCATTGCTAAAGTTTTGGATACAAACCTTCCCACTTTGATAAGTGATCCACCGCTTTTGGAAAGCACCTTTATTGCTTGACTTGATGTTCAAAGCTCTTTGAAAGCTGCCCATCTCCTTTCCTGGAACTATGTTACATCAGGACCTTCTACTAATAAAAGTAACAGGACATGAAAGTGAAATTCCACCAGGATTGCAGCCATACTGAAGTTGCACCACCGGTATTGTACAGCTCTGCATATGCATAACTTCAGGTGCCAGCAAACTTGAAAAAAAGTTGCCAGTTGAAGTTGAATGCCAGTTCATTAAAAAATAAGGATTAGATTTTTATGAGTTTTGCAGCTGCAATGAATGCCCACAGTACTTTCATCAGACTGCATTCCAGCTTCTCTGTTCTCCCACTTCCTCGAAATCCATCTGCCACTGGTACACTCCTTATTCATATATGGCAATATCACAGCCACATATTCTTTAATAGCCTTGTATTAAGCCCTGTACATTGAAAGTGCTTATGTCTTTCTGCATGCCATAAATTGGCCCCTGTTTAGATAGCTGGGCTGGGTTTGGACTAAGCTGCTTCATCAAATTATAAAGAAGTTTTTATTTATTGACATCTTGCATCCACACATTCATCTGCCAGCACTGGCTTTTGGCTTAAACAGTCCTGTATGCCTTCAGTGTTTACCTCTCTGATGGATTTAGAGATAGTAAAGTTCATTGGAGCTTCTTTCCTGTTAAATATTTCTCCACCTCATCTTACGAGAAAGGCTTTCCACACTTCCAGTCATGCTTGTAACCCTCACCTGTAACTCTACCACTTCAAATTTACCCATCTTTCACTCACATAGGTGATCAGAATGCATACACTTTCCAAAACAAATCCCAGGAGGACTTGCAAAATAGTGTTAATCTCCCTTCCCATCTCTATTAAAAGCAAAATAAGATTCCCCCCCTAGGGTGGATACCTTTCTTCATGGCTGTGTATGAACCACTATCAGACCACGTTCACACTCTGGTTGAGCAGTTGCACAATAAAGTCTCCATATCTGCTTGAAGAAACTTCAGTGCTAATATTGATCACAAAGGTCAGGAAGAGCTGATGTTGGCAGAAAAACAAAGAAAACCTTTGTCTAATATACTAGCATAGATAAAAATGGAATTTATCTGTTTCTTCCTTCCAACTGTGTATTTCGTGTATGATGAGAGAAGAGTTGTTGTTTCCCCTTCCCATCTGCCAAATCCTTTCATAAATGAACAAGCTGAATATTGCAAAACATTTTCTGAGAAAAGCAAGGATATGAAAAAATACTAAATCAGTGATACTTTATACAGTATGTAGACAACATAAAATGCTCACTGAAGAACAGTCAAATCTTCTTCAAAATTTTTAAGGAAAAGTTAAGTTTTTCTCATTTGAATCACCTACACTTTGCATACAGCTCCCTCAAATTGTCTTGCACTTGCCAGGCAACAGGAGCAGGAGGAGGAACAGTCCTGGCAGGGAGCACAGGTAGGACCTCACTGCACCCCTGCACAAGCAGAGAGAAACCTCCTGCCCAGCCAGACATCCTGGGGGAACCCTTCAGAGAACCAGCAGACCACAGTTACACCTCACTTGCTCCACAGAGCCAGGACACTTTAAAAAAATTTACGTATCCATAATTAATGGAAAATAGTTCTTCCGAGGACAGAAGAGGAGGGAAGCTGACAGATCCAATCTGCCATCCCCATACACTTTCTAACTGGAATACAAATGCTCTGCTTGCCATGTGAGGTTAGTCCAGGCAGCAGGCCAAGGCTTTGCTTTTCCCTCCCGAAGTGAAAGGACAGATCTCCCGCTGCCACGTCGCTCACACGGAGCCAGGGAGCGGCACCTCATCCCCAGCCAGCACTGCCCACAGCCCCAGCTGCAGCACAACCACGTCACTGCTGCTAGCCAGGCTGGATCAAAGGTGCTCAAAGGTGCTGTTATCACTGCCCAAGTGAACTCCATCACGTAAGAGTGTATTATTGAATTGCTTGTATTTCATTGTGAGAGAACGTCACGGAACCTTAAATTATAGCAGGGCCAAGAATAACAACACACTTGGTCTACTTGCAAACTAATCCAGTCAATACTGTTTTCCATGTCTTCACATATCCATTTTTCTGTCTCAATTCTCACATTTCACTCGTCTTCCTCCCCTTGCACTAACCCAACAACTGAGGACACACTGAAATCAATACACTGTAGTCTAGAAAAATCTAACAAAAAAAAAAGGGAATAGAGAAATACAGATTTACTAAGACAGACCAGAAAGGACTTAGATGTGCTAGCAAGGGCAGGACTGGAATAGTCTGGAAGGTCTGAGAAACTGAAAAAACTTTTCACAGCAACATTTTGGAGCATAATATCATCCTGTTCAACTGCATGATCGCAAAATACCAAAAGGAAGTAAAACCGTTGATGTCTAACTCCAGAGTTTTAGATCCACAAATATTGCCTTTGCAGTAACATAGCAGCTCTCACACATCCACTGAAGCAACCTATTCAGACGCACATAAAAATTCAAGTGTAGCCACCTTGTTCCTTCCACAGATTGTGGTTACAGAAGTATCTGAATGACTTGACTCTTACGTTTTATTCAGAAACCAGAAGTAGCTGCTGTGGAAGAGATCAGAGATCCTTTTGGTTGCACTCGGCAGAATTGCCTAATTTCCACCACACCACCATTTCCTGCCCACTGAACAAGGCAGCTGGAACAGCTGGACAAGCACATCCAGCCCTGTTAACTGAGAGGGGAAAGGGTAAAGATAAAACATCACACACACGAGAGCTTGCAGAGAGAAGACGCTTAAATTAGGTAACAAGACAATTCCTTTCTGTTCCTCATACCCTCGCAGTCGTGGGTGTACAGTGCCTTGACTGCTGCTTGCAGTGCTCACTGACCCGAGGAACAGCCTTCAAGTCAACAAAAAGTTTGCACTGTATGTCTAACGAAGTCACAGAGGATGTTTATGTTTTGTACAGTCACTAAAAGCACCGCTGAACTTAACAAGCAATAATAAAGATCTGTTACAGCAGCATATGGAGTTGCAAAAATAAACATGTGTGGAGCAGAATGAAACAAGTTAATTTCACCACCAGCTGACACACAAGAAACAAGGTTCGGATCATTGACTCATGAAATGGTTTGGGTTGGAAGGAACCTTAAAGGCCATCTCATTCCAACCCCCCTGCCATGGGCAGGGACACTTTCCATTATCCCAGGTTGCTCCAAGCCCCAATGTCCAACCTGGCCTTGGACACTTTCAGGGATGGGGCAGCCACAGCTGCTCTGGGCAACCTGTGCCAGTCTCACCACCCTCATAGTAGAACATTTCTTCCTAATATCTAAGCTAAATCTATTCCTTTGGTCACTTTTCTCCACTTTTATGTCAAACTCTGTAGAACTTTTGCTTTGTGGAAAAACCTCAGAATTCCTCTTTAGTCATAAGAGTTCTTGTGCATTGGTTATGGTCAGCTAACAATCATGCAACCTGCATATTCATTACCAAGTAAGAGTGTGACCCTAGACCTTCATGAAGCAAAACTGGTGCCTATGATCTAGTACTAAAATTCTCAGACTAAAATTCTCAGTCAACCTTATGCTGCTTGCTACTTATGGCATTTTAACTTCCTGGCACGGTAGGAACAGCTGAGTGCTGCCCAGTACTCTACAATATTCATTCAACAAGACATTTTCTGGGTCTCTGGTGAAATCCATAGGATATGTCTTACTTCTGAACATGACATTATTACCTCACCAACATCTAAGTTAATCACTATGGGAAATACAAAGTCATTTTGGTTTAGTCTTTTAAGGTTTCTGTTTGTTGACTTCCCTTGTTGTTTTGAGGTCCTGTTGCACTAAAATGTAACACACAAATAGAAAGTTACATGAAGAGACACCATGGGAATGACCTACCTACCTGCTTGAGTGCAAGGAAAACACTTGAAGTATCAGAAAATCAGGCTTCACTTCTGCTTATTCTAGGTGTTTTATCAATATTATCAGAGACCATTAAAGTATCTACAGCAGCCTAAATAACAAACTTCTGATTACAGAACAGTGAGAAATTGACTGTCAAACAGACTTATGAACATATGAACTTATACCCTGAAAAACCATAAAATTAACCCTTTATCCTCAAAAATCCAACATACATTTCTTATAAGCACAAAAGGAGGTTGAACTCTTCAGAGCAGAGCTGACAGCTTGCAGGGTCACAGTGCACCAAGAGAGCAGGGGTCAGTCTTTTGGCTATCGAGTCATTTTGAAGTGATCCAGAATCTTAAGTGTTGTTTCACTCCACAATTTCTGCGAGGGATTATTTGTGACAGTGTGACATTTTCTCTGCTCCTCCAAGCCACATAAGGTCACTCATTTAAGAGGAGACAACATATGTACACGTTCAGACATCAACACAGACATTGTGAAGCACCACTTAACTATGATTTACACAGAATTTAGATTTATTTTTTGCCATCCCTCTCTCTTTTCCATCAACTTTCTGCAGCTCATCCTGCATCTGGGTTACTCTCCAAGTCTAAGCTCTCCACAGACCATGTGCAGTTTAACTCCTTCCAACACTGCCACCTCTTACACACAACAGCCAAAACACGAGGCCAGCTCACTACACCACCAATCTCTCATCTCCTTCCTTACAAGAGCACCGTTGCCAACCAAGCCAGGAAACTTCTGAGCCATTCCTCAGCTTTTGAAGATGGATTTTCCCTCCTTGTATGGCTGGCTGGGACCTGTACCATCAACAGTGCATCAACCTATGAGCCAAGAAGCAGCACCTGCAGTTCTGTCACATCAGGCCACTTGAACTCTTCAGAAGCACACGAGGACCACACACCACAGCCTGCCTGGGTCATTTGTACCCACCTTGGGGCCAAGACACCCAGCAGCCTCACGTCCTCATGCCTTTTAGTCATGTAAGGGCCACACGTCACAAACAGTGCATGAACAAGAGCACGAAGTCAAGGGGAAGAGGACAGAAAGGAATGCAATGTTCCACAAACACAGATCTGCTGCCCCTCCCTCACCCACATCTGAAGCATTCAAGAAAAGCCAGCTAAGAGCAAACATTGTGCCAAATTAAGTATTGTGTCTAGCTGCTCGGCTCCCCACACACATGGACTGTCAGATGGGTTGCTGAGGAGGGACACTGCTCCTGTGGGCAAATGCTGCACCCCAAGCCTCCAGCCTGGAGCATGAGGGCAGAAGAAGCTCCCTGCATGGCTGAAGATCACCTTTTAAAGCTGTGCAGCCAACAGGACATAAATCATACAGAGAGATAATTCAAAAGAAAACTCTGTTGTAATATCAGAAATCATGGGTGGCTAATGAGAAAGTGTGTTAAAGAAAGGATGGGAAAGTAGGACATTGAGAAAAGCAGACCTTGGAATTAAAACAAAACAAAACAAAAAAAAACCCTCACTAAAGCAGAAGCCAATTCCATAAAAATCCAGAGTAAGAAAGAGTTGTTTTCTTTCATTTGCTTTTCTTTGAGCTGCCACAGCTTCTAACACTTTCCAGCATTCAAAAATAAAGACTTGTTGCTCTCTGCTCCCCAAGGCAGGCTTTGAAAACAAATTTCCTAGTTAACCTGCCAAAGCAGAAGATGTGATAGCAGCTGAACATCCCTCTGCCCTGCTCAGGGGATGACTCAGTGGAAATCAGCCCTCAAGAAACCATCCTTCAGACAATGCAACCAAATAGGAACAAATTCCTCACCTTGAAAGTCATGGCTTCCAAGGTAGCCACAGTTCAATACAGGACTGTGTAATAGAGGAACACTAACACGTTTTTGGGAAAACCTATAGCTTATTTTGAACCCTTTTTCAATTTTTAATACAGTTAATAAAGATATATCTCCTAACAAGACTATAAAATCATTTCCTCAGAGCTTTAGAGTAGCACAAAAGAACAGCACATTAGCATGTTCTAAGCAAAGTGAAGTAAGAATTGATGAAAACAAGACCAACATTATAACTGTTCAAGCCAACCAAACACACCCCTCAAAGCCAAACTCCAATTAACATCTGGTACAAGAACAGAAGAACACAAGAATGTAAGCAACTAGATCCCAAACTTGCATCCAGTTCAAACTCATCTAGAAGAATCATGTATATGGTATATTCCAATTTGCCTTATCTTGTCAAAAAATTAGGATTTTTTTCCCACTTCCACCTAAGCCATTATTCCTGATACTCTATCATCATACAAAAGACAAAATACCAAATTTGCCAGTAAAACAACACTCTTCATGGAGCCAGTCAAGCCAAAACTGTGCTTCTGCTTTTCAAACTCACCATTTCTATCAGTACTTACAGACAACAAAACCCCCACTATGTGGGCATTATAGACCCCAAAATATTCCACAAGCTCTGCAGTTCTCACTGGGTCTCTTCTGCTCTGTTAATTCATTCTGATGAAGTGATGCTTTTTGTTGCCATACATTTGCTAGTAACAAGACAAGGCAATTTTTTTCCCTTCTGTGAGTCGACATCATGTGAGTCCACAAAAAAATACAGGCTGACCAGAAGGAAACCTACCCAGTGCCCTCATTATCCACAAATGCTTTCATATTTTTTTTCCTCTGCTGCATTATTCCACATCAATAAATAAATAAGGAGCAGAGCAACGCGTAACACCAAGCAACATATCCAGATCTGTTCAAGTGTCTGCAAGTGTAAGGTCGCTTATGTTACATGAATTGTCATTGAATAGGGACATACTTGTACAACAAAGGCAAGTTATAAAGTGGAATGAATTCTTTCAGGTAACTAACCACACACTAAAGGAAAATGGTAAGGTCATCCTGAAACAAATCAGGACAACTCTCTACTCCCACACTGTTTCTGCTACCAAGGCCCAAAATAATCACTCCATCTTACTTCACTACAGTTCGGGGCTTGACTAAAGCATTGTGCAGAAATGTTTGGGGCAAAAGATAACACTGGGATTTAGGTTATAAACATTGGCATTTTATTAGTGGATGAGTGGAAAACAGAGCAACCATGTAAAATTGACACAGCTGCACAGAGGCCCAGAGAACCTACAAACTAAGCAGAGCAGATTGATTTTGCTAGTTTAGATTATAAGCATGGGGAAATCTGTCCACAACATCCCAAGCATCTCTGAGGGTGGCAAGAGCCATCTAAAATTGTTGTTTATTGAAGTTTTTATTAACCTCTTGAAAGGAATTTCTTTCTCTCTTTTGAAAGCATTCCATATGAAACATTCCTGGAAGTGTGAAGAAGATGTTCAAATACATGTATACACACATTCTATTATTAGAGTCCTTTGCAAGGACCTAACAATAGAAATGTCCATAATTATGTACAAGGCAATGATAAGAGACCAGGATGTAAAGCATGTTTTAAGGTATTTGCATTGCTGCCACAGAATTGCCATACACTAACTCAACAGAGAAAAATCAGGCAGGCTTATCACCTTCATCTCCAGAGAATTCAAGTGTTTGCTTTCAGTTATTCTAAATCTAACAAATAACAAGATAAACCAAAACACAACAGCAGAAACTCCTCTCCTGAATCCATCTTGCCACTGCACTGAGTACCTTCTAGAATGAGGAGCAGATGCCAGAACAAGCAAATGCCACATATCAGCATTAGCTGCAGTTTTGTCCTCTCAAAAAAAAAAAAATAAAATATGTATTTAATTACTTAGGAATTGTTTGTTGCTTCATATTACAAAACTAACACTATACATAGCTGCAGTTTACTAAGCAGAGTATCCACATGGCAATTTTCAGTATATCACCATTATAAACTGTCACCACTAGAAAAACAAATAGAGAATGTTTCTTATGCTCTTGGCTTTTTGTCTGTTATCTGCTAACAAACACCACAATTTACATGTAAACAAAGGATCCCTCACATGAAATGCAGAAAGCATATCACTGGAGAAGCCCTACATTTTAACCTCTAAGCTCAAGGATACTCATCCTTTCCCCAATTAAAAACACCACAAAGATTTGCTCAAAGCTGCACTATCTGGGACCCCCAGGGAATATTCCTGCTCAAGAACACACTTTAACACAGACAATGTTTTCTTGTGTACTTGCTCAACAGCACCGTCATTTTTCATCCACAGCAAAGCACAGATTTAACATCCAGAGCAGCATTTTTGAAAGGCAACTCATCTCTCCAACACTGTTGCAAATTCCACAATAAATCACATTTAATTAGTTTGTGTGCTTTTTCTTTCCTGGCTGTCTGGAATCCAACAGCGAGCAGGCTTCCAACTTTAATTTTGCAAAGAGGTGTTTAGAATAAACTGATAAAAACGCCAACCACCACGTCCCCACTGGAAGCTGTTTGGAGTTATCTGCTGGCTGACACACCAGCATTCCTGCCTGTAGATGGCTTTTTACCGCTGTGTATCCAGCGGCTCCTATTTCCACCGCCTTGTTTGAAGAACTTCCCTCTTCCCACAT
This sequence comes from Pycnonotus jocosus, assembly GCA_013400435.1. Classification (NCBI taxonomy): domain Eukaryota; kingdom Metazoa; phylum Chordata; class Aves; order Passeriformes; family Pycnonotidae; genus Pycnonotus; species Pycnonotus jocosus. The sequence continues at coordinate 278,760 of VWYP01033786.1, forward strand.
ACCTTCCATCTCCAGGGACAGATCACACAGGGACACTAAACCTTGGCCATAAACAACACGAGTTTTGATCCTGCTGTTTCCAAAGGATCCTCCACCACTCAGCAGTGCAGAGACAATCACTGAGGCACAAATCCTCTGGGCAACGCTTGAGAAACTCTTTGCCTCGCCAGTATTTTGCACAGCTGAGATTTACACAGGGCTCTGCTGGCTTCTTCTGCTATTTGTTTTATTTGCTGCACACTAAAGGCTACTGCAAACAAATGGGATTTCGATAACTTGCGGAATGTTGCTCAAAACACTTCCAGTGCACTGGGACACTATTTCCAGATTTTAAACCCAACAGCCACATCCTTGGTGGAGTGACAGGATGCTCTCCATGTGTGTCCCAAACTGCCACTCGAGGTGTTCCAAAGAGGTCACTCCATCTTCCCTCACGTCTTTTCTTTGGAGGGAAGTGGCAGACTGCAGTGAAAAGCACTGTGGAGAGTAATTTGTTTTATTCAGGTGTGTTCAGGCTCTGGGCCTTTTATTTAATTACATGTATTTAGCAGGCATTTATCTTCATGCTACAAACATTTATTCATACTGTAAATGTTGGTTCTGACAACCTACATTTTTGAGGGAAGAAGTCAGTTACACTCATTAGAAAGTTCATGAATACAACCACACACATGCAGAAGTTTGCTGCACGGTCTGTATAGATTTTCTTGCACAGATTTATGAACTGCAGAAGTTCGACTGCCCTTAACTGCTTCTCTTTCTCAGAGGACATAAAGGAAACTATAAAGTGATGAGGAAAAAAACAAATTCTCTGCTAAGAAAGAGGCATGATGGAGAAAATGTCTTTCAGTTCCCTAAACACTACACATAGGAAAATAACCTGCCAGGATAAACACATTTCAGATTGGAAGTTACAAACTTTTTTGAGACTAAAGATAAAATACTTGCAGTATGGAGTTACAGCTCTGAGCTTCTTGGCCACAGTAGAATATCAGCTTATTTTGGCTGCTAACTACCTTCATTTCTTATCCTTTGGCCAACTATAGGCTAACAGCATGAAAAAACCCTCTCATTGCTGTCCCAGCAGTGACCTCAAACCCAGACCAGATGGGTCTCAAAGGCTCAAAATTTTAATAAAAAATAAAAATAAATTTAAAAAAGAATAAGAAGAAAATATATCACCTTCCACACAGACTCATCTCTGAGCTACATTATAAGCATAAAGCAGCTAAAAGATACTGAACTGGGAAGAACAATACATGATACTTCTGGGGCAGCAGACGTTTCTGCCACAGCAGGGTCCCAATACAACCACAAATCACAACTGCTTTGAAACTAACGAGAGGGAACCACAGAAGTGCTGAAGATTAAGAGAAAAGCACTAACAGACCGCTTCTGTGCGAGACCCGAAATGACCCCGGGAATAGAGCCAAGAATCATTTTCTTACTGGTAGCACCGGCAGCGTATTCTCCGACTGCTCAGAGAGACACACGGGCCGCAGGTGGGCCAGCCCGGCGGTGAACAGGGCCAGAGGAGCAAGATGCTTCCACTCAGGAGGCAGCCCTTGGCCCATTCCTGAGGTTTATGGAAGCCGTGCCTTTATCTGGACTTCCAGCCAAGCACACATTGTGTCATCCGTGTCCAGACCAGCCGCTCCCCATCAGAACAAAGCGCAGACCCAGACCAGTGCAGGCACTGAGGCACTGCCAGGCCTGGCACTCTCAAACCTTTTTTAACCAAGCCTCGCTGCTGCAAAAAAAAAGGTTGAGAAATAGTGTTCTACACTTAAAAATCTGTGGAAGTTTGAAATGCCATTACCTAGCACATTGTTAAACTCGAGTTAGACTGGTTTGGCACCTTTCAGGAACGTACGGGCTGAGCCCTGTGTTCTGCAGGGTAAGCGGTTAAGGGATACAGCAGCTGTGGTTAGGGCACAGGGAACTGGGATACGTGAATCCTGTTCTCACAGATCCAGCACGGAGTTCAAATAACAAATTAAAAAATCCTAAATAAAATAATTTTTAAAAGCCAACAAGGAACTCCAATCTCTCCGTATCTCAGTTCCACCCCCCTCACCCGCCCCCGTGATGGGGTAACTACCCCTTTAAGGCCAGCACTTTCATATACTCAAAGGACACAAAGAAATGCAAATGAAATACAAAATTACTAATATGGAGAGAGGCAGGCTTTCCCCGCGCCTTCCATTCTACAAATATAGATGGGATAATGGCTCGTTACATTTAACTCCAAGCCGCACTACCTCCGCCAAAACCTTATTTAAATAGAACATTTCTGAGAACGGGGAAGGGGGGGATGCAGCTGTGGTCTTAACCTCAGAAA
>VWYP01033786.1:281831-352662 GCA_013400435.1 Pycnonotus jocosus
CCTCCGCGCCGTCGGGGCGGGGGTTCCGTGAGGGGCGGGCACGGTGCCCGGCCCCTTCGCCTCGCCCCGCTGCCGGCCCGCTTCGTACGGCGGCTGCTGTCTCCTCATCGTTCCTCAGAACCGTAGAATAATAGAATTAGAGAATCACCAAGGTTCGAGATGATCCAGTCCGGCCGCCCATGCCGCAGCATCGCTATAACCCCTAAACCACATCGCTCAGCGGCCAGGTCCGGACGCCTCTTTAACACCTCCAGGGGTGGTGACTCCACGGCCATCCGTTTCAATGCCAGACCACCCTAAAACATTTCTTTCTGATGTCTAATCTGAATCTCCCCTATCTCAGTTTAAGTCTATTTTCCTCTAGTCCTCTCGCTGCAGGTGCAGGAGAAAAGAGCCTCCCCCAGCTGGCTACAATCTCCTTTCAGGGACTTGTAGAAAGGGATGAGGTCTCACCTGGTCATTTTCCTTTTCCGGATTAAACAAACCCTCCCACATCTATTCCTCATAAGATACGTTTTGTAGACCCTTCTCTTATTGCCAATTGCCAAATATCACCCCTGGAGCACACATCACTTGCCATGCCTCCTCCTGTCCACCCAGCCCTAGCAAGGGTGAGTGGTTGTGATGGATGTTGGAAAGTTGCCACCAAAATGCCATTTCTGACAGGGCAAGCACTTCAAGGCTAAGGTCAGTGCGTGTCCCCAACTGTGTGCTCCCCTTGGCGTCTGCTGTGGGTTGCTGCAAAGGCAAGGCCCGTGTTCCCATCAGTGTGGTCATTCCTATGTTCCCATCGGTTGGGAGCAAGGAGGAAGAGCTCTAGGCAATATTTTTCAGGGCTAAAGAAATGCTCTGACTTATTAAATAGCGCAGCCCTAAAGAAGAGAAGTTTATCCCCTGGCTCTGGAAGAGAGCCCCAGAGAGGGGCCATGGTGGTCATTCACCTCTCAGCACTGCGTCCAAGCCATGGGGGAATCATGACTGGAGCTTTAATCTGGTTACAGGAAAAGCTTAAAATAGGACTTGGCCTTACCCCCACCACAGATTGCAGCCGTGCTATGAAGGGTCTTTTGATTTAGCCTTGGTCCTTGGGGAAGCCAACCTTCCTCTGCAGGAGCTCATCGCCCACACGTCCTGTGCTCTGCCTTCTCTCCATCACTATATTCTTCAGTGTTTCTTTTCCCAACAGCTTTTATCAATGATTGATCCACTCCATCCAGAGCAAGGTTTCCTTTCAAAAACTGGGAAACCCTCTGGAGTCTGAGGCAACCCAGGTGTATTTTTTTCAGCTTCCATTAAAATATCAACACAAGCACTTTTCCCATAGGACTCCTTGATGTTCTGCTTCTTGCTGAAACACACACTAAAGAAAAATCAGTTTGGCATCAAAGCTGAGTAAAAGCATCATGCCCAAGTAGGCTGGGTTTGGGGCCTTTTTGTACATGACTAAAACCCAGAAAAATGAAAATAAAGTTATCTGAAATAGATAATTCCTACAAAAATAACAAATAGACAATTTTCCCATGGGAAAGATTTTTCAGTATGGAATGGTCAGCCAGCACTAAGTATTGTTCGTCGTTAATTGCAAAAACTTTTGTAATGCATAAAATCTAAAAGTAGAAAAATGTTTTGTTTTATTATTGACCCAAAACATGCAAAGTTTTTGATGGTCCTGGATAGAGTTACAGACCAGATGAGATTAATTATTCACCAGGGTTGTAAAGACTTTACTTGGTCTCATAGACAATTTCGTAAAAAAAAAAAAAAAAAAAAAAGAGAGAGAGAGAGAAAGGAGAGTGAAGGCATTGGTTTAGAAGGGGAAAAAATCACTGACATGGGTTGGAAAATGATGAAAAAAGATAAAATTTAAATTGAAGAGTAAATAAACTCAAGCCTGGAGAAAGCAAAATGGAGAGGAATAAAGAGGAAATTAATGGAACCATAGGGCTGATTTGTAGCTTTTCTATCTGATGGGCCAAAAGTCCAGTCCTCATCTGGAAAGTCAGAACAGGGGCCCCAAGCATAGGGACATTTCCAGTCTCACCTGACACTGCAGGAGGGCAGGCTCACAAAAACTAGAGCAAGGTCAGCCTGGACCTGGAGCAAATATTGCCTTCTCCTTGGAGCTCCTTCTATTCATCCCCATGGCCCTGATGAAATGGAAGAGCAGATGGTTAACAGCAACAATAAACTGATTGAATGGAGCCTGGGCATGGCTCAGGAACCAAGAGATAGGGCAGGGGAGAGTAAAGCAAAGATTGCCTTCCAGCAGAGAGTTCCTACATAAATAACAGATAAAACTATTTCTTCAACAGCTTACTCCCTGGGCCAGCTCATCTAGGAAGAGCATTAATCAGACCAAGAGGAAATGTCTCTTGCCACTGAAAAAGGAAAAGGATTAGGTTAAGTGATGACACAGCAGGGACAGACAAGTCACACTGGAGAAAATGACTGACCTAAACTATCAGGCAAATAAATACAGACCAAAGCTATGAACTAATTTTTGTGTTTTGGTGAGTCTGAGGGGTTTTTTTTCAATAACATGCATATTTATCTTTTATCACAGTGCGATCTGTCTGTTTATCCAGGAAGCGAGTGGCGTCAGAAACGCAATAGCGCGTCTCCTGCATCTCCCTTCCCATGTGTGCTGCTGCAGAGGAGCAGGATGGAGGGGCTGTGCTCTGTCCTTCTTTGGTCTTTCTCTTGGATCCCTGTCCCCATGACAGCCACTCTGAAGCCAAAGATACAGCAGGACCAGACAGAGCCCCCAACTCCTTTCAAGCTGGAATTGTTTAGCCATCACACAGTAACGATTTTGGCACTGTTGGCTGAGGCTGGATCCAAAGCAGTTCTAAATCCTGTATTCTGCCATCATCTCCATCAGCCGTCCCCTCCTATTTGGTGGCAAAACCCAGAGAGGGGCCCATGTCTCTGCACAATTGGGATGTGGCCTTGGAGGTCAGACATCATTGCCAAGGCTGTGAAGACAGTCTTTATTCTCTCAGGATACTTCCCCTCACATTTCTGATGGGATTTGAGTTAAGCTGTTCCCACAAGCTGCATCTTCTATATTCTGGAGGGCAGGCAGGCAGAGATCTTGGCATTGGTGCTGTTTGACAGCATACAGAGCAGGCTTTGATTGATTTATTTGCTGCATACTGTTGGTTTTTACCTGGGATATACTGCCCTCAGTCAGTTTTAACCCTGCATAGCACCAGCATAGAGGGTGGATGGTTCCACTCAAACACTGGATGGACTGTGGCTGCAGGAATTTTCTCTACATGTGCATTATCACATCTCTGAGCAGCTGTGGGATGAGGACTCAGGACTGAGTGTCCTAACAGTTTCCATTCATCCACAGCAAAAGCTCCAGGTTCATACTTTTTGATTTTTTTGCCAGCAGCAACTTGGATGAAGAAAGACAGAAGTCCTCAGCAAAATTGCCTTTGGTGACCCCTCAGGCTGAGAGCGAGGCCCTTACTTGTGCTCCACCCTGCCACTTGAGAGGTGGGACGGGCAGGATGCTCCAAGCAAACGTGGAAGATCTCCTCACAAAAATATCCAGAAAAAAATGTTGTCTCACCTCTCCTCCCTTCCTCCTCCTCAAGTTATGTGATGACATAACTTACTCCTTCCTCAGAATAAAGAGAAGGCCATATAATCTCTTCTTTTCTTGTTTTAAAATGCTTTTCTGTCAATATGCCTCACAAACTGATAAAGTTAGTGCAACTTAAACAACTGAGTACTCAAAATCATACAGTACAATCTGGTCATGGTAGTCTTTTCTCGCTCTTTTATGTGACCAGAAAAAAAAAAAAAAAAAAAAAAAAAAAAAATGGAAAGGCAAATTAGATTGTACAGATTGAAACATGATAATTTCCTTGAATCCTTACAATGCTTTATTTTCAAGATAGTGCCTGTGGAGACTGACACATGCAAGAAAATCTGGATAAGTGTGTGTAGCTTATAACGGTCACTTTTACTGCAGGGAATCCAAAATTCTGCAGGACAGTCTTTCTAAATAAGTAGGGCATGTAAACATTAGCATGAGCTGGGATTTCTGTCTGTACCTCTCTATTTAGAGGAAATGAATGCCAGTTATTCACTCAGCATATATTCACAGGTTTGCATTCATGAACTGACCAAGTTTGTACTCATCATATTAATTAACAGATTTTTCCCTTTTTAGGATAACACAGGTCAGGAATTTTCATGCTCAATAACACATGAAGAAATTAAGCCCCAAAAGTCTCCTTGTTGGGATAAGATCAAAGGAGTAACCTCTGTATGATTCTGAAATAAAATTTCTCTGCCTCTTCTGTTAGTGCAGTGCATGGTAACTTTGCATTGCATATCAGTGTGATAAAACCAATTACTAATTGGACATCATTTTATTACATTTAATGGGTAAGTCTTTAATTTGGCCTTTAAATCTCACAGAGATTTTACCAGGCAATAAATGCAGATACTACTAAGCAACAAATATGTGCAGCCAAATTCTAGTAGAAGTCATAAAGGACCAGAGAACTTCACCAGAAGCTAAAAGAGGCTCTCTAAACACCCATGCCATTACTATAAAGACATGATTTCTGACACCCCAGAAGTTATTGTTAGTCAGGGATATTATTCTGTTAGCTGTTTCTTAATCTTTTCAAAGGCCTCATGGAAAGAAAAGGTTCCTGCTGCCCTCTCTTCCATGAGAAGCACCATTGTCTTCACAATTTGTCTCTTTGCAAGCTGAGGCCTTACACAGGGCATTTTTTACATTTTTTCGTCTACGTTGGTTTTATAAGTTTAAATAAGTTCCTGTCTGCTAAGAGCTTCCAAAGAGCGTTGGCACTTCACCAATTCAAGAAGCTCGCCGTGAAGATTACACACCAGTGGTGCTTATTCAAAACAATAACTTCTGACCACTGCACCAGAAGAAAATACTCTCATTTATTGCCTTGTAATCATGCATCTCTGCAGTGTTAGTTCCAGTTTTGCCAACGAGAGGGATGTTCCTTTTGATATTTGACAAATATTTCAGCTAAATCTCCTTAACACTGTGCAGCTCTTTGGCTCATTAGGTTTGCTTGGGGTTTGTTTTGTTGAAAGCTCTTGTTTCAGTTCAGGCTCTAAAGAAAACAAAGCAGTATTGCTCCCATTGTTAAAGCCAAAAGTAGGGCCACGGAAAAAAAAATGTTCTTCTTGGAAGAGTTTGGAGATTGGCATTCATGAAACAGCTGGAGATGAAACATACAGCACTAATCCTGTCCAGTTGCTCCTGGTCATGTTGCACATTCAGGAAATTCATAATTAGGTGGTTATACCCCCAGTGTTTCCCCTGCAGCACTCTTTACAACCAGCAGTTTATCTTCTTGTCATAGAAAAAAAAAACAAAAAACCAAACTAACAACAAAACCCACAACTACAAAGAAAGAAGGGGGGAGAAAACACAAGCAGGAATGACTTGAAATATGCTTAATAGCTTCTTCTCCCTGTAAAAAAAGAATAAATCAGATGTTGTCATTTCTGCACATACCAGCAAACTTCTGCTGATCCGCTGCCCTTTTCTATCACAGCAGCTTTCCTCTGTGCTGTATCTCCTTCCTCTTCACAGTATTTATTTTTCCAGTTAATTTTTTTTCCCTTGCCAGTCATGCACCCGCCTTCCTGTAAAGGGCAGCCACACCTGACAATTTAGAAATAAACACTTTAATAAGTAAACATTTATTTTTCTTGTTGAGTTGAAGCAATAGACATGGGGTCTTTATTCCTAGCTCCCACCAAGGTTTCTGGTGAATTCCTGAGTAGTTTCTGCTCTTTATTTTGATTTCTCTAGTGGTATCATGAAAGCATTTTGCCACACACTGGAAATTTTCATACTGCATGCTACAAATGGTATTTTGTCAAAAAAATTCATCTTCATTTTAAATCAGTCAAGGTACAACTTGAAGGATTTTTCTCCTTCTCATAGCTGAAGAGGTTTTTGCAAGGCCGTACCAAAACATTTATATTCCAGACACAATAATGTATATTTTAAATCCAGCAGCCTTATATACTGTTAACTACACACAAATGCAATATGGAGATTTTTGTGCACAAGGCAATCCATGAGAAACGTTGCCAACTTTGGAATCAAACTGTTACCAGTGACTCAGCAGCTTTGCTCTGCAATAGCAAAGCATTCAATATAAGCTTTTTAAACAATCACCATTACTGATTTTTCCCCGAAGTGACTTGAAAGAAGACTACTCAGATAACACTTCTAGTTAAAGTTCAGGAGTTTCCATGCCTGTGATTAGGAAGCTACGCCGGTGGCTCAGAAGTCTGGCTCTTCAGAGATAAAAAAAAAAAAAAAAAAACCACAGCAATTTCATAATGCCTACAGTGAATGCACAAATAACTTTAAAACAACAAGAGTTGTAAGCCCCTCTGGTGCTGGCAGTTGCAGCCCCTAGATCATGGGATGACCATAAATCCCAGGGAGAGGAGAGGGAAGAGCCAGCCCAGCCTTGCTCCCAACACTTCTTATCCAGGGGAGCCTTGGCCACATTGCATGTACTTGTGGTTTCCTCCTCCTTTCAGAATTTTGCTAAGTGTGTTTTTAGTCATAAAAGCAGCAAAAATAAGGCTAAAAATGCCTTTTTTTCCTGTCTAGCCATTGAGGAGCATCTCTAATTCTCTGGCTGACAGTGTGGAAGCAGAAGGCTCAGTGCTTTTGAACGGAGATGCCCAGTCATGCTCATGTACAAATCCTCTTCCAAAACATCACATAAGTGAGACAGATTCTTCAAAAGCTCTATATATCTTCAATAAACTGAGAATTTTTATACCAGGTGTAAGGCCCCTATCACCAGTTTTATCTGAATAAAAAACCCACTGAACAATTTAAGAGTTTCATATCAGATTCCTTTCCATCAATGACTTTTCCAAGAGCTGCATGAAAATACATCAGCCTCCCCAAAGCTGCATGGAAATACATCAAGTGTTACTTCGAAAAGCAGTCACGTTTTGAAAATTATTTACCAAGCTACTAACTTTTCCAGACTTCAAAGGTGATGCCTGAGATTGTTTATCATCATGAAATAGATACATTATTGAGTCTGGAATATAAATGTTTTGGTTTGGCCTTGGAAAAACCTCTTCAGCTAACCTTGCCTCAGGCTAGAATGATTTAAAAAATAATGCATATTTTACAATTCTATTACTTTTTTATCTACAATAAATAGCCGGGCTTACCCTCTCCATCATGCCCTGTCACACACGCAATCACACCAAAATTCTACACACTTTTAACCTTTTTTTTTTAATAACAATATTAAGATCTAGCAACATGCCCTAAAAATCAACAAAATCTGGAATGATTTTTTTTAATTAAGGGAGGAGCAACTGCAACAATGAAGGCAATATAGGCAGTGTGCTGTGTCAGCTCCTGCCTTCCTGTGTGCACCCCAGCAGGTCACAGCTGTGATACACAGTGATGTGAAGTGGTGTCTGCATCAGTCCCGAGTCATTCCATGGCTGAGACGTCAAACATGGCTTTAAATCTCACTTGAAAGCTGACCACAGAACTAATGCAGAAATGGAAGAATGATTGTAGCCTGTTAAAATAAAGAAAAAAAAAAAAAAAAAAAAGAGAAAAAACCCCACCCCAACAGTGGATTCTTCATAGGTTTCTGCTGCTGTTTTTCTTAATTCTTGAAGCTTCATGTGTTTTAAACAAATCTAGAAGGGATGGGAAAGCAAATAGAATAATTTCCATTACTCTCACAGTGATTATGTGAGGCTTAATTGATGGGCATTTGTAAATATGCTGTGTGAGTTCTGAAAGAAAGTTGTTATGGAGGAAAGGTGCCATAAACATGCCAGTTATAATATAAATCTTGTGCCATATACAATAAAGATAAATATAATAGACATTTTAGAAGGACTGACAAAGTTCTTGTACGCATTTTTCAGATGTTTCTTATTCCTCTCCCCCCACGCTACTTCAGCTTTAAAAATGGAGTCCCAAAATAAGGAGCAAGGTCACACTCTTCACCAGCTCCTCACCACAGAGCATGCAGTTCTATTTCCCTGAGTTAAATGCTCTGTAAGATTTGCAGGGCTGATTCCCAGTGCCCACAGCCAGTCTACATTTGGAGCAGGGCACAGCAATCCCCCTCCCATCCCTGACCCCCAGCCCAGAGCTGTCAACCCCCAGACAAGCTCTGGTCCTCGATGCAGCCAGGCAGCACCACAACACCTGGGTTTCAGACTCTTGGAATGCCTTCAGCAATCCATTTTTACTACCAGTGCTATTTTACTGTCCCCAATTCACAAATATCCTCAGGGTCTCACAGTCTGTCCATGGGTTTTGTAACTTCCCATGTCTCTCTCAGCTCTGCTTGCCGGGATGAGGATGGGAAAGGGCACAGATGCCCAAGGAGCCGTGGTCTCCCTCACCAAATCACAACTTTTCTCAGTCCAAGTTATAAGGCCATGGTTACATGAGCAGAAAAACTGGATCTGTGTAGTCCCAAATTTGTTCTCAGCATGTTTATCCCAGAGCAGGAGTGTCTGTTGAACTTGTCAGAGGTTGTGCCACCACGACACCTTTGTGCTCACCCCACATCTGCCCTGGGGTTCAACATATAGCTGGGGTGGAAGTGAGGCACAGGGCCTGATCTGGCATAAAGCTTGGCTGTTCAGAGTTAATCCATCAGAATCTTTAAAATAAACTGGAACTGTCAGAGAGTTTAGATCAAGTAAATACTTGATCTCATATGGCAGCACTTTTTAATCCTGTCCTGTCCAAAAAATAAGTGTGTTCTGTTGTCACACCACTCTCTTCATCCTTTGGTGTTTTGGTTCTTTTGTAACTATAAAATAAGGATCTCAGCATATCTCTAATGGGATTCATATAAATTCCTCATGAAAGTGTGCACCTACTTGGAAGCAATGCTGAATTGATATTGGACATTTCTTTTGAATGGTACTAAAATCCTCAGAGATTAAACTGAAAATGCATCAATCCTCCAGAGTGCTGGGGGCATGTATTTATATTTAACTTAATCCTGAGATTAACATATTCAAAACAGACTTGGCAGTTCATTATGAGAGCTATAAAAGTACTCTGAAGTATTCAGAATAATCAAGTAAGCACATGCAGTATCAGGGGCCAAGATGGAGTTATTTGGAAAAAGCATAGTTCTGTCTGGCACAAAGAACATCCAGTGATGACTAGAATGCCAATTTCAACAAATGCTCAAGAGATGCCCATATCTTACTTTGCATTTCTTGTGTAATGCTACATAGGGAAAGAGAGAAAGAGTGCTATGATTTTATTCTTGTTGGGGAAAGATTTGAGCTTCAGAAATTTCTAAGTTTTAATAACACACCTCCTTTTACAAGCTTGAACTTGATCCTGGAAACTGCTCAGTTCCATTCAGCAATTGACTCTGACTCCATCTTAGTAATAAAAAAAAATGACACCTGTGTACTTTAAACATCATTTACTGAATCTAATAACAGTAAATTCTTGCAGTCTGTAAAATATGCAACCACCACTTTAACTTAGATGTGTTAATCAGGGAATGGAGGAAACAGTTAAAGTGAGCTGATTCAAGCTGTACATTTTCAATAACCAAAAGATGTTGCTAAAGAGGGAGAAAACAAGAACTTTTTTTTTGTTTTGCCATAGGTCAATCCAGTGAGTAGGTGTCTTTTCACTTGTAACACAGGTTATGAGAATGAAAGCTAAGTGAGAGCAGAAAACAAAATTAGGTAAAATTTTGTATAAGCCTATTAACACCTGATAGCTTTTGAATACTAACAGAGAGTATCAGTGGGATTTCTTTGAAGGGTCTGTGTTGCAATCACCTACAGCTAAAAATAAGAGACCATATGATGCCCAGAACACACAGCTTGTGGGAAAACCTTGACAGGCCAGGGAAGAGTAGACAAATGGGGTTTGAAATCTGGGATGAAACAAAGTAATCTCCTGATTACCCTGGCAGAAACAAGCTGCTCAATAAGATTTCTTTGGGTGTAAGATGCAAACCTAAGTTGATGCTGCTTAATTCAAAGGTGAAGGCAAAAGCTTGGTTAAACCTGTGGTATTCCTGCATTGTTCAGAACAGAGACTGGATTAGGCTGAGCTTTGCTCCCCAAACTGTGGCTCCAGCTCCAGGGTCACAATGCAAAGTCTTTGGTAGGAATTTAGGCTTGAGCTATTGCTGCCCCTGCCTGCTGGCTCTGCCCTCTGGGTCTTGCTGGCCTTCCTGGGGTTTGCATCAGTGCTGCCAAGCAGGTCAAGATACTGATCTGGGTGTGAGCCAGCATTCCTAAAAAGGTTTGGGTTCATTTTTGCTGTTCAAACCAGGTATCTCCATGGCTGGTTTCCAACAGCACCAAAGGCAGGGGTGTGGGCTGCAGTACAGAGGTAGGCATGGATGTAAGAGGAGGACAGATTTTATTAAGCCAGTGTTACTGCCAGGCACATGCAGCAACATGACTTTGAACCACATCTCTGTCCAGACACGTCACATACCAAATTCCACCAACAGGAGACAATTCTCCTTCAGTTCATGTGGAAGGGACTTATGGTTTAGCATAGGAAAAGCTGTATTATCTCCTCTCTTGTCAAATATTTCTGAGCAGCTACAGTGTTCACCTCATTGACAGGTGTGAAACTCTACCTGGTCACTAATCCCTTACCTGCTCCCATGGATAATTAACTGCTAAGCATAAATGTAGCCTGCAGCATTTTCTGTTGGGAGGAAGCCCAGGTGCTGCAGAATGAAGATCCAAATTTGCTGCAATACCAGGGTTATATTACCAATCCCCACACACCCTGAGTCATGTGTCTGCTGCCTCAGTTCCTCCTTTTTGCTTCCCTGATCAGCACAAGTATGCACTCACATGCACATGTGCACAAATCACACGCTGTGGGATTCAGGAAGCCTTCCTGCATTCAGAGTTATGCAGCCCAAAGTACACCTAAAGGAGTTTTTTAGGGCTTAAGTGCTTCTGGATGCTTAATAAAACACTGAGCTAAGGATCTCAGTGAAGTCTATGGCTACAGAGAAGGGAAGGGCTCCAGTTCCATTGGTGTCAGCCAGCCAGTTCTCATCTGCTCTGGAAGTTTAGCACTGCTGTCTCTTGCTATTGGGCTCTTGCTATCATGATCCTTATAACAAGGTCTTTTTAGGGTATGTAGAAAAAATATTTTCTTTCCACTGCTGTTTCAGGAACATTCATTTGCATTTGCTTGCTTTTTCTGCACGCTGACATGCAAATGTCCAGAGCACCTGAACAGATCTCCATTCAGAATTGCTCATGTTAGTGTCTAAGAAGCAGCCGAGCACCCTTCACTTTGTGTACAGTTCTCTTTCTTTAAATAAAGCTGGAATTAATGCCTTATCAGGGTAAATCCTCTGTAGGTTAAGACTTAGAACTCAAAACATCTGAAAAATTAGTGCAGCAGCTTCTCTGAATATCCCCAAAATCTTCAGAAACAGTGAAGATTAAGAAAACCCACTGAGAACAGACAACAACATTGAAAGGAAGCCTGTGTGGAACAGTGGAAGTGTTTGGAAGGGAGACTTCCCCAGGGTGAAATGTTATTTAGCTGCAGGACAGTTTGAAATGACCTGTCTGTGCTTAAACTCCAGATCCACCTTTGCAGCCAGCAGCAGCCAGAGCCAGCAAACTGGCTGCTCAGGAATCATTATTCTTTTCTTGCCTTTTGTTTTTGGAACTACTTCAGAACTAGCAGTGTACTCAGACCTGAAGTTACAAATGACACCAGTAGTAAGGGCCATACCTTATTTCCCCAATGCACACACCTGCTGGAGCTATTTCCCTCTGGGAATTGCCCTAAGGTAAGTTTCCCTTCATGTCCAATACCAGGTTATTTGTTTATGTGTTTCAGTAGTTTCAGGAGGATAGAATCTGCCTACAGAATTTTTCTGTACTTTGGAAGAAAGCACAGAAAGAAAAAGGTTTTTATTTTCCTCAAATGCTATTGGTGCTAGTTACAGACTAGCTCATATTTTATTTCTTCTTTGGGACTCGTGGATTTTCTTTGACTTCTTCGTTGCACACTTAAACTTCTTTCTGGTGCACCTGGGTTTTCTGAGGACATCAGTCATCCCACCTGGAGGATGAATTGTGACAGGTCAGTGTTTTGGAAGGACCATTCAAGGCATCCCTTGGGGCTGTCAGACACTCTGTGCAAGCTCAGTTCACCATCTCTACTGGTATGTGGAACAGACAGACCAAGAGTGAAGCCAGGACAGTGACAATGATGAAGAGGATGTGATCACTCTGTAGAGTTCTCAAACAATGGATGTGTTTATCAACCTGACAAGGAACTCCTTTGGTGGGCAGAAGTCAGTAAAGTTAGTTTTGAAGGTAAAAAGATGGGGTGAAACTGAGTGTCTCCTTTGGTTTTATTTTGTGGAATGAGAGGCAGAAATATTGCTGGAAACAGGAGTTTTTCTCACTGCTCCAGAGGGTGGTTTGACAGAGATTTCCTACAGAACACAGACATCCTCCATACACCTCCCTCCTCCTCTTATTTGCAGCTTTTCTGACCCCTGAGGGTTTCTCACAACTCAAGAACCAAAGAAAAAAAAAAAAAGGTGGGGGGACATAAAGCCTGGGTTTTTAACACTTCCTTCCAAACTCTTCTAGCTGGGTTAATTTTGCTGCTGTTCAGTTTACTGTGGTATTTTCTTTCAAGTTTCATGGACCCTTGAGGCCTCTTCACCTGTGATATTACTGAGACTCTTTCTTCTCAGGATTGTGTCTATCCAGTGCAGACGTCTTTGATTGTATTTTACCTACTACAAGAAAGCAACACACCCAAATCATTGGTGGTGTTTAGACTCCCACTGACTTGTTTGGGTGTCCCAATTCAAGGAAAATGTGCAAAAGCAAAGACAGCATTAGCTTAGTTCCTCTTGACCTTCCTTTATCTGTAGACAGAGACATGGGTCCATAAACTCAGTGTTTAGTTAAAACATAACTGCTGGTACTGTTAAGTTGGTAATGAGGAAAATGAAGCAGAGATCAAAAGATTCGCTTTTTTGTGGATTTAATTTTCTTCCTCGTCTTTGCACTTTGGTCGTAAACACTGCCATTCCCCCTCTGCCCTCCTGTTCCACACACTGAAGATTAAGTTGGGAAATATTTTTAGAAAAGACATGAGTATACAGAAGGGAGTATTAGACTGTGACCTTATAGCTGCTTTTGAAGTTTTTGAAAGCTACATGGCAAACGTTCCCAGCATTTCCAAATTCTCAGAAAAAGGAGATTCGCAGATTGCTCTTCATTAATTTAAGTGTACTAACTAATTGGCCACATGTATGTTTATTATTCCCTTTCTCTCATGCATGCACACACAGAGCAAAGCCAACACATATATTCCAAGATGCCTGAAACAAATAATGGACCCACAGTATTGCCTCAATCGCTACTGGCATGGGAAGAAAAGTAAACAGCAAAACAGGAAAAGGAAGGCTAAAACTAGATTAAACAGATTGCTGCATTCAAGAGTATGCAGTCAGCTGGGAACTTAGGAAAAAAAAAAAAAGAGAGTTGAAAGGAAAAGTTAAATAACATACAATCCTCTCTTGTATTTGTGAAAATCCCTCACCAGCTGTGTGGTAAAATGCCCTTAAACTAGCATGCAGTATAAATCTTGGATGTACAGAATTAACCTTTCATTCATGAAGGTAAGTAAAATATCAGGTTATTCCTCATCACTGGAATTCAAATCAGGCCCAGATTGTTCAACAGGACCTGGAAGATGACAGGGATAGAGAAAAGGAGCTTCTTTGTCTCAGTTACAGGAGAAAAAAGAAGTAATTTCTCAAGATAAAGACATGTTACCAATGGAAATTCATGTTGCATATATGTAACACAATATGGTTTCAATTATCTGTAAGAGGAGGTGTGCAAAAATCAAGGTAATATAAAAACCTGACCTATCACCAAAGCCAGCAAGATCCCTCACTGTTTCTATCATTTGAAGCCAAAATCTCCTGCTGAATACTCTAGTCTTTTTTAATCCTGGTTTGGATTTGAACTTGAACCCTGGGTCCTAGAATAAATCAAAGCCACATCTTAACGTGCTCTTTCCAGACTGTTTCTGATGATAACACAACCTCTATTAAAATAACCTGGCTTTGCTTCTGCAGTGATTTCCAAGAGCTACAACCAGGAATTTTGCTACTTTCCTGACTGACTGCACAGATATACCTTTCCAGGTTAGTTGGCTGAGCCAAAAATGAAACCCTAGCCTCCTTCACCACTGTTTTAGATTTTTACATTTGGAAATATGAAACTATTTTAGAATAAAGAGTCTGTTGGGACAACCTATCATGTCAGTTAGGGAATACTTTTCCCTCCTGTCTGATCTTCAAGAGCAGTTAAACAACTTGTCTGCAGTATTTCTAAATTCTGTTGCAGCCTCATAAATGGAAAGAATTTTTTGGAGCGAAACCTGTTGCTGCCCACTGATCAGAAGGCACAGAAAGAGACTTTTCAAGTAAGTTAAGGAGAAATGCATCTCTTGTTGCCCTGAGAGGAACACCTGTAAGTAACCCTAGAGACTCTTCACCACAGTCTGAACCCAAGATGTTCTCCTATTATGCTACCAGGGCTATAAAGTTTGGGCAAGTGCTGTCTTTGTGATAGAATGTGTAGCACAGGACACTCCTTCCATAATCACAAAGTCTTTTCCTCCAGGTCAGGAAAGACCTTTCCATTAGATTAGCCCAGTCTGGGCTAGTGAATCCCACAGGTTCCCCTTCAAGCAGTTATGACTGGAGTTATTCAAGAGCCAGATGTCTCTCATGAACTCAGACCTGAGCAGCTGAACCTCCATTTCCAATGATATTTCTCATAGGACATTATTTTTTGTTTATCTCAACCAATGTCCTGCAGCAGCAACTTGTTTCTAAAATAAGCTGCATTTCCAAGTGATGGAGACATAGATAAAACTATGTGGTCTCCAGTGCTTCTGGACTCCCATGGCCAATTTATAGTGATTT
Source organism: Pycnonotus jocosus (assembly GCA_013400435.1). NCBI lineage: Eukaryota > Metazoa > Chordata > Aves > Passeriformes > Pycnonotidae > Pycnonotus > Pycnonotus jocosus. Next base: position 296,855 of record VWYP01033786.1, read on the forward strand.
GTACTAGCCCAGATTCCATTGGATTGAATCATGGTTGGTTGCTTAGGTCAATGCTAGGGTTGTGCTGCAAATGTCAGATCTATATCTGACCTATAACAAACAGGAGATCTGAGGTTCTAGGACAGCCAATATGTGAACCTTTACCTGTATTTGTCCAGTAAAGTAGCATATTTGTTTCAGAAAATAAATTGTGAATGTACATGTTGTTTTTCCACCTGTATGAGCCATAGACAGCAAAAATCATTTCATGGAACTGGAAACACCCTTATCAGATTTGAAATCATGATATTACAACAGAGGGCTTCTATATATAGAAGTAGGGCAGTGGCTCTCTGCTTGTTATCATTAAATTCTATCTTATTTTTCTGAAGATTCCAGGTACTGGTACCACCGAAACAACATTAAAACACTAAAACCTCAAGATGTAATGCTCATCACAGTGCCTCTAATATTAGATTTTAGCCTTTGTGCTCTGCTGGCAATGCAGGGAATGGTGCCTACTTCAGCAGCTGCATCAGAGAGGGAGTTTGCAGCCAGCCTTGCCCCTTTCCCCAGGCTGTTCCCTCCAGTACCTGATGGGTTTTCAGCCCCTGGTCCATGAATTCCCACTTTGCTCCCTGTCCCAGAAATGTCTAAAGATCTGAAAGTTTCCAAGGAGGGTTTTTCCCCTTGTGCTGAGCCTTCAGCTGCAATCCCTGTGCCTGGTGGAATGCAGGTGGTAGACAGCAGTCTGTGATTGCTTCAAGGACTGCAAATAGAGGGAGAAAAAAAGTACTCAAAGAGATGAAACCCTGGTACAAATGAAATCAGAAGGAATTTATCTGTTTACATGAATGGAGCCAGGATTACCCTTCTAGCCCAGATGATAAGACCCTGAAGTTTATCTATACATTTACTCTTGTTTTCTGCCAGCAATAAACACAGTAAAGGGTAAGATAAAAGCTGTATCAAAGAAGCTGACTGAGCTACAAGGGAGGTTTCTCCAGGCTTCAGGCCGCAGGATTATCTTGCACAAAGCAGAATGTACGAGAGCTGTTGTGCAAACAGTGCACACCATTGTTTATTTTGTCACATCACAGCTCATCACAACCCCTTGAGAACGCTGAGAGGATCTTCTGGAGCTGGAACTGCGGAAGGTAAACGCTGCTGGGTGGGAGAGCTCACTGCAACCACTTCAGGACACTGCAGCTCATCTGATCTTCAGAGTGAAAACTGATTGAGGGCACAAACTATTCTGAATACGACCCTGACAGACTGCAAGGTCTGACTCTTACACTGCCATAGCTTTGATGTGCTGTTTGTCCATACTTTGGCAAGGGAAGAGGTTCCATCACACAGCTTTTCCCAACAGCATTAACACTGTGCTGCTCTACCAGAGGGATCTGAGGGAAACTGGTGGTTTTAAGACATTACTGGTCACAGCTGTCTGTTCAAGGAGTGTTTGGACAAAGATCTTGGGCACATGGTGTGACTCTCAGGGATGATGATGTGCAGGGCCAGGAGCTGGACTTGATGATCCTTGTGGGTCCCTTCCAACTCAGCATATTCTCTGATTCTGTGAACTCCCTGCACATGAGATAACCTATAGATGAAGCATCCATTTGTTTGAGTCTATTTTACTTGGGATCAGCCCAACTTTAATTGTCTCCTAGAAATCATCAAGAAGTGACCCTGTGACCTGGAACAACCATTGATGATTTGCATTGTGATGATTATCCAAGAGAATCCTCATAAGGAGAAAGAAGACAGAGCCAAGGAAACAAAAGAACATGTGCCACCTTGCTGCTGAGGCTACTGCCTTCCTAGCAGAGCTGGGAGCTCACCTGCCTGCACTGCCACAGACTCATAAAGATCTTTTCCAGCCTAAATGATTCTAAAATCATTGAGTCCACCTCTAAACCTAACCCAGGCAAATCCAAGAAGCTAAAAGGACTTCAGCTTTCCTGGTTCTGATGGATCTGACATGTTGCAGGGTTCTTTCTTCCCATCATGTGGCCTGACACAAAGGGAAGAGACAGATTCACAGAGCTCTCCTACCCCCACATCCACCTGGAGACCTCTCCATGGACACAGAGCACTGGACTCAGCCCATGTGTCAGCAGTAGCCAGCCCCATTTCCCTTCTCCTCCTTGTAGTGAGTAATGCCCAGCTCATAGCAGGCAGCAGCAGACAAATGGAAAGTTTTACCTCTTTGTTTATCCACCACCAGCAATGTAAGGTTTAATCCTATATCTTCTGCCATTTGTGTCCTCAGGTTGGCACCTGAAACTGTGCTGCAAGTTCAAGGCAGCTGTGATCAGCATCCATTCGCTGTGGTAAGTTCAGGAGCAGGAGGAGCCCAGCTGTGGAAGCAGGGTCATTTTTCAGTTCTTGCACTGTTCTTGGAGCCAGTGATTGCCCTCCCTTTTACAGCTACAAAGCCAGGCATCGGCGTGTAAATCAGCCCGCTCCTGTCTCACAGTCTGCGAGACAAACTCCCAGCAGAGGTGTGAACTTCCCCAATTAATCTTAATGAAGTGTTAACTTCAAAGCAGAGCTGAAGCCATTTCTAGGTTAACAGAACCTTACAGAAAAAAAACCTCCCAGCTTGACTCGTTAAAAACAGCTCCAAGGTGAGAGGATTGGTCAAATTTGGGAGTTATTCTGGGAGCTGGAAAAAATCCCACTTCAGCGGCAGTCTTTGCTCATGCACCACTTCCATTGCAGTTGCATTGTTAGGAAACCAAGGGGTCAGGCAGCCAGACTGGAAAAACTGAACAGTGAATGCATGCTAAAAATATCTCTGGAATGGATGGAGCAGGATAAGGAGGCCTGGATGATAAAGGCTGTAAGGAACTGTGCAGGCTCTTTGAGCCAAGTGATGAACTTGATCATGCTGTCTTTTACCTTATTCAGGTCAGTGAAGTGCAGAGCGAGATTCAGATCTTGAGCCCAGATTTAATCCGTGTATTTCCATAACCCTCAGTAACCCAAGGATGCAGATCTTTTACCCCCAGAACAATAAAGTGGATTCCTAAAATTAGTCTTAAGACACCTGCAGTATTGCCATTAGCTTTGCTAGCACTATGAGTTATTGTGGTATTAGTGGATTTGGAGGTGTGAATCTACATTATGGGCCCCAAATATAGGTCTCCTGGAATAAAACCCTCATTTGAAGAGCCTTGTACCCTTATTTCCCTGATAAGATGCCACAGAAGTGGAGCATTTGCAACGAAACCTTCTCTTTCAAGTTTCCATCTGGTTTGCAGCCGAGAAGCCCACCCAAGAACTTGGAAAGAGGGATGCAGTTTTGGGAATTAGGCTCTGACCCATCAGTAGGTATTCCCTTCCTACTCCCAGCATGAGCTAGTTGATCTTTGTGCTCATTTGTTAATCAGGATAAATGCATTGAGCAGGTCGAGTTGTAGGGACCACATCAGCAGACAGGAAACGCCCTCCCTGGGGAAAAGTGTCACCAGATCAGACTTGAAGGACTTCCACACTCAGACACTCCAGCAAATGAACCCTCCACTGCCTCATCTTTAACTGTCAAAGGCAATAGGAAAAGCATTTCCTTAGAAACAATTGCATGGATCTGTTTGACAGAGCCACCTAAAGCCAAAGCTGCTGTGCTGAGCAATTCAAGTTGCACTCTGGATACAAGAATTTAAATGGAAAAGAGGTGGATCCTTTACAAGCTCCCTTGAAGAGCTCTGACTCAGCTGATTACTAATTGCTGGAACACACCCACATCTGCCTGTGTAAGCTTTTATAATATAAAAAAGAAAAAAAAAAACCCAACTAAAAAACCAAAAGCAAAACCCAAAACCACAAAGAAAAAGGTTAAATTCATTATTCCTGTTTTGAAAAGTTCAAGAGTGAATGGCTGTGTTGCCATGGATGCTGATTTGTTTATAGTATTGTTTTTTCCTCATTATTAGCTACTATTACATACCATGAAACCAGAGTTCACCTCCAGCACTGTACCATGGCTCTGACCTCCAGGTACTGCCAGTAGCTGTAGTGGGGCACAACACAGAGAATTTTACTTTTGCTAAAAGATGGATGTAGGTCAGATGATGCAGAAGCAGTAGTTCTTCCACATCCACAAGGTTTTCTCCCGGATACTTCAAACCCAGCTATGCTCACCAGGGTCAGGAAGCAGCTATTGCAAAATTATTTCATGCCAGCAGCTGCTTTGTGTTCTTCTCCTTCCTCTGAAGTGTCTCATTAGAGAAGACAGACAAATATTCTGAGCTTGGCAGCAGCAGCAGACTCAGTCAAGAGTGGAGCAGAGCAAGAGGTCCAACTCATTTTAGGAGCTTTGGGTCATCCCTGACAGGAATAGGAAGCAGTTATTTTAACTTACACAGTTATAAGGTAACTGGAGAAAAGGGGTCTTTGATCAGCCTCAGGCTGCAAGATCTGTCGAGCTGCTGTGACACAGCTCAGTCATGAAACCAAACTTAGAGCTGCCAACAAGTTCTTTCCTAAGTCAGGGAGGCTTTATTTTTCCATTGGAATGGATATTAGTGGATATTTACTATGGCACACAGGCTGCACAGGCTGACAGAGCTCTGCACTGCTTTTCCTACTCCTGTGCCAGCAGGAAAGGAGCAGTGGTGCTTGTCCCCACCAGGAGCACAGTGCTGATGCTGACCCTCTGCCCACCCCCTCCTTCCCAAGGTCTGTGTGTGTGTTCACATGGGACAGCTGGGGCAGCACAGATTGCACTGTCTTCATTAACCCTTTAGAGCTGAGCATAGAGCAGTTCTGAATACAGGACTTTTTCCAACCAATTCAGTGTCCAACTTCAAAGTCTGATCTGTGTTGCATTCGCCAAAACCAAATATATATATTTAAAAAATCGTATATAGATATATATATATGGAAACATAATGGAACAGCTGTACTTAAGCTTGATTTGTCACATGCAGTCTATGCCCTTTTTAGATTTGATTTTATACCCAGTTCGTTCCTCACTTACAGAAGGCTTTATAGGGCCCAGAAACTAATTACTAACAAAAAATAATGACTCTACATTTTACACAATAATTATTAATGTGTAAAAACTTTGCATTGTTCCTCCTCCAAATTTTCACTTAAATGGTAACAGCAGGAGGGAACGCACATCCCACAAGGGAGCAGCCCCTACTGACTGGGGAGAAGCTGATGCTCCCCCAAATGCTGCTCTCAGGGTAGATGTAAATAAGTGATGCTGCTGCACTTTTCTCAGTCTGCTTTGCATAAAAAAGAGCTTGCAGGAGTTTAAACTCACGCCAATAAACACATGCTTTTGGGCATCAAATCACCACAGCCACGGAGGGACAAGTTCTCAGGCATCCCTCCCAATTAATTGCAATACTAATAAGCAGAAGAGTGAGTGTGTGCACATATGTTTGTGCCTGCATCCATTTCTGATGTAAATTTTATAATAATAATTAATAATAATTAAGTAAACTGTGATTCTTTGGCCCCAAGAGAGATGACTAAGGAGTACAGGAGAGATTTACAGTGTAAAGTGACACACGGGAGGAAAATAAAACCCAATTGTTCACATTACATCACTTTAACAAGCAATGGGTGTCACACAGATATGAGGTTTAAATCAAAAAAGGTGTTCTTCACATCATATATGGAACTCAGTGCTGCAGGACACCACGGCATTAGATGTGGATTCTAAAGGTTTACATGTGTTGTATGAATTGTTTTCAGCCTTCCATGATGTGGCCTGGATTTTAACAGACTGTGGAAAGACAGACTTAATGGAGATCATGGACAATCATGTGAATCCCTTCCCCTTGCATCTCTGATCACACAACATTTGTCTGGCAGGGACAACAGCAACATTTATGGAAAAATAATGGCAGTTGTGTCATTGGAGAATTAAGCTGCTGAAAATAAGAGCACCAGCACCAAACCATCCATTCTCTCTCTGTGGACCACTAATGATATATTTACTAAGGTTCCTGAGCCATGGGAACATACAGTCCTGTACTTAATAACATGAGTCATTCAAATGGAAATTTTCTACTCTGAAATTTTATGGCTCTAATTAAGAGCATTAACAAAAATCTATACTTGCTTGATGCTTTTTTGGTAATATCTTTGTTTTGAATATTACCTGTAAGATATTTCCATTTGGAAGAATCATAAAGGTAAGTGTTGCAAGTTCTGCTAGCCAAAAAAATATAGAGTTCATTGGCTTAAATTCATGTCCACATTCCTTACACATATACAACTAAGAAAGCAAGTATTTTTCTTGTTTTTTTTCCTACTGATGCAGCAGTGAACTCTCCTCTTAAATAGAAGTGCCATTGCCATAATGGCAGATGAGGGTATTGAGACTTTTGTTGTGTTATTAACCAGGATAAACAAAGTGCACAGAAAGGTCTGAGGACTGAACATTTAAAGAAATGCCTGGGTTTCTATAAAACTCAGCAGAAGTGGATGACAGTCATGACATTGGTGCCTGTAAGAAAATGGACTTGGCTTATCAAATCCAGCACTTCATCTCCGTTAGGAAAAGCCTCTCAGAATGGGGAAGGAAAAAATGGACTGCAAGTGACACACTGCAGGGGCAGCAGTGACAGCAAGCCCAAAAATATGCTGCAGGAGACATTGCTGTCTTAGCAACTCTTCATGGAAATGGCAAGGCAAACAGCTGGCCAGAGATGGAAGACTCATCCAGACATAAAGAGAAATGACCTGAACTGCTGCTTGCAATTTGATCTGCAATCAAAGAGAAAATGCAGTTTGTATTTGGAACAGTCAGTGCTGTCACCTCAGGGTTTGCTGTTCTCTGGGCTCTTGGTTCCAGGCTGATGTGTTCTTCCCATAGAAAAATCACTGTACCTCTACAGAAAATAAAAGCTATGAAGCTATAGTTATAAATGAGCACGGTCATGGATCAGCCCTCATTCAACAGCTTCTTGTTAGCTTGTACTTGATCATTACAGTCTTTACCCAGCCTGCCTTGGCTCCTGGAAGAATACAGTGAAATGCAGCTTATATTTTTAACCAAGGCAGTTTTCATCCCTCGTCACATTACTACCAGCTCACCCTGGCAGACTCAACCATAGTGTCATAGAACAGCTTGGGTTGGAAGGGACCTTAAATATCATCTAGAACATCTCAAATGACTTTCTTAATTCTAGAATATCTCAACTTACTTTCCTAATTCTGGGCCAAACTGTTTGTACATGAAAAAATTAGACTATGAAGATAATTTCCATACACACCATGTTGTACCTCACATCAGGTCCAATCTTACTCTTTCTCTCCACCAATAATTCAGTATTCTTCAGTTCAGTCAATATGTTTTCTGGCAATAGTTTTACACTCTTGTGGTAAAAAAAACCCAACAAACTGATACCATTTCTTTTCCATTTTTCCTCCACCACTTCCAGCCACCAGCTCAGTGTTTTCTTTAAGATTTAACAATTTCATAGACATTCAAAATACTGCAGCCATACTGTGGTCAAACAACATAAACCCAGGGCATCTCCATTCTGGCTTTTCAAAACTGACCCTTTTCTGGCTTTGCTAACAGAACTTGTCTTAATTGCATGAATCTCTCAGCTAGATAGTTCATCAAGGAGGGGATTTCTGATAAGTATGTGATTTAATCTGGGTCTTGGAATGAGCCTCAGCGGCTCCTCAGGTTTATGGCTGAGAAAAGGAGTTTCATTTGGATTAATGCAGGGTTTTGTGGAGACTAAGGGGGTCAAATGGGCAGAGATCTGGGGCAAAGTAGAGCACTGTCAAAGTAGAGCACTGGTTACTGGGTTTTATCAGTTTGGTAAATTACAAACATAAAAAAAAATTTCATTTTTTTACCAATTTTCCCCATGTTAGAATTTGTATAAATTACACATATAATATATGGTACACATAAATATAAAATACTGTTATCTTGATTTATCATTTAAATATAGATACATCCAATGAATCAAGCCCTGAAAGGGACCTCATATTTTCCTGCTGGGAACGGAGTCTTTAATTCAATTTAAAGTCTTTTTCTAGGTTAGCTGCTCTGGAAGGCAGTCTCAGGATTGCTCATCAGCTCAGCAGCACAGTTCACATGGTGTATCCATCACTTGACTTCCTCTGCATTTTGCTGAACACCACACAATGTAAAAAATCTTTGCTTTTGCCCATTGTTATGTGATCTCAGCCTCCCACAGCACCACCCTTGTTTCACCACAGCCCTAGTCAAGTTAGGAATAAAAGATATCCTTCACAGGAAGGTTTTTGCAAGGAAAATGACATTTGTATCTTGAAGCCTTATTTAAAGAGATTAAATAAACTATGAAATTTGTCACCTGCAGATACTGCTGCTTCTGTATTCTTACTGTTTGACAAAATTATCTTTAGAGATAAGCCTTGATTTCAAGAGACCACGGGCTTGAATCAAGTACTCAAATCCAGGGCAAGACTATTAGAAACTCCACAGCCCTGAGATATGAGCAGCAGGGCTGTTGGGAGTGGGAATAACTGGAATTTATATCAGGGTGACGGTGATGTAATTTGGGACAGCTTGGACATCACATGAAAGGCAAAGAAAAATAAGAGGCAAGACATCCACAGACAGAGACACAGAGATTAGCAGGGAGTTTCACCTCAGGAAATCATGTGGCTCCCTGTTCCTGACAGTAATGTGTCTGCAAATGTCACCCAGCAGCAATGCATCACCCCAGGAGCAGCCACAGAACACGGAGGCAACCAAAAGGGTGATGAGGAGGAGATTGCCAAATACTTTTGAAACAAGTCAGGGATGGGGCCTGTTGGGAGAAAAATGACGCAATCAAATAAAGAGCTTTTGCCAAGAAAACCAAGACTGAGGGAGGAAGTTGCCTGTGCCAGTGCTGGCCACAGAGGAGAAGGCTGTTTCTCTGGAAAGGACAGTGAAGTCAGATTAAATATTTACTTCTCCTCCTTCTCATTTTCCTTCTCTGCTTAATGTCCCCAACAACAAAGTCAGTCTCAGAGAGCAAATTTGATTCTCCTGGACCAATGCTCCCCTGTGAGTGATGTGTGGCTCACAGAACTGAATTTTAACAGGTATACATGGCATGGGAGAATAATTACTCCAGAGAAGCTCCATTTTCTTCTTCCCTATACAGCAGAGGTCTGTCATTTGCCATTGGAAGAAAGACCTCTTTTAACTTTATTATTGACAAACAATTAGAGATAAAAAGGAAAAACCACACTCCCAGGAAAGGTTGATTCCATTCTCTGTTCTCTGTGAGCACATCTACTCTGCTCACTGAAACAAGAGAAGGGTTGGTAGAGAATGGCAAAGGATGAACATGAAAAAAACAGAGGAGGTGCAGGTCTCTCCCAGGAGAAATGAGAGCTCCCATGGACTCAGTGCTGGGAAAAATCTCTGGAGTTTCATCTGCTGGTGCCCTGTGTTGGTGAGCTGACCTGGAGCCCACAGCCACTGTCACTTCTGGGGACACTCAGCCTTGGACACAGCGCCAACATTGCCACCAGTGACCTCCAGCCTGCAAGGAAATGAAGTCACAAGAGTCCCTGGAATAACTGCAGGAAAGCTTTCCATGAGGCAGCAAGGACACAAAACCATTCCTGACAAGGGGTGAATGAGAAAGAGTGGAAAACTCTGTATACCACCAGCAGCTGCCACAATGCATGGATTAGGAGGATTAATCTCCTCTCTGGTGCCATTTGCTGCTCCAGGTGGGCTGAGGGGGGACCTGGCCCCACCAAGCACTCAGAGTTTTAACAGATTAATACTGGCAAGTGTGTTCAGTGCACTGAGCTCAGTTCCTGCTGGCTGATGTTAATGTTGGCACAATGAGGCTGATGAAAACACTGTGCAGATGTCCTCTGGTGATCCAGTCCCTCCCCAGCTCTTGCAGCTATCAGATAATAAACTCATTTTCCAAGGTGGCTCTGGCTGGTGATTCACTGCAGATTCCTTACACTGGTTCTCCACTTCCTTTTGGAATGTGTCTGGACTCCACACCTAACTCATTTCTTTCTTCTCCATCACTCTTGTCATTGGCCAGTCACAATTTCTCTGGGATTTCTTGCTGCTTGCAGAGAGTAGAGCTGAGCTGGGAACAGTGAGGAGGCTCCAGGACTGCCCTGGTGATCACATCTCACTGCTTTATTTTAAACTACTACAAATACTTCAGCTGGCTGGAAATTTTTCTTCCTTTTTTTCTTCTTTTTTTCTTCTTTTTTCTTCTTTTTTCCCTCTGTTTTCTTTCTTCTTTTGCTTCTTTATCAGCTTTTTCTCCCAATTAACCTTCTCTTCTATACAGCTAATTCCCTGCTAATGTTTACTATGTTGTTATAATAAGAGCATATAAATTAAATCCATATTCATTACATTGTTAGATGTATTATAATTATTTATTAATAATATAACTGTAATTTACATAACTATTAACACTGAAACACAATGGCAAATTTAAGCCCCTGCCTTTTTGAAGCCTCCATTTAGAATATCAAGAGCAAATATCTGTTTTCCTATGGGAGTTTAATTAATTCTTGTCCATCATTTTTCCTTCTGGCACATCAGCTTTGCTATCTTACTCCTGCCTTTTAAGAAGTTCACATTTCCTACAATCATTGGTAATGAACAATAGGAAAATTAGGGGAGGATGTTGAAAAAACAATGGCTCCTTATAGGTCCCTGTTGCTCAATATTCAAGTGGAGGTATGGAAAAAGCAATCCATAGGGCTGTAAGATCTTGAGAGCATGAGGAAAAAAGTCAAACCTTTATTCTCTGAAGAGTGGTGGCATCCCATGGTGGGACCACTCTTCCAGTTCTCTTGACAGCAACCCCAATCAACATGAAATCTAGGACAGATTTTGGCTGCTCTGCTTGACCCCATATATGCTCTTTTCCAGCTCAGGAATAAATTCTGAGATTCTGAAGCATTTCAGCTTTTGGCCATTGTTCTGCAAAGGCCTGTATCAGTGGGGTGGAAAGCAGACTGTAAAAGGACGTGTTGGAAGCAGTTTTATGCCTGGAAGGAGGAATAAGTGTTTCACAGGATCCAGGCAGCTCCTCAATCTGGGTGTGTTGTCAGCTCAGTGCCCAAATTCCAGGCTTTTCTCTCTATTTTCCTTTCCATGGGAAGGAAATGTGTGTGTCTGGGCCAGATTAAGGTCACTGAGTGGTGTAGTCAGATTTTGGGGCAGAATAATCAAGATCCAAGACCACAGGACACCCAGAGGTGTATCCCCACAGCTCAGCTGAATCATCACCTGGTAGCAGCAGCCCTTCTTGCCAGAGGGGGACAAAGCCCTTGATGTGATCTGCAGAAGGCAGGCTGCTCCTGTGGTGCTGACTTTTCTCTGATTTTCAGCTGCTGGAGCATATTAAACAAGCCTTTTCCCAGTGTGTCTCTGCTTTAGTTGCCATAGGGATGCCTTGTGCCTGCGACTGGCAGGGATCTCAAGGCCATCTCTCTGGTGATGTGATGTCTGCTGTCAGGGAGTGAAAGCCCTGACTCATTTGCATTTCACAGCTACAGTGATGTTTATTGCCAGCATCGGAGCAGAAGAAAAGAATGATTTGTTTTACTTAATTTATTTTTTTTTCTATCAGGCCGGTTACAATTCTATTTTATATTCCCTTTTAATAGAAGTCAACATGGATCAAGCCTAGAAACTCATCATCTGAGGCAAGAAATGCAGTGGTGACCTTCTGTGCAATCTAAAGACATCACAGAGATTTCCAGGAAACATAAAGCCTGAGGATTGATCTGTGCATGGAGAGAATCAAAACTGATCTGTGCATGGTGGGTGGCAGTGGTCAGCTGTGTGCCTCAAAAGGCATCCTGAGCATCAGCCAGTTATCTGCAAGAGAAAAGCAGCCTTCCTTCCACTGTGTCGTGTCAATCTGCAAAAGGACGCGGTGACAGCATCGTTCCTTAATTAAAAATATTTTGGGAGTGAGACGTGATAAACATGAACCTCTAAGGAGAGAAATAAAATGAATATTTTAATAATCATTCAAGCTAAGTGTGAGCTGTGATTCAGCAAATAGTTGTGGGGAATTTGTCCTTCTTTTTTAAATATAACTATCTAGATAGAAATAGAAATGAAATCTATGACACTTTCCCTTGTCACAACTGACCATGCTGCCCCTGGTACTACAAAAGCCATGGACTTAAACTGTCTTTGTCTGCAAGAGGGTGAGAAATGGGGGATTGTTTCAGCAGTGTTGAAGGAGGGAATTAATTTCCCCTTGATGCCTCCTCCCCAAAAGTTAAGTTAAGGTGAATTTTCTTCTGCAGGACCACTGCACACAGGAAGGGCAGGGACCAAATTGTGAGGCTGAAAAAGAAAAATCAGGGGAAAAAATCTGAGGACAATGGACACATGCCTATATGCCCTGTGGCATCCCTCTGACACTGATTTTGTAGTGATTGTGACTCTGTAGAAAGTAATGAATCTTAATAATGCCCTGTCCATGGGAGGCTGAATGAGTTTTGTAGTTGAGTGGTTTTAGCTGAGCTTTTCCTGGAGGAACAGAAGTGCAAATTGACCTGTGCTTTCATTAGGGGTTTGTCTCCCACATGAGCCTCTGAGATGATGGAGAGGACAAAGTGTAACTGGAAGAATGGATACTATTAGTGACCTCTGAAAGTGTCTTTAAACCAGCTTTCAGATTAAGTCTCCAAACTAGCTTGGCAGAAGATAGGGCTGCCTTCCATTCCTTGCCCATGTGAGCAGATTTAAGACAGACTATGCCCAAACTACAGGGCCAGTAGTGCTTTCCAGTTATGGGTTACATCCAAGCAGCTTTCTGCTCCCTTCCTCTGTGCTCAAATCTCCATGGAAAGGAAAGGCAGGAAAGTACTCCCCATGCAGGTTTCCAGCTGAACAAGACCCCATGAGATATCTTTAAAGAGTATTTCACACACAGTGTCCACACTACCAAAATGAGCACCACTCCATCCCTCTCGTGAAAACAGATGTCATCATCTCTCTGTCCCTCCCTGCTGGTCCTAATCATTGCCTTCTCCCCTTGGATCTTTCCACTGCTTCCCTACTCCCTTGTTATCTCTGCTTTTTCCTCTTCCCCATCTCATTTCCCCTCCTGCTCCACCCTGCTCCTTCCCTCACTTCCCTCAGTCTTTACTCCTCACATGGGTGAAAAATCCTAATGGAATAGGCAGGATGCTGCCAAACAGGCAGGGGGAACTGGCAGAGGATAACTGGATGTACAGACAACTTGAGGCTGTCACAGGGCTGCCTGTCAGCAAGTGTCAGGGAAACAGGGGCTGCATCGCACGGCAGAGTAGGAAAATGATGCTGAACCCCTGAATGCCAGCCAAGGCTGCCAGGGCTGAACTGAAGAGCTTCAAAACACCCACGCTGTCAAAGGGGTCCCACTGAATGATTCAGAAAGGCAAAAAGCTTTCAGGCTTGACAAATAAAATTGCAAAGCGACATCCGTGAGAAGTGACAAGACTGAGCGCAGTGTTTGGAGCTTCCCAAGGCTCCGCTTGCCCCGGGGCTCTGTGTGTGTGCCACCTCCCTGAAAACAGCGAGGCCCGTGTGAAGCAGGAGACACAGGGCAGAATAAACATTTGTACAGTGAGTGACTCACATAGAAACAAAACCCTTCTTGCAATTAAAGCCCAGGAAAGCATCCTAAACCCCTTTGACTGAGGTATCTCAGGATACCCGGTGCGCGCTCAGTAACTGATCCACGGCTGCTGACCGCAGGCACTGGGCTGCTCTGTGCACCCAGCCTGCTCAACGCTCCAATAGAAAACTTGGGAAAAACATCACAACTTTCCATTGAGACACTTCACATCTCGCTGAGAGGCCCATTTACATTTTTAACCCCGCTGACTGTTGACGTATTTGCTCTAATAGCGCTCGCAGACAGACCTGGGAAGCTCGGGGGGCGCAGAGCGTTCCTGATTTCATGTGGATCGCCGGGGCTTTGAGCAGACATTTACCAGCAGCTGGGAGCTCGGAGATACAGCATCCATTCTTTCCTTTCACATTTGCCTACGGAGCTGTAAATGTCAAAGCCTTTCAAGTAGCCCCTCAGACAAAACGAGTTAGTAAATCAGCGAATGTGGCACCGCACACACTCATGTGGTGCATGTTAAGCTACTGTACTTCATTCACTTCTTTATCCGATGGCTCCGTGAGAAACAGAGCTCGCCCAGGCGCCGAGATGCCTTAGTCATTTTGTTTGTTTTTTCACATGGCTACTGTTCTTGTTTTGGTTTTTTTCCCAAAAGCTGCGTCAGATGTGCTCAGCATTCAACTCAACTCGATACATTTGATGAAAAGGCCATTTTCTCTTCACTGATGAAATATAATTGAACCCACTTATAATGAACTCACATACCAAATAATGAAACTCCATTTGTGTGACCGGGGCTTTTTCCTGAACCCCACAATTCCCAGTCCCCTCAGGGAATGTTTTATGTGCTTTTCCACCAGTTTCACTGAGATCACGATTTGGCACATCGGCTTTTTGCTTTGTTCTTTATTGTCTCTATACCAGAGAGAAGCAAGTTTGTAAAAAGAAAAGACAAAGAGTAGGAGCAGTTTAATTAGCAATCAGTGTTGTTTGAAAACCATCTCTTTAGCACACAGTTTTTTTCCCAGTCCTGTGTTTTAGCATTCCACTTCACTGCAACTCCTGGTTTGCTGGGTGTCTTCTTCACCTTCAACCTGTTTTAAGCTATCTCCTGCAAATTCTGCAGGAAGCTGCCAGTTTTGGCACAGCCCTGCAATCTATTCCCTTGAAAGCTGTAAGGGCCTTGTTAAGGAGCAGAGCAGCACAAGGCAAACACTTGTATTGTGTCTTTGGGGCTCCCACAGAGATAAAACTCTCCCTTTGGTTCAAATATGGGAAGATGTCCCCAGCCTCCTTTACGTGGATAAGGAGGGTGCTGAGGCAAAAAGTCTCTGTCTGACCTCATGAGTGTACCTGGAGAATGTCAGAGCTGCTGGCTGAAGATAAGGAGGAAGGCTCAGCCCCAGACAGGGAAGATGTGGAAGGAAGGGTGGGCTGCACTGTCTATACATGCTGGGTTTTAGGAAAAATAAATTTATTGTGCACTTATTAAAATCTGACTGCTTAAAGCCAGGCATTTCTTTTCCTCTGAGCTCTGCCCCAGGGGAACTGGTATGTGAGGAAATCAAACCAACTGAAAGAGTCTCAGGTTTTAAAAGGAGTGATGTGCTTTTTCTAAGGTGATATTAACCTGGAAAATTTGGGAACTTGTTAAAAAACACGAAGTTTGACCACACACTCCTACTGTGTGTTGCCAGGTTAGCATTTCCATCAACAGAGTGGCTGATAGTGCCAGGAATCTGGGAGGGAGTTGCCACCAGAGCCCAGTGGTGCAGCAGAGCCATGGGACTTTATCATGGGATCATTTTGGGAGAGGTCCTGATATGTGGCTACTGTCTGCTTTTGGTCCCACACAGGAATAAATCTGTTTGGCTCCATGCACAGTGTTTAAGATCAACATAATCATCAGATCATCAGTTTTATTTGTCAGAACCTCAGGAGAACATGATGCCCAGAGCAGCCTCACCTGGGACCTCAGCCCCACTTGGCCTTGGGCCCTATTTAGGCTCAGCCCAGGGCCCTGCCCTGTGTCTGAGCTGTGCTGCAGTTTGGGTGCTGTCTCTGACTCTGGGGCTGTTGCTGTAAGTAGTTCTCTGAAAAGATATAACTTTTTTGAGCTAAATATGAGCCATAAAGAGTAGATAATGAATTCTGTATTATATGGCACTTCATCCCTGCTCTGAGAGGATCATTCTGGCATAGGTAGAGTCTCTGAACACCTTGCTGTGACTGTCACCCTGTTTTCACTGACAAGTGACATTTCTAACCATCTAACTGGGATTTTTTTTTCTGTTATAAAATTTACTATTAGCAAACAATGTTTTTTATGGACATGGAGTTTAAATTCTGGAGTGAACAAATAATTCTAGTCCATGAGAAAGTCCTCATCTTCCCAACTGAAGCACAGATTTCTGAGTGGCTCTTAGCTGTGGGTCTGGCTGGTGACAAACCACATCTGTCAGGCTGAAGAAGTGGCTGCACCTCTGCTAAAGCACCATGCAGGCTGAGGAGAGCTATTGTGGGTGTCTTTATGCCAGCCTGAGAGTGGAATGGGAGATGGAGAGGATGAAGAGGTGTCTGGGAACTCCTACCTCTTCCTGGCTGTAGTCTGGGAAAGTGGATGGTTGCTGGATGCTGTTTTTCCAACACCTGGCACTACAGGGATGGTAGAACTAGACAAGACTCATCTGATTTATTTTTCTTGGGCTCCTTGGCTTTTCTGAAGTTTCTTTTTATTGGTTCTGTGTCTAGCTGACCCCTCATTGTGTTGAGTTTCAGATCATATTTGAGGCAAGTCACATCCCTTATTTATCACTCTCATCTTCCTTTGGAAACTCCTGGGAGGCTGGACTAGGTGAGTTAATACCCAGATGAATTTGCTCTGCTAAGTGAATTATTATAAACATCCATAGAAAGAACTTCTTGGTGGTGCTGCCAAGATAATACAAATGCAAATGGTGTACAAAATAGAGATGAAGATAGAGGCAATGCCTAGCAGAGAGCTGTTACCTGGGAGCAATAATCTAGCAAGGTCTGTGCCTGGGAGCTTCCTGGTTTCAGTTTCTTACTACAGTGAAATAGAGTTTCAGTGGAAATCCTGATGGCAGCTGGTCTGGCTTTGGTAAAGGCTGGCCTTTTTAAAATCAGTGCTGAGAAGGATATCAGCTGCTACTGCAATCAGCAAAGAATTAAAGTGTGAGAGTGAGTAAATATTGCTCGTTTCTTAAAATGAATTAAGTGGTGTGCTGCAGCCTGGTTCCTGAAGCCCCTGGAGCTGCAGACAGGCTCCCCTGCTGATGTGCAACCCCCTCACTCTTCAACGGGGGCTGGAGTGGCAACTCTCACTTGAGTTTCAAAGAAAATTGCATGGCACTTCAAACTGGGAGCTGTGAGTGAGGATGGAGGCTGTTGGTTGTTGCCGTGATGAAACTAATCCAGTCCGAAGGAGGATAAAGGGTTGCTTAGCAATACTTCAGCAGTGACTAACAATGCTTTAGGAGGCTTTTACTGTTGACTAAGTCTTTAATAGTGGCTCAGTGGGTTTTTTTGGTGGAATGTCTTTACTATTTTTGTAATGGTCTCTCCTCTTGAGAAACTGTCAAACTCATCACGTATAATGAACAGACAGCAGTCAGCAAGCATTTGATTGCTGCTCATGTGTTGATTTTTGGCCTGGCCTCATTAAGATTCCTTATCTCTACCTTCTCTTTCCCTAGGAGTTCTTAAATTAGCTACAGAGATTAGATTATTTAAGTGCTTTTCATATAAATGCCTCCTGGTCTGTTTGTTTTTCCTATGACACCCCTGCGTCCATGTGGAAACTCATTTTGGGCCTTGAAGGAGAGATGTAAAGTTGTCTGAACTAGTCCAGAGTCACATCTTGTAGAAAACTTTATCCTGGTGTTCTGTAAAGCTCTTCAGCAGGGCAATATGTGTATTGTTCCACTTAATACTCCTTAAACATTGAGAAAAGCTGCCTTCTTGATGGCAGGAGGCTGCTGTGTACCATGCAGTATATTAAAATAATTCCCATTCAAAGGTGTGTTGAGGACCAAGTGTTCTACTGATGGTTTTGGGGTTCAGTTGCAAGCAGGCACCAAATAAATGCCTCTTTCCTGCTGAGGTATCTGAGCCATGGCTGTCACTGCAGGAAAAGTGTAGCGGTGTTTTGAGGAAAGGAAAACACATTAAGGCTGAGGGCTGCATCTGGATTCTTTAAGCATTCCCCATGGCCATATCCATGCTTTGGAGTTGATGCTATCAGGGGAAGCAGTAACAACACAGTAATCCCCAGCAAAACACAGCTCACATTTTAGCTGTGCTCAGAGACTACTGTGCAGGCAAGTGCTGCTGTGGGGCTTTGCTGTGCCCCGTGATGAGCCCACCAGCCAGACCCTCAGCACGAGAGCCAGAGCTCTTTGCTCCAGCTGGGAGCAGGGATTCCCCTCAATCCGTGCTGTGTAGGGCTTGTGGCAGCTTGATGGGTTTCCAAATATTGGTAGCCAGTGTTGATCCAAGAGCCAAATAGGAAATTTTCACCTCAGGAGCTCTGCATGTGGCAGGGCTGCCAGGGTTTTAGCAAACTCACCAGGTGGGATACAACAGCCCTGCAGAAGATGTGAAATTTGGAATAACTGTGTCCCTGCAGCCTTGTGAACATTCCACTGCTATAATATTGATTGCTATGAGGTGGGGTGAGTCTCTGGTCTTGTGAGCACCAGTACAATTTCCAGGACTCTGGAGGATGCTGTCCCTCAGTCCTTCAGCTCCAATCTCTGCAAATTGGGAATGAAGGACAGAAGCTCAGCACGTTAATGGGAAGTTCCTGATGCTTGCTGTGTTCTGAGATTCACTTTTGTAATTATCACAGGAATTTATGTATCTGTCACTATTCTGCTGGGAAGCTGAATTTCTTTCAGCACTACTGGTTCCATTAAATTCTTAAATTTCAGCCCATTTAGGAAAAGTGGAATTGAATGCCTAGGAGCTGAAGTGGAAGCCTGCAGCACAGTCACCTTGGTGTGAGGCACAGCCTGGTGTGGTTTTGTGGGCACCCCAGGTGAGCTCTTCCCCTCTGATGTGGGGACAGAAATGATGCTCCTGGTGTCCCCAGAGCTGAGCCAGCTGCCCTGTCACCCATCTGTCATCGTGCTGAATCACCCAGGGAAGGTTTGAACACTGTGCAGCACAAAGTCACCTCTGCTCTTTGAAGTTTCTAGGGGTGAGATGAAGAAAGCACTCTCCTTTTGAGTTTTCTCTTAGTCCATGTGTAGCTCTAACCTCGACAGCACTGGCATGAAAAAGGAGAATTGGAATGGACTTTGAAGTTGTAATTCATGTTTTAGTTGTTCCCAGCCCAAACAGGAATATTACCTCAAAATCAAAAACTTTCAAATTCATCAGAAATCGCTTGAAATCTGAATATTGACTGCTAAACCCATGAGCTAACCACAGAAGTGACCTGGATAAATGTAATCTTTGATCCTTTAACAATATTGTCAGAGCCTCGAGCACAGCAAAGAATTAGCAGTGACATTTCTAGTGAGCTGCTGGTATCTGAGTCTCCCCAGGAGTCCTTCAGGCTTTTTAGAACTGGAAAGACATCTCTCAGGTTAGATTTAAACAAGAGAATCACTTTACCACTAACCTTACACCACTGTTACTTAATGATGTGTGCTCTGTGTATCAACAGAGACATTTCACTTGTATTTTATTGCTGGTATTTTTATAAGGTATTTGTCTAGCTATCTGTGGGAATCCTTCAGCACAGAGCTATTCCTGCATGCCTGTTTTTAGACAGTCTCATGAAATCAGTGTTTTGGTGCTTTCCTGGTATGTGTAGACTAATAAAATCCAGCATATTCATCTTTTCTGCTCACTTTTTCCAAGCCCGTCTTTCTCAATGGCCTTCAGTGAGTACAAATGTCTGACACTGGAGGTTTATCTGAGGCTTTTCTAATACCCTGCTGGAGCTGACTGCAGTCATTCCACAATATTTATTACCTGAATGGAAGGCTTAGCAGCTGTGAGAGGAAAGGAAAGCCACACAATAACAATATGTGTGAGACTTAGCACATTCCCACCAAGTGCAAACTTCCACTTTGGAAGAAGGACGATGATTCCTAATAAAAGCAAATTTGGGACAGGTTTCCTAGTATGAGCCTGCTGTGATAATGTGGGAAGCCTCACTTGGCAGTGCTCAGTGACAGAGGTGTGTGCAAGCATGTCAAGTTCAAACTCCTTTTGGGTTCTGGGGCTTGTTTTTCTGTTTTCTGTGTCCTCCCTAGGAGTGTAAAGAGAAGAGAAATGTCTACACCTGGCACAGGGTAACAAAAACATCACTAAGCTTTCTCTGGGTGGGGTAACCAAACTGCTGGAAGCTGCCTGAGGTTTAGCTAAGGGTGCCAGGCTTGCCTTATGCTCTTTTTTGACCTTTGCATGAAAGGGTTGAGAGGCTGATTTTTAAATTAGGAAGGGCTTTTCTCTGAAGTATTTTTAGGAAAGGCAAGAAAAGGTGTATGATCCTTCCAAGAGAAGCATAATAGGTGAGGGAGGAAGAGACAGGAGTTCCCTCATAATTGAGCATTCATTTTTTTATGAGGATCTCCTACGCCCATGGGGGATTCAACCCACAGGGAGGAATTTTAATCCTCTAAAGGTAGGAAAATGTGCTTGAGGTCTGTATTATTTGTCTAGGTTTTTATATTCCAGGTCCTAGCCAAGCTGTGCTTGTTTTGGAGCTGGCCCACTGGCTGTGCATGTGTCACACAGCTCTGCCCTGTGGCTCAGAGCATGGGCAGGCCAGGAGGCCTCCAAAAGCACAGGGCTGAAGAGTTTGGGTGGTTCAGTGAGCTGAATCATCTTGCCCAGGGGTCAGACAGGCAAGGTGAAAGTGGTAGGAATAGTTGACTTGGACCAACATAACCTACATGAGTGACTCTGAGATGGTGAAGTGACTCAGGTACACCGTGACACCCTTAGGGACAAGTGCTGGGCTGAGAACAGAGGGGAAGGCTCAGACACCAAAAATTCAGTTTCTGATTCACACCAAGAGTCTCTATGGGTCTCAGCTACACACAGAGAAGAAAATAACTCTACCATGGCTGAAGCCAGGACAACTTCCTTCTGCCCCTGTGGCCTGGCTCAGCATTGGGAGCTTTGGGCTTTCTGTAAGGTAAATGACTTCTGCTGCATATGGAGACTCCAGCAGCCTGGTGTTACTGGTGTGAGTGGGAATTTGCCCTGGGAAGCAGACACCAATCAGCCAGGCATCACTTGTGTTAGCATCTTGGCTTTCTGATGGGTCTGAGCTTCCATAAATGGGCCAATCATCAGCTCAGTGAAGGCAAGAAGACTTCAGTAGGGTTGAGCTAAATCTCCTCACTGCCAGCTTTCAGGAAATAGAAATTGTTAGGCCGGCTTTGCCATCAGATTGTTTGTGGAGCAGGTGTGTCCTTCTCCTCCAAGGCTACTGACACAACAGAGAAGTCACTGTAACAGTTTTCAGAAGATATTTATGATAATGCCAGTGTTTTGAAATTAATTTCTGAGTGTGTACATGTACTTTGTTTCAAAGGAATTTTATGAGAATTGGATCATCTTATGGATTCTTATTCATCAGCTATTGCCTTCAAAGATAGAACTTCTTTTTTTTTAGAAAATATGGCCATTAACTAATGCCTTTACTTTTCTTTGATCTTTGCCAGCAATTTTTTTCTTGAATTTCTTCTGTAGTCCTTGTCCCATGTAGTTTGTGGCACACACAAGCTTATTTGTTCCTCGATTGGTTTCCAATTAATTATCAGAGGCAGTTATAAAAATTTCCATCCAACATTATAAAAAGGCAGTCTATTTTTTTTTTTTTTAAGAGCTGTAAAATCAGCCACACACTGTTTCCTTTCATGTGGTTTGACTTTAACCTACACTGCCCTGAAGGTAGGAGATGAGGAGATGAACTGCTCCCGAGCTCTGACGGGCACTTGCAGGCAAGTCGGATGTTAACACAAAGCAGGAAACACTTTGTCAGTAATAAATCAGGTGTCCCAAGGAGGAAAACCTTGACAGGGGCTGCAGTGGTGTTTTGTCTCCTTATTAGTACCTGCACAGTAGGATTCATGTCTGGTGTGATGTTTCCTGAGGTGAGTCAGGTGTAAAAGCTTGAAGCATCAGCAGCCAGATGGGGGCTGGTGGTGGAGCACCCCCCAAACCCCCCAGCACAGCCACAGCCAGGGGTGGGGAATGTGAACTCCTGTAACCTCCCTGCACACAAGGAAACACAACTGCACTTCACACACTTGAAAATATGTTCCATATTTCCAAGTCTTCAGTAAAACATCTTGTTTGCTGACAGCAGCTTTCTTAGTGCTTTTCCTGTGTAAGGATTATTCGGCTTTGTTTATTTACATGCTGTATTATCAGAATTAAACCTTTCTGTCTGTGTGAGGAGCAAGTAGTCTCACTCAGGTCAGTCCTCTGCACTGAACATGTGTCATGGCAACTTGTTCCAGCCCTTCTCTTCACAAACCTCCACACTTGTCACTCTTCCTGTCTGCCTTTTACATTCACTCAGTGGCTGGGATATTTCAGAAGCCTCTTCCATTTCTCTTCCTCTGATCAAAGCAGGACTTAATTTTTACTGTCCTGCTACCAACACAGGTGACCATGGTTGGTGAGGTGTTCATGAAAACAGCACCCAGAGGTACCTGAGCATCCTGTGGAAAGCTGGGGTGCTGCTGCTAATGATTTCCTCCTGATGTGATAAGCAGGATTTTATTGTCTAGAATTATACATTTAGTGCTGAAGGTTTTTCTTAAAAAGCAAAATTACCTGTGTCTCAGTACTGTAGCACTATTTAGATTTTGATTTGTCCTAGTAAGGAGGCATCATGTTTTTGAAGAGCAGGAAAAGAGTGACAGATTGGTCATGTCACCTGGAGCTGCTGTAGCAGAGTCTTATGGGGCATCTTCATTAGAGCCCTGGTGGTATTAATTACCCAGAAAACCCATTTTTGGGCAATGACAGCTCCATAAGGAAGCATGCTGAACTGAAATGGAAATTATAACACTTGCAGAGAAAATGACTTCTGTAAGCTTGCTGCCCCCAGAAGCAGAACTGCTGACTCAAAACCCCAGAGACTGCAGAGGTTATGGGGCAGGAGTGTGCTGATCACCTGCCATAAAGGCCTGGGCTCAGCTGTGCACACCATCACCTGCTGTAATTTTGCCTGATGATTACAGGTTTAGGCTGCAGCTCTGCCATCTGCTCTGTGTGCAGATGGACACCTGCACCGCCTGCTGCTGGAGGAGGACCCACACTCAGGGATGATTTTTTGTTTCCTGAAATGCCTCACAAATTCTACCTTTCTGTTTTGGCAGAAATGCCTCTCAACACATCTAAGATTTATCCAGTGACTCTGATAGCTCAAGACTGTGGTTAACCAAGACCACTGAGAACAGCATTGCTGTTTCCAAAAATCTCAGTAACGTTAATGTTTCCATAAACACCAGGCAGCATTTCCATGGGGTTTAGAAACTGCAGCTGAATTATGGAGAGTGAAATTGTAGCACAGGCTTAAGTAGGTCATTAGCTATCAGGGCTTCCAGACTTCCCTTGTCTGGACGAGATAGTATCTTGGCTTGAGCTGTGGTTATTGTCCCTCTGGGCAAAAAGACCTTGGGAGGTGAGGTTGGCTGAAGCTGCAAGGAACTTTCCTTTGCATTTCTCATCAGGAGCTGGTGGATGGAAAATGTAAGCAGTGGGATAAAGGATTCCAGGGTGATGCTGACCCTGAACCACAGCTTGAAGAGTCAGAGTGCAGATTTGGGGAAAGGACAGTGATGTTTGTGTGGGAGACGGAATGGATGAAGGTGATGGGTGAAGGTTTCTGTTCCACAGAAAGTGAGTCAGAGCTGTGAGCAACCCAGGGTCAGGAATGATGTTTGGAGCTGCAGGAGTCCGGGACACAAGTCTGTGACCTCATGCCTGGAAGGTGGTGCTCAAATCTGTAGAAGCATCAAAATGAGAGGCAGTGAACTGGGACTTGAGTGCAAATGCCAGCCTTACACCCAGAGACAAAGGTGTTCTTCCTGAAAGTAATGCAACAACCCAGATCCTTCTACTTTACAGCTGTAAATTAAGGTGTTTTCTGATGGGTAAATACAAGCCTGTGTCTGAGCAGGCAATGGAAAGACTACAACTTCATTGCTTCAGGTGATGTACTGGCGGTCCCAGATAGAACTCACAGTTTTACAGCATAGTTGCATTTTAGATGCCATCCAACTTGCAATGAATCCTGATTATTGCCATATTAGTTACAGCACTTGTGTCAGGCTGAGCTCAGCAGCTTCATCCCTGGCTGCTGCAGGTCTGTGCTGAAGTGTTTTGTGGAGTCAGGGCCTTTATACCTTTATTTTTAGGCCAGGCATTTCATTTTAGGTGTTTTACCACTTAGGTGTATTTAAGTGTCTTACCCTTACCTTCCACTTTTACCTTTGCATATCTGCATGATAAAAGTTTGACACTCAGTAAAATGGATTCCACCTATAGTCAAATTTAACTGCATTCAGATCAAATAGCAAAATAAACATTTCTGCTGGGAACCCTTAGCACATCAGGGTGAGAGAAGACTGTGTGAGCATCTTATCTCCAAGGAGTGAGAGTGGATCAATGCATCCATTTTTGCATTGAATTCAACTGGAAGAACTTGTGGGATCTGGAGGGGCCTTGCTGTGGAGGACACACTTTGTGCCTAGAGTCTGCATCAGCTACAATCACTTAGATTTGAAAATGTTCTCCTTGTCAAGAGCAGGATATCTCAATTTCTGCTCTGTCCAGAGCTCCCTGCAGTCAGTGCTGCCCTGTGCAGGTGTCAATACTGACATTAGGCTGTGAGGTTTCCCTCACTGCCACATCTCCTTGACGCAATCATTAAATTAACAGCTTCCTCTGAGGGAGCTGGAGGTTAACAGGATGTCAATTCATAGAACAAATTTTCTTAATGTCAGCGCAGAGCCTTTGTTGTCCCTGTTAGTCACAGTGCCAAGACAGAAAGGTGTTTCTGCTCACAGGGGATCCCATCCCCAAACTGGTGTAACTGGTCAACACCCTTCCACTGATTCCTGTGGCTTTTGGGGTCAGCCTTTGAGCATGGAACAGTTTGACCCCCCTGACTAATGCAGAAATCATGCTTGGAAAAGCTCTGTGTAGAGCTGATTCCATGCTGGGTGGTTTTTCCTCGTGTTTATATAGTTACTGAGCATTTTAATACTGATAATTATTAAATAGGGACCTGGAAGGGCACGAGCACTCCAGCTCTTGCCAACAAACCACTTAAGCACCTGCTTAGAGATAAGCACACACATTAAGGTAAATGAAGTTGCTTCTGGGCTTGGTGTTGAGCAGATGTTTACAGTTTCTGGATTAAGTGAAACTCCTTGCTTGAAATCATCTTTTACCCTTAATGAGTGGAAATTAGTTTCTAGTATGAGAATTAATTTTCATTAACAAAATATAAAAGTCTTCCTGTGCTGAAAAACTAGATAGAATAAGGTAAAAATTAGGTTAAAACTTCTCCCTGTAGATCCTTAGAGCAATGCCATTTATTAGGAAGGAATGATGTGTGTGTAGTGAGAAGTTATTGCACGTGCAATATAATCAATTCAAAATACCTTGTTGGAGCTTAAAAGGTCCGGGTTTAAAATTACAGACCTGCTTTGGATGTTGCAAAACCATGTATGGAGAGACAATATCTCACTCTGAAGCATTCCTGACCTTATCCTGCTGGGAATACTGCAGGAGTGTGCAAAAGCTGAGATGGAGAGAGCTCCTGGGTTAGTGGATGTCCTGAGGAGACAGATAAATGGCAAGAAACACTCTGAATCCTGCTTCTCCCTTGGAACACCACTGCTGTGCTGAAGTGTGTCAGCATCAAAACAGAGCAAAGATCCTTCCAGAGAAGCCCAGCACAGCTGAGCATTCCCACTACCCTCGATGGGAAATTTTATAACCCTGGCCCTTCTCTTGGTGGCTGTTTGATGGTTTCAGAGGGTGCAGTGTCCCCAGCTGAGGCATGGGCAGTGTGTGCTGGAATGTCCCTCCCAAAGCAAAACTGAAGGGAAAAAAAGAAAGCTGGAAAACAAATTATCATCAGATCTTTTGTGGGAATTATTTTGAACCTTCAAGATGGATAACCTGTCATTTTGGGAGGAAGGCAGAGAAGGGAAGGTGGTGAGTTGAGCAGCACCTGTGTCACAGGGATCTGCAGCATCAGGCTTTAAACCAGCTCATTAAAATCTTGATTTGAGCCGTGCCCACAGTGATGGAGGAAAGGGCCTGCTCTGCTCCCACATGCAGGTGAGGATTTTTAGGGCTAGAGCTGAAACATTTGGCAAGTGAAGCTGAAGGTTACCTGTAGGCAGCTGTTGCTCATCCTGGGGGTGTTTATATGGCTATTTAATTGCATGTTGCTCAGTACTAAATGAGTGAGACTTACATGAATAACCACAGCAACACAAGTGCTGCTGCCTCTGAGATAAAAGATCTTATTTGAGAAACAAATGCTTAACTAATAATACCCCAGGCCCTGTGCACTTTTAAAAGTCTGTACTTATCTCTGATAGGAAAGAAGTGGTGTAGTTCTTAAAAATAAACCCAAAAGCATTTGAAGGATGTTTTTTTTCCCCCCCTCTATTTTTCTATTCTTTTCCCAGGTTGCAAAAATAACATCCAATAATGAAATGAAAACAAGCTGAATAGTTACATTCAGTGGAGGAGGGCAGAGGTAGTCACAGACAGCTGGAGCATGTCTGGGCCAGTGTCTCGGTCCCTTTCTTTCTGCTCCTTCAGTGCCCCTCCAAGAATGCAGACAATGCTGGCCACGACTGTTTCATATTTGATTTCCACACTTAAATCTGTGCTTGTTAAATGAAACCCCATTGTCAGGCTGGCACACATCCACTCTGCCTCCTTGGGTCCCTCTCCAGAGCCTGCTGTCCGGGCAAGGGTGCTGCTCCAATCCCTTCAGTGAGGATCAGGTATGCAAAGAGCACTTTGCTGGCTTTGTGCTGCCTGTGGCATTGCAGAAAAAGCTTTTGGGCTCCCCTCGCAGCCACATCCATGGATTGGCCCCATAAATCTTGGTCTGAGGGCAGACAGAGTGCTGCAGGGAAGGGATGAGGGTTTGGAACTCCCTCAGGAGTGGTGGATCAATGGGGCACTCAGCTGGAGTCAGTGTCTGGGAGAGGTTCTGGGAGAAAACACTTGGGTAAGCAGGGCCTGATTCTGCAGAGGGCTGGTCCTGTGCCCTGCTCAGGGAGAGGGGACACATGGGGATGCTCTGGGTCTTGGTGAGGTCCCAGGGTGCTCTGCTGGGACAGGACCAGCAGGTCCAGCAGTTCCTGAGCTTTGCTCAATGCAGGCAGGAGAAATGTTGTGTGCTGGGAGCAAAGCAGGGACTGAGTAACAAAGGATCCCTCATATCCCCTGTAAAATACCAAGGAGGGCATGAAAATGATTAATCTGGTTAATGAGCTTAGGGGATTATAAAATACAACAGCTGTCCAGTCCTTTGGGCTGCAGACCCCTCTGGCCTTTCTCCCCCCCAGGCTGGTTCTGAGGTGCAATTCCTTGTGCAGGGTGACCTGTCAGCACCATCACTGTGACAGGGGTGTCACAGCAGTGCCCAAAGCACTCTGCAGCACCAGAGGAGGGAGAGGATGTGGCTGTGGTACCATGGGCTGTGATGCTGGAGCAGGAGGAAGCACTGGCAGTGGTTTGATTCTTCAGGTGTCCCAGAGGAGTCCCCTGCTGGGCTGTTGTCTTGGAAACACTGTTATTTTGGGGGTTTTCCAGACTGGCTCCAAACCAAGGTTAAAGGGAAGGAAAAACCTCAAGAGATGGCAGGCACAGAAGGTGAGATTTCCCCCAGCACAGCAAAGCTTGTGATTATCTGAACCAACAGCAAGTCCTCCAAGGTGCTGCAGGAATGACAGGGCTGGAACTCAATGCCATCCCTCATCCATTTTTCCTCCTGCACTGTCAGGGTGCTCCTGCCTAAGGCTCTCCGTGGAGCAGAGGTACCATGTGCTGAATGGGGGTTACTTTTTACACCTCTGCTGCTGTTGATGTCTGTGTTGCTGTGGTTATCTCAGATCTGGGTCTGTGCTAGATTTGATTGCTCTGGGTGTTACTGGCAGAGCACTGCTGACAGTCCCAAGGAAGAGCAGAAAGGCAAACCTTCATGTTCTGCTTTCTGTAATGTCAATAGCAAACTGTATAATTTCCATGAAGTTTTGCCAAGCCTTTAAATCCAGAGGCCCAGGCTCTGCAGGCAAAAGGTGTAATGGGTCTGAAGGGCCAAATTAAAGGTTCATAAAATGATCTAATGGAACGAACCACATGGCTTCAGGGGGACTTCTGATCCCAATGTGAGTGCATTCAGGAGCTGTCCTTGCCCAGCCATGCCAATCCACCTTCCCAACAGTGACTGAGTCTTATCTTTAAATCAGCAAATTGGAGCAGCTTCACAGAATCCTCACAAACCCCAAAGCTGCACAGAACACAACCAAACTCAAACATGGGCCCAGTGTTTGCAGGGTGAGGCGGTACCACTCATAACATGATGGGTGTTTGCAGTGGTTTGGGAAGCCAGTGCAGGGAGAAAGGAGCAGGACTGTAACCCTGATCCCAACCAGGGAGCAGGAGCAGGATGGGCCAAGGAGCAGGGAATTAACAGCAGGAGCAAATTGCACTGAGGCTCCCATGATGCTCAGGATGTTAAAGACAAAACTGGCTTCCCACTGAAATGGAGACAAAAGCATTTTATCACATTTATGACCTGCTGAGTGATTAGTTATTTTTAAAAAACTAAAAAAAAACCTCTTTAAAGAATATTTTTGTATTTCTTCATTCCCAACTTGGATAAACCCTGTTTCAAAAAATATATTTAATCCCCTTTATTCTGTGTCCAAAAAAAGGATGTGATGGTAAGGAAAATTAGCAGCTTTAATGTCATGAACTTATTAAAGAAAAATGAAGGATTTTTTTTTTTACAGGGAAGACTAAGTCATTGAAACCATACTTTACTAAGAATACCAGAAGAATAAGTTGGAACAGGTATACAGTTCGTCATATAGTGTTTAAGGACAATGGGTGGCCTTTAAAATTTAAATTGCATAGTTAAATACAAAAAAATTTCCTTGTTATAAAACAGAAGATGTGGTAGGAAGTGGGAGACCAACTGTGCTGGTGGGACATTTTATGTGCACCCTCAATGAGCCCTGGACAGCACATGTGACCCACAACATTAACAAGAATAGTGGTTTTCTTTTCAAATGGGCCATGCAGGTTGGCTCTGCTGCTCCTTTCCTGCCTCCTGCATGTGACACCTCATCAACTCCTGGACTTGTCCCCCTGCCTTATGGCACCACCCTCCCCTGCCCTCAGCAGGATTTTGGCGTGGCTGAGCTCAGTTCTGGGGTAGGTGGGTGAAAAGCTTTGCTGGGTGCTCAGCTTCCCTGGCTCTTGTGCCTCCTCCTTGTCCCAGCACATCCCTGCCCTGGAGGGGTTTGCTATGGAGCCAGTTCCACCCTTTGTGCCAGCTGAGAGGCTTTTCTATGCTGGAGCAAGCCTTAGGAGAGCTTTTAGGAATAATTTAAATTTCCTTTGATGCAGCAGCTCTGCAGGTAGAAGGCTAATGCTGTTGGAGCAGGCAATAACTGGCTGCTGTGCTGGAGCCTCTGGGGGAGCAGGGGTGACTCTCCTCCACCTGGCTGGAATAACTGTTCCGTGCTCAGGGAGGGCTTTAAAAGGGATTGGATTGTGCACAGTAAAGGCAGGACCATGGTTCTGCTGGTGAGCATTCAAAGCCAGCTGGGAGAGCCTTGGAGGAAAGGCTGAAATTCACCTTTTGTGGACTCAGGAATGACAGTGTGTCCTTGCTGAGCACTGTGTGGTCATAGAGGTTTAGTGTTGGCTGCCCAAAGGCCACTGAAAACTGTTCTGTGCATCTCCTGCCTTTGCTGTTCCATGCTCCTGAGTGCCCTGACCCTGAGGAAGCTCGGGGCACTTGGAAGGACATTGGCCATCCCTTACAGGACACCTTCCACACCACCATGCTGGCATTGACCATCACCACACACCAGCTCTAATTCTCATGCTGACAAATGGGGAGCAGGGAAGAAATTCAGGATGCCACAAACAGGAGTGCCTGAAGGAAATCCCAGGCAGTGCAGAAGGAAGGTTGCTAGGGTTGTTTCAATTTCTGCTTTATGTTGCCTTTTTCACTCTGGACAAGGAGTGAGTTTGGGGTTGGTTATTTTTCCTGAGCGCTGCCCAAGGCCCAGCAGTCCCTGTGTTATTCAGCAGATCCCCATCAGGGCAGGGTATGTTTCATCCCTGTGCTTACTTCAGAGCCAGCTTTGTCTGGGGAGAGTATCTGTGACACACATACAGGCACGTGTTCATTTAAATACAGCAGCACTGGCTCTGCCTGCTGGGGGGGAATCTTTTTTCCAGTGGAAGCATCTTGGACCCACGTGTGTCTGTGCTCCTGACATCAGGCTGGTGAAGGGGAAGAAGAGCTGAATTTGTGCTAAAGGCAAAGTCTGTGTCTGAGATCACAGAGAACAGCACAATCTGGGCTGGTTTCTGGTTCAAGGTAGGAGACTGCACCAAAACAGAACATTGAGCAGCATTGTCCTGTGGTTGTTTTCCATTCTGGCATGCTAAAATGGAGTAAGACCCGGGGGGGGGGATTGTGGCACTTTCCATTTTTGATTTAGGGAATTTGAAAAATACTTGTCTTGAGGCTGAGCCTGAAGTTATGATCTTGGCATGTCCATGCCATTAAATTCCCGTGGATAAAAGCAGAAACATCTGGATTCATGAGTGGATGTTGGCTGAATCCACCAGAAAAAAAAAAACAACCAAAAACCAAAAAACAACAAAATACCAACCCTTCAGGGGATCCTAGAGGGTTCTAGCCAGGATAAATAATACAACAAAACAAGAGTGCTATTAAGAGTAATTGTAATACTGAAGCTAAATTATAAGATGAGGGCCAAGCCCTTTACACAATCTGCTTTTCCAGCAAAGAGCCCTTCAATTTACACTTAACACACATGTGGCTGGTGGAACAAAGGAAAAGTTGAAGGAAGATGAAAGCGGTGCAGAGATTATTCAGTCTTGCTGGTTTAGCTCCAGGCACATCGTTTAAAAGAGTAGATGATCAGTTTCCAGTTTGTTTTAAATTTTTCTGGCAAGAAATTTTACGCTCTATCCCAAGGTTGGATGTGCTTGAAACTCTTGTGTTTTTATTTTAAGGGTCTACCCTTATTTTGTAGACTCTGGAAGTGCTCTGCAGGATACACCTGGGTGCTGGGGCTGGAGGGACAGCCCAGTTGTGTCACCAAGGGGGTCCTGTCCCTGTTCCCAACTCCATGGGGACCCTATGGGGGAACAGTTTCTCCTCTTCTCTCACACCTCTGGGAGGCTGAGCCCTGCCTTGCTGAGCCACATGCTGTACCTGAGTTTCACAGCACCCAGAGGCAAGGGGAGTGACCAAAATCATGGTGCCCCACACACTTGCAGCCTCTTTGGTTGTACTCGTTGTACCAGCACTGCTTGCCTGGTTTAAAGCTAGTGAATGGAGAAAAGTTTGTACTGCTTTCCCCTTACATCTCCTTTTCAAGTTTTCAGGATTAAAACCTGCTGAACAGCACATCCTGTGCCACACAGCCCCTCCTTTGTGGGTCTCCTCCTTGCCACAGGTCTCCAAAGCTGCCACTAGCAGCACCAGGCCATGCAGGATGTCTCCCTGTGATGAGGTGAATGACACCCCTGGCAGATGAATGAAAAGTAAGCTCCATGTTCCTGAAAATGCCCCTAGAACACAAACCCTTCCCATCACAGTCAGAGCTTCTCATGACCTGGACTTCACCCATGCTGATCTGCCTCATCCTCACTGACCTTGCCCACCACCCTTCCCCATTCCTGGAAAACCTTGGATCTTTGCCTGCTCTGTCTCCAACCAATGCATCTCAGGGTGAGTTACTTCATTGTGGAATAAACCCCCACATTAGTCAGTCCTTGTCCCATCCTCCTCCTTTGCTGCCCTTTTCTTCCTGTTGTCCTTTACTGGAGCTCATCTCTTGGTCCCACTCTAGCACTCCTTCTCCATGGCCAGGCTTTAGGTTGTTCTCCATGGAGATGTTTTTTGGGATTTCTGGCACTGCTTAACGCTCTTGAAGGCTGCTGGCAGGCTCTGAACGGTGGGATACACATTTTAGGGTGAGGCAAAACTTGAAACATGACTGGGAATACCAGTGATGCACAAACAATGATGTTTAGGCTGCCATATGTCCCACAGAGGGAATAATCCTGTTTACACTGCAAGGAGTGGGAGTTCAATCTGCCTTAAAATAGCCTCAATGTATCTAGGAAATCCATAAAAAGGATACACCAGCGTTTCTTTATTTTCAGGACTTTATTTTCAGCAGCTCTCAGTTATTTATTTTGCTGCCAACATCTGTCATTTCCTGCACCGTGTATTTCCCAGCACCCACAGGCTGTGTCTGAACTGGAAGCTGACAGGACCTAACACCAAATAATGGAGCGCTGCTTCCCGTTAGCATCTTGGCCATCAAAGTGAAACAGAGCAACGCTTCTGCTCGTAGATGTTGCAAAATATTTGTTTTAGATTAGCTGCTATCCCTGCCACAGTCCATGCTGGCAGCTGTGTCCCTCCACCCAACTGGAAGGCAGCAGGAAGGTCTGCTGGAACTGCAAGGCTCTGGGTTGGGGACAAACAGTCTGAGGAGCTGAGGGATGAAGCAGAGCTAAATTTAGAAGCTGAGATAAGGAAATACCTGTGTCTTCACAGTGCGCTGTGGTTTTATTCTGGAGGCACAAAACGCACCTTGGTGTTGCACGGCTGTTTGCAGATCGGACCGGCTCAAAGGAGGCTCGTGGAGAAAAAGGCTTTGATGTTTTCAGTAAACAAATAGCAGTGTTAAAAGATCTTCAGTTCTTGTTAGCATGCTGCAAACAGCTATGTTTGAAGAAAAATAAACATCTCAAGGTTGATGGAAGGGTAGGGAAGCCATAAAGTACTACAGTCAGCTCCTTGGTACGAGGACAGCAGAAATGACAGTGCCACAAAAAAACCTTTTCTTTGTCCTTTTGGATTAAAAAGAATGAACTGTGTCAAGGCTTGCCAGTTAGGTGGTGGGAATACATGAGTATAAACCCCCCTGGGTAAACCACTGTATTGAAATCACAAGAATAACATTGAGTCCCCTGCACAACCAAGCGTAGGATTCCCCTGGAGATCTTTCTCCCACTCTTGGGGTGAGGAGAAGATGCACCTTTCCTTGAACGCCCACTTTGACTCTGCTTCCTCAGGGCTTCCCCTGCTGCCACAGGGCCACCAGGCCCTCTGAACTCCTGCAGCTGGGGGGCCTCATCCCAAAAACCAGCAGCTTTTATGCTGGGCAAAGAGCCAGTTTCCAGGTGTGTGTTGTACCAGGTATGTATTGTACCCTCAGTGAGGAGGATGAGGATTTTCCAGCCATGTGCCTGAGCTTTTACTCCTTAAAGTTTGTTGTGCTTCTCTCACTGCATCATTTAAAGCATCCTTTTGGAAATGCAAAAACTTAGGCAAGGACCAGAGAAAAGCACTAAACAATTATCACATTAACAACCAGCACAACCCGGGTGATCCTAATTTACATTTATACCCTTTTAACAATCCAAATCAGGGTAAGAAAGAGAAAGTTTGGGGGTTCTCTGAGAAGGGAAATTAAAAATCAGCAGGTCATGATAATAATCAATATGCCAATATTTATTGCAAATTTAAGTCTTATCATGAGCCTCCAGGGAGCCACTTGCTTTAGTTTCATGTAATTCCAAGCATTTCTCTGTTTAAATATAGTTCACAGAAACTAGGAAATAAATAATTCAGACATAGTTGATTTTTTTAATGCCTCTGTAGGATCACTAACATCTTTCCTTTGATAACACTTTTGTTCTGCCTACCCAAGGTCCATTCTAAATGGATTTGGTGAGACTCCATCCAAAGAACCAGACCTTATATGAAAAGACATAGGGGAAAAGGCAAAAAATCAGGGAAAAATAAAAGGCTTATAATCCCAAAGGTAATAAGTATCCCTCTGGCAACTCCATACAAGCTCTTCCCTTCCTTGTGAGCCTCTCCCTGCTGGATTTGCAGGGAGGGTTTGTCACTAACGCCGAGGCAGGGATGGCTCATAATAAACAGCAGCTCCTTAGAGACCGTAGCCATGGCATGCAAGAGATGTTTACCTGGCACCACAAGCACTATTCTGTTTGTCTTCAGATGTTCCTACAGAAACAGAAGGTTTTACACTCTGGTAAATAAGGCTCCTTCACACCCAGGAATGTTTTGATTTATTTTTTTTTTCCCAAATACGCTGCTCTTCCCTTTCAGCTGCAGAAAGCCTGTCCTGTGATTTCTGAATTGCTCTTTAACCTGCCCAGGAGGAGAGACTGCTTCCCAGTGCAGAGACAGGACTTGCTGACAGCAGCCAAGGTGGTTGTTCCCAGCACTGATCTGCCCATCATAGCCAGCATCAATCCAGCCTGTGCAGGACAGGGATGTGACCTCCTGCATGGGGCCACCTTACTCTGGAACAGTTATTATGGGTGTAATGTGTGTAGGAAGCTGACTTAGAGGAAATAGGCTCTAGCTGGTAGTTTGAAATCAAAGGAATCATACACTTAATGCTGTTGGTGCCTTTTGTTGACCCAAATATGAAGGAGAAAGGGCTCTGAGACCCTTGAGAGATGCTCTGAAGGTGGGAGGCCACTCTGAGGATCTGTTCCTGGGCATAAGCAAAGGCCTGTGGTTTTAGAGGGATGAGAGCAGGGCACCTCCCATTATTGGAGCACTATTTCTCCCTACCTGCACAGCAAACATTTTGATTGCAAGAGCCAAAGCAATTGTGTACTTTGTCATCTGCAATCCTATCCTCAAACTAATTTCAGGCCAGTCAGCTGCAGCTGGATGCTGCCATCAGCCAGGGTGACACTGGGCACAGCCACGTGTCCCAGAGCATATCCTGTTTCTCCTAAAGCAGACTGGAATGGGATGATTGTGCTTCAGGCCAAGTCTGCGTGCACAGCAGTGGCACCTCGGGCTGCTGAGATGACAGTGTCCCCTCTGCATGCTGGGGAAGGCAGGGTGATAGATTTAGTAGGAATTTTGTAATTAAGCTCACACTTCTGAGGATCCCTTTATACCAAATTGACCCCGTCAGGAGGAATCCAGCACTGAGCTGATTTATGGTGGAGCGCAGCGGGCTGTGTGGAGCGTGTTTGTTCAAATAATACCAGCCCCCTTTACCAAGCACTGTTTTATTTCTAGTTCAATTAAAACACAATTAGCAGGGTCTGCAATTTTCTTAAATGCACCTGATCTTCAATGAAATTAATATTAATGTCTGTTCAGTGTGCAAGTCAAGTAAAGTGACACATGGAAAATTGCACATTCTTGACTCAGCAATGCAGCTTGGAGGATGACTTCATGCCCCTGAATGAGAGGATCAGCATGCCAGATGTGCTTGGGTGCCTGACCCCTTTACAGGCTCTGAAACATCACACATCACTTTAAAATGTCATTTCATGCATGCAGGAGGAAGAAAGAGAGTCTGATCTCGCTTCATGTGACTGAGCTGCCTGTTTAATTTTGTTAAGGTGGTGTGAATGTCTTAATAACACGAAGCAGAGGTCTGATCTCTGGTCTGGCTGTGTGTTTCAAATAGACACCCTGATGCCTTTTTCAGAGCCAGAGTGGGTAATAATCTGTATTTTCTTGCTATTAATTATAAGGCTGTATTTCATTCTGATTTTGAACGAGACTTGCAGCGTAGCTGGCAAGCTTGAAGTCCTCACTCCCAGTCAGGCATTGAATTCTGCTGAATTGTGTTTTCTTGAGGCAAAAGCAGCAAATGTGAGTATAGAATTAATACCTTTTAAATTGTGATTGTATTTCTAAGCCACAAAAGTCAGGAGGTAGTCAGACTTTCCTTCTCTTGGCCCCATTCTTTATGATAGACTTGAATGTCCTTTCTTTTTCCTTGCCTAACAGCTCATTCCCAAAATCCTGCTGAAAAGAATCCTGAGAGCAGTCCAGGTCTCTGTAATAATCACATTCCCATAGCAAATTATTTAACAGAATTTTGTACACTTGTATTTTTTCCTCTCCTTCACTGCATTCCACGCACCTACACAGTCATGCTAATTAGACCACGTAATAAACTTAAATGTGGCAAAAAATCTGTTCACAGGGGGTTGCAAGACAGCTGGACTTGGAAAGCAGCCAGCCATTAATTTTGTTTTGTTTGAGAAAACCTAAAGGACATAATCTTACTGAAGATGAAGCAAACTTCATGTAGTAGGAGCTGTAATCTAAGTAGACAAACTATTTCATTTAAATAGTCCACAGTGAATTCTGATGTAAAGGTTTGCTTATATGAAAAAACAAATCTGTGAGAGTTTAACAAAGTCATTAAAAATAAACTAAAAACCTTAAAGTAATATTAAGTTAGACTTGATTAGTTTAGTTAAATTTAAGTAAACTAAATGAATCCTCATCCATAATGTATACCTACAGAAGAGCCAAGTAGCAGAAGCTTAACTTTGAGCCTCAGGTGTCTTTTAAATAAAAAGAGGTGTCTGCATGAGATATGCAGCTTGATCAATTTTTTTAAAGATTGTCTTAAACTGTAATCCTTGCATTTATGGGGAAATACAGGAGAGTGAAAGCAGGGCTTAGTCTAAGACACCACTTACAGTGGCAACTTTACACTTACACACTCATTTCTAGGGCAGGGAATAACTTTGAGTGCTCTGCCAGTTTGACAGCAATGTTTCCTGGTAAAGGGATCAGCTCTAAGGTAGGAATTGCTTTCTTAATTTCAGTTCAGGTGCTGAAAGTTTTGGCCACTGTTGTGCTGAATCGCATTTAAATCTGTCACTTTATTGTGCTTAAGTAGAAGCCCAGCGATTCTCCTGATGATCCAGACAGACTGGGAGCATTCTCAGCTGACTGCACCTCTGCAGAGCTGACCCAGGCAGTGACATGGAGCTGACACAGTAAGGAACACAGGGGAGAAGAAGCCGAGGCTGGGCAGTGGTGCCATGGTCCAGGAAACATTTAATTTCTTCAAACTACCATTAACAAAGCATGTGATAACTTCCAGCTATATTCCTGGTCAACACTAGATGTTGCTGTGCTGCTACTCATATAAACTATACATTAGCAAGGTTTTAAAATGGTATTTACTGCAATTTCCTCTTTCCT
Organism: Pycnonotus jocosus; assembly: GCA_013400435.1. Lineage (NCBI taxonomy): Eukaryota > Metazoa > Chordata > Aves > Passeriformes > Pycnonotidae > Pycnonotus > Pycnonotus jocosus. The sequence goes on from VWYP01033786.1 coordinate 333,761, forward strand.
GTTTCTGTTAGTCACTATATCCTGACACTATATACTGGGGAAGTGGTTACTTTAATTTACTTTTCCTTCAGAGTTTCAACTTTATTTGGATAATATCAAGTTTATAATTCCCCCTCGAATGCACTTGTAAAACTTTACAAGAAAAAGAGACTCTTCAAATGATAACATGAAGCAACTCCTATATGAATGTCAAATATTTACTTAACTCTGCTTCTGGATTTTTTGCAATCCAAGGGGAATGACATTGTTAACTGGATGATTCCGGGAACAGACTGACAGCTGCAAGGCCACAGAGGGAAGTTTGTTTATAAGGGGACAAAAAAAAAATAAAATTTAAAAAAAAAAATGTTTAGTCCTGCTGAGTTTCAGGCTTTCTACTCCCACGTGTTTGAGTGGGAGAAAGGACAAATCTTAGGACGTTGATTTCCCCATGGCAACAGAAAACGGAAATTACTTTAACCCCATCTAGTGACAGATGACTCATTGCTCAGCCTGCTGCTATTTTCCAAGCACTAAAACAATACAGCTGCAAAGAAAAGGCCAGCCTGTATTATCTCATAGGCTGAGCACCAGGCTCGTGGGAGAGGGCAGTTCTCTGGCTGCCTTTCTGTCGAAGAAAGGCAGAGCTGGAGCCTTTTGGTTGTTCTCTCATTGTGTAAAGCAAACGTGTGCTCTCCATCCCTGCACTGCTGGAAGGCAAAGCCAGGGTGTCCCCAGGATGGAGGTGATGCAGTGTGGGATGAGGGGCTGGTGGGTGTCCTGTTGCTTGGTCCTGCTCACTCTGGGTTGAAAGGGATCCTAAAGATCATCTCCTTCCAACCACGGGCAGGGACAACCTCCACTAGACCAGGCTGCTCCAAGCTCCCTCCAACCTGTCCCTGGGCACTTCCAGGGATGGGGCAGCCACAGTGCCTGGACCTCACCACCCTCACAAAGAACCTTTTTCTAACATATAGTCTAAATCCCTCCTCTTTTGGTTTAAAACTGTTCCCCCTTGTTCCATCTTGCACCCAGGGATCTGGCAGGATATGGCCATGCTTTGAGTTTAAATACAGGAATGACTCCTTCCCAAATGCAGCCTGGTGAGGGGACAGCAGGGATGAGCAGGGTTTCCAGGCCCCTACATATCAAAAAGAGATCTGATGGCAGAAGTGCATTCTGTATTGTTGGGGCAGTCATAACATATTCCCCCAGGGTGTTGTGTAATAGGAATATTCATCTTTGAAAGCTTATTATGAGTGAAAGGTTGGTACCCTCTCTTCTTGCTGGTTTTCCCAAATCCCAGTAAGGATTCTGTAGGGCTCAGGAGTGAGGCTGGTAAGGCTTACTGAGCCTAAGGTTTGTTTTGTGCTTAAGATATTACACCATTGCCCAGGGAAGGTATAATGCTACCCCTGAGATGACAGACTGAATAACTGGTCAGTTAACATCACTTTTTTTCACCACAAACTGGGATCGGACGTCACACTATTAGGAAATCCAGGATCCCAGGAAAACTCCATGGTGGGATGGTGTCATGGGATATGTGAATCATTTTCCTTCTGGGAAAGACAGGCTGAACTGCTGGTACAATAGCTGAGTCTTTACTCAATCTTGTCAATTGTATGCTGGTATGATTACCTTTCTCTTTCTAATAGCAGAAAATCAGGTCCACAAGGTTCTGTTTGGACAGCATAATTAACAAAAAGAATAGCTCCATTACCCAGTTGTTCTGGGAACCAAAATCTGCCTTAGTGGCACAAAGATTATCTTCCTGCAGGAATCAACACATACCAACATGAGCTGCTGGCTAAACCCAGACCTTGAATGAGGGCTCCAGCAGCACAGTGCTATCTGTTTGTTATCTGGGAACACCCCGGGCTTGGCTACAGCTGTCCCAAAGCTGTCATGTCAAGAGCAGCTGGACCAGGCTGCTCAGGCCAGCACTGATTACTGGAGAATGAACCGCCTGAGTTCTGTCCGCGAGGTGCTGCGGGGCTGTGAGGTGTTATCTTATTCTGATAAGAGGTGTTATCTTATTCTGATAAGATTTTCTTACAGTTCTGCTCAGTTCTGCTCTCCTACAACGCAAAATGTCCCCTCCCAAAAGTGCAAGAGGCCTGTGAAACTGGCAGCTGTGGGGAGGGAGAACCAGAGATCATAACATCTTACTCTTGAAACAGAAATTGGGACTATTCCTGTCCAAACTTACAGCAGCCGAGTAGAGCCAGAGAAAGATGTGGGAAATCAGATTAAACTCCACCTTTTGAGACTCCATCCATCAGCATTCTGGTTTAGAAGCCCATGAGTTATGACACTGAACAAAAAGACTGTTCCTTTCAGAGAAGAAACAATTGCCAAAATGTCCATGTAGAAAATGAGAATAACAGTTCTAATATAGGTTTTTCTGCTTTAGTGTTCTCTCCACTTCTTTACCTAGAAAATGGCTATATTACCTGGAAAAAAAATTTTTGTATTTTGCTGCTTGAGGGGGAAAGAGCTAATTAAATTTGTAAAAGTGGAAAATAATGTTAAGAGGTCTTTGTAGGCCTGTGGTTCTGACTGCTGGTGTCAGCTTTACTGCCAATATGTGCAGATGGTAATGAATGAGCTACCATCAAGCTTCCTTTATTGTCCTAGGGCCTCACTCAGCTCATAAATGTCTTCACTGGTTATTATTTCCAGTTATTTAGTGTTCAGCTGGTGAGTGCAGCACTCCCATTGATGCTGCACCCCAAACCACCAGAGCAGGATAAGTAATGGCAGTTTGTCAACCAAGCCCTCTAACCCAGCTCAGAGAGGCGGCACAGGATGCGCTGCAGCAGCCACACGTGAGCCAACATCAATACTGAAACCAAGCCCTCCCCAGCTGCATTGTTTGTACATAAATATGACTTTCTAGCAACAGCCTGGGCCCCTGGGACATGTAGAGCACTGAGCCAAGGCCAGGCACAGCCCTAGGGGGACAGTGTGCAGGGCTGCTGGCTGTGCAAGAGGGCTTGAGCAGGCTGATGGAAGGTGGTGGATCTCCCAGTGGGCTCCAGGACTTTTGGATAATACATTTAGGTCTCTCCACAGAACATGCTGTGCAGAATTTTGCATAGCCAAAGGACAGCATTTCTTCTCACAAACAAGGGCATAATAGTCTTTTCCAGAATAAGAGTATAAATTACTTTCCCTGTAACAGCATTTGAAGCCCTGGGCAGGCGCAGCGTTCGTGCTCTGATTTACCAGCCTGACGCCTGTGCTGGGTTCAGTTCTTCAGTTGTCCATAGAAACACTTCCTCTGCCTCTTTCAGCCTGCAAACACTGTGGTGGCTTCTGGAAACCACAAACAACCGCTGTGCACTTTCTGTCAGTAATTCTTCGTTCGCACCAATGGGTTCTTCTTCCAGCTGTGTCCGTCTTTCTGCTCTGCTCTTGCACCTCATCCCCAGGCAAAAGCAGCAGGAAGAGCAGCTCTTCTCTGCCAGGCTGGTGCAGATTGGGGTCCAAACTTTCCATCTTGGTTTTGCAAACCTATTTTCTTCAACTCTGGCAGAATATTTTCATGCCTGTTAAGCCATAAGGGCTCAGCTGGGCCTGGCTCTCTGGCCAGCCTCTCTTCTCAAGCAGCCTTCAAACCTCCCATGGAACCCCAAGGCTTGTTTCCCTATGACTAGAGACTCCAAGAAATACCACCCTTTTCCAATCCTCACCACAGCAGAAAGAGTTTCTTTCTTGGTATCTAATTCTCCTAAACATGTTCAGGTTTTCCTACTGGAGCTTGCTAATTTCCAAGCAGAGTTGCCTGTAAAAATTTCCCTCAATTTCAACACATTTTCCCTTGCACTGGGGCTATGGAAACAGCTGCAGGCTGCCAGCTTTCCTGGCTCACCTTCCCAGGAAGGCTGCAAATTTGTGTTTCCTGGGACTACAATTCCCAGAAGACAATTTATCTTCCCCCAAACCAGGAACCAAAGTTTGCTGGGTCTGTTGCATCTTTTGAAAGGCTTCCTCCTCCCATGAGTAAGGAAGGGATGAGCCTTCCTGCAGCAAACTGGGAGCAGGAGGGGAATGTTGTAGGGGCAAAGCATCCTTCTCAGCACAGCTCCTACCCAGTCAAAGCTCTGCAGAGTTAGGGGAGAGCATCTGAGGTCAGTGCCTGAGAGCACTGCTTCCACTTTCATAGAACTACAACATCCCAAGCAAAAGTGGTGATTACAGGGCTGGCTGATGTTAAATTAAGAGTTTTTGGGACTGTGTGAGAATGTTAGAAATGCCCTCCTCAGCTGTGTGTCTCCACTAAAATCAGTATTTCAGTATGTCTGTTCCCAAGAGACCACAAAATCCTCCTCTGTAGCCTCTGATCAGACACGTTTGTGGTTCCTGCTGGAACGGTGATGCCAAACACCGCTGGCTTCCCCGTCCCAGGGGAACAGTCTTAGGAAAAGGTTTTAAAGAAAGGACCGAACTCCATGGCCTTAAGCAATCTCTGTACTGTTCCATGTAACGTGACTCAGTATTGTACTTGGTCACTTAACGACTCTCAGTGTTCCTAATTAAAACCAGCCTTTACCCAGGCTATCATTGTGTGAATGCTGTCTCCATCAGCAAAGTCATTAATAGTGGAACCACCCTAAACTACCCTATTTGAATGAGGGGCTGTAATCTCCTGAAGGAATCCCTGGGTCTTTTTGCAATCAGGAGGCAAAGGTGTTGCTTTTACAACATCCTTCTAAAGTCTGCTGTTCAAAAGATTGAAAGCTCACGACTTTGGAGTCACAAGGAGCCTCCCAAAAAATCAGCAGAGTGTGTCACTGGCAGGTTAAAAGGTCCCAGGCACTGTTCGCAGCATGGAAACGCCTGGCTGGGTTTTCAGCAAGCCAGAGGAGTTCAGTACTGAGCAGCATCGTGTGTTCAGTGCTTTAAAAATGCAGCGGGATTTGGGGTGAAAACATGGAAAAGTCAGCCATGGTGTTTCACAAGGACACTTCTCTCCGTGTGCACAAGGCAGGATGACTCAGCTGCTCACTGATAGCAAATTTGCTGAAACAAATACCGACCTTCAAACAGTCACTACATATTATCACTAACATAAATACCATCCTGAATACAATAAACCTAACCCTCGCCTTTTTTTTCCCTCCACTACTCTGTTTCCAGGTGTTTTTTCACTTAGATCTCTCCCAGGGAATCTCAGCATCCCTTTTCATCCTTACTGGAGCTTAAGGAGAGCTTTGCTCCGTGGGTTCAGCCCATCAAAAGAAAAAGGAAATGGAAAAGAAAAGCCATTCAGAACACAGATGAGCCAACCTTCCCAGCATCTAGATTGTTGAGTTTATAAACGGAAGAGTTTATAAGAAATATCCCCACTTGCCACCTTTTTGCACAAAAATCAGTATTTGGACACCTAAATATGCCCCAGCTGTCTGGCTCAGTGATCGTGGAGTGTGCTCCCTCCTCAGTTTGTTCCTAGGAAGTCTCCTGGCACTGGCTGTGTCCTGTGGGAGCAGATGCTGTGAGCACCTGGCTCCCCTGGGACCACACAGGCACCAGAGGCAGCAGGAGAAAAGCAGAGCCATCCTGTCAAGATATTTCAGCAAATTTGAAACACCTCCGTGGTTTCATACCAGAGGAGCACTCTGTACCTGGGCTGGGTGTTCTGAGCCAACACTTGCAACCCTGAAGCACCTTTTCCTCAGTCTTCACTGTGCAGTCCCTTGCTTGCCTGCCTCTATTCACCCACTTTTAAAGTAGTGTGAGTGTCCTCACAGCACAGATCCACCAAAAATGAAGAAGAATGGCTGGCCAGGGTCCTAGCTTTGCCTGGTTTTCTGGAAACTGCAGGAGATTTTTTTCTTTCCACTCAGTAAGCTTAGATGCAGGAATATTACACAATTTTTTTCTCCGAGATAAAAAGTCACTTTTCCCTACATTTAAAACAATAAGAACTGAACTACTAATTATAAAAGAAGAAGAAAAAGGCCGTGAAGCACTTGCAGTTTGGTCCTTCCGTGTAACACCAGAGTGACGTTGGAAAGAGGAAGCGCCTCAGAGCTGGAGCTGTGCCGGGCGATCCCTCGCCGCTCTGGCGTGTCCTTACCCGCTTATCTCTCCACTTCACCCACTCGTGGGGCATCTGTGTCCCAGAGCAGAGGTGCTGCCTCAGGAGTCCTCTCTGAAGGGCTCCAGAGACAGCTGCATCCACAGCACAGCTCTGGGATCTCACGGTTTCCCACGGATTAATGCCCAAGCACGGCTCCCGCATCATTCCTGGAGGTTTTGGAGGGAATTCAGTTCAGATCCAGGTAAGTGCTGGCTGGTTGGAGCAGGGCTGTGCCAGGGCTGGCTCACTGGGGTACTTGTGGATGGCATGGTTCATTTGGGGAATTCCACAGAGAGCAGGAGAAAGTGATGAGAAGTTGTCCTCTGCCTCGTTGGCTTGATTTCATTCCTGACTCCAAAGTGTAGTTTTGCTTTAAATGAGGGAGGAACAGCGCTGCCAGGAGATAAGGGTGTTTGAATCTGGGATGGGCAGTTTGCTCACGGCAGCCCTTGGTTCATTAAGCCAATACCAAACACTGACATGCAGCTCTGAATCACACCCAGCAGCAGCCTCCACTCCCCAAAACCAGCCTGGAGATGTTTGGTTATGGGGAGAACCCAAAGATTTGGAAACAGGCACCCTCCTCAGAAGCTTTTCAGTTACACATTAATGCAAATTCCAAGTAAATGCTGGTCATTTGCATAAGGACCTGCCTGGAAAGATGCTAGAAATTGTGGTGTGACCCACAAATAAATGCCAGCCCCTTTGTAAGCTCAGAAAGCTCCAGTGTCCTCAGCTAGAAACCGAGGGCTGTGGAGCAGATGCCAACCAAACCCCTCAGATTCATGTCATCTACCCTACATGCAGGAGAGCCAGAAAATTCCAGCAGTGACCTTCCTCTGGCCTCTCTGAAATAATTGTATATCCAGGTATGCATTAGGGACTGACAGAAAGTTAAAAACCAAAGACTGTTAAAAAAAAAAAGTAAAAGCTAAGCGTCCCATTTCTGGGTGTGCTGCTGTTACCAGCTGCTGTACGTGATCCTCACAATTAAATTGCTGAAGAACCGGTTCTGGGTCAGGTTCATGTTCCCTCAGTAAGTGTGACAGAGGGTAAAAGGGGAATCTGGCACTTCAGGGCCACTTTCATTTGAAGGTTTAATAAACACTAACACCTCTGAAGCTGTGTGCCACTGGCCGCTCAGTTTGTTACTGTTGTTCATGTGTTTGCTAATAATTGTCAGAAATCTACAGTGAAACATGGATTGGCAGCTAAGGGAGTGCAAAAACTGGGTGAAATGCAAGAACTGACAATGTTTTTTCTTTAACTTTTCCCTCTGCTTAAAGAAGACCTGATGGGTTAGCTGGGCAAATGGACACTTCACTCACTTTGTTAATTACCCCTGTGCTCCACACGCTGAGCCCAGCCCCACCTGTGTCCAGTTATTCCCTTCAGAAAGGTTTCCACGTGAAGGCGACTCATCCCGTGCTGTACACTTGGGTGTTTTCATCTGCCCAGCATGCTGAGATTTGTAATGCTCTGCTCTTCCCAGATTTATGGATGGAATTAGAGGAAAGTGAGAATATACCCCTGGCTGTGCTCTTCTGAGGGCTGTGCAGCTCCTGTGCTGGTGGGTACAAACAGAAATGATTGACTGGACTCTGCTGGGGCTTCGTATGTCAGGTTCTGTCTTTCTTTAATTGTTTTGTGGATTTTGTTTCTCACTTGTTCTTCCTAGTTTTCACCCTAGTTTTCACCCTATGGCAAAGCCTGGTTTTACATGTTTTACTTGAACGGTGCAAAACAACTGGAAGTTGGGGATAAAAAAAGAGGAATAGAGAATTATGATACTGGTTTTAGTGGAGGAGTCTGTGGAGTTTGCCTGAGCAAACTGGGAGCAGAATGCAGGGAACTGGGACTGATGGCAGCTTTGAGTTTGGTCTAAACTCTGGAAAGGCAGTGCTCAGCATTTCTGATTGTATTTTTTGCATGTGTGCTTGGCAAATAGGAAAATTACTTTTCTGAGACTAGCTTTATGCTTCCTGATGGATTTTCAGCAGGAAAAATAAAACGTTTCTTCCTGGGCCTTGTGTTGGGATCATCAGGAGATCAGGATCTGCTCTGTCCCATTTCCCCTTTTCTGTGTTGTGTGGTGCCATGGCGTGTCCAGTGGGTTTTTCCAGCTCAAGGTGCATTAAAATTTTCGTGACTCATTCAACTCCTTTTTTTCCCCTATTGCAATCCATCTAATGGGCCACCACGTAAAAATCCTCTTTCCTGCAGCCTCCCTGCCCCTGGACTCCCAGTGAGACAATGTGTGCAGCCTTGTGAGAGTCAGGGTGGTGGCTGGAGGGGACAGAGCCATCCTGGCTGCTAAAACCCATGGCCCCAGCATGGGGACTTCAGCAGAAGCTGAGTGTGTGAAGGAGCAAGGTCATGAGCTGGGGTGACACTAAAGCAACAATAATCATTGGGAAAACACTGGTTTTCCATCACCAGCAGGATCGAGTGCAGTTTTCTAACAAAATTTTGAACAGGAAAGTTTTGAAAGTTATAACATAGCTCAGATAAAAAAGAAAACAAGTGGAAGAAGCTGCATTTCTGATCCCTGGGTAAGATGTGGCTGTCTCAGCAGGACTGTAGGCGAATTTTGAGCATTTAAGAGCAGAAGCAGTAACTCCCTTATCTTGTTTGACCATCTCTCTACCAGATGCAGTTGCAGTTTGTCCGGATATTTGTAAGTTTTTCAGCATGAATACCAGAATAAACTATGCTGATCATCTAGACTGACCTGCAGTGTCAGGCAAACCACAAGATTTATGGTTTCCTTGAACCAGTATAGCCTTTGGAAGGAAAAAACCCTCCTGTCTTTAATGAAAGCATTTTTAATGATGATGATTTTACTTAACCTGATGAAGGACTGGTTCAGTTTGGATTTGTGTCAAATTCAGCATTGCCTGGGTTAGATTCTGACATTCAGGTGACATCCAAGAAAGCATTTTCACTTCACAAGAGTAATTTTCCAACAGTATGAACAAGGATGTGAGGAACCTGGAAAGTGGAATACTGCAAAAAGCATGCAAAGAAATTCATTCCTGCGATAATAAAATATTAAAGTCATGAGCTAATTCTGAGCATTTTAACAGTGTGAGGGAACAAAGCTAGAGTTTAAATGAAAATATTCAAAACTAATACTCCCACTACTTATAGGCACATGTAAGCTGACAGATTGTTTTAGATGCAGAGTGTAACTGGAATATACAGAGCTAGCACCAAGCAAAAATAAGACTACAGGGGAAAATGCAGCTATAGAAAGATATGGGTATTATAGAAAGAGATTTTGTTGTGCCTTCTCTGTATGGGATCATATACAGTCAGAGAAGCAATGATGAAAAAAAAAGGTGTTTATTAAAGCTAACAAGGAAAATAGACTTACAGAAGAAAGAACTTGGAATGTTGTGAAAGAAGCAAACAGTAGCTCTGAGGATGATATATTTGCATATCTTTAACTAAAATAGAGGGGGAAAGAAATAAAGGGGGAAGGTTGGAGCAGTGCTGGATCCAGAGACATGAGAGCAATGCCAAGTTGGTGTCATGCTGGGAAGCACAAGATATCTCAGAAGCAAGTGAGATTTACATCAGATAAAATCAAAATTATGCAATGACTAGCACAATTCCTACCCCCCCTTGAAACCTGATTTAAAAATAAAACATTAAGAAGAACTTCAATTCAGAAACTGTTGTTTTTAATGTAAACAAGGGAACATGGGAACATAGAGATATAAAATCAGGGGAAAATGATTCAGAGAACAGGCACATAAGTAGAGCAATGTTATATCCTTGATATTCAGGGGGTTGGAGCATCTCTGCTCTGGAGCCAGGATGAAATAGTTGGGTTATTCTGCCTGGAGAAGAGAAGGCTCCAGTGAGACCTTGGAGCCCTGTCCAGTGCCTAAAGAGGCTCCAGAAGAGCTGGAGAGGGACAGTGGACAAAGAGATTAGATTCAAATTGACAGAAGGCATGCTCAGATTGGTTCTTAGGAAAAAATTCTCCCCTATGAGGGTGTTGAGGCCCTGGCACAAGTTGCCCAGGGAAGCTATGGCTGCCCCATTCCTGGAAGTGTCCAAGACCAAGTAGGATGGAGCTGGAGCAACCTGGGATAGTGGAAGGTGTCCCTGCCCATGGCAGGGGGTGGAACTGGATGATCTTTATAATCCCTTCCAACCTGAACCATTCTATGATTCTATATCCAGAGCAGATTACAAACTTTTACTAAAACTGGAAAAAACACATCTGCTTTACTTTCAGCCAGCAGAGCCCTGCAAAGAGTAAAACATTTGTTACAGAGGCATCAAGCAGCCTCACCTGGGGCTGATCCAGCCTCACTTGGGCTGAGTCATGGGTGTAAAGGGTGCCGGGGAAAGGGCTGGTTTGGGAAGGGGGATGGTGGTGTTTGTCTGCCTGAGGAGGTGATGGGGGCACCAGGAAGCTTGGAGGCTTAAGAAGGAGCTCTGGGGATGAATGACCAGAGAGGCTGTGTGAAAGCAAAAAGTTGTTGGGGAGGAAGGACTGGCTGAGACTTGGAAGTGGTTTCTGGTGAAGAAATGGGCTGGCAGGTGGCAAAAGGAAAAGGAGGTGCCAGCTGAGCAGTGATAGGGGTGACAGCAACATGTCATGTCCTGTGGCTCCCGAGGATTCCCTGAGGCTGAGCTGGGCAATTGCTTTTGGGAAGTGTTGAAGCATTCCTGGGGCTGGAGCAGTGAGGTGCCAGCTCTGGGGATCTGGGCTCTGCAGAGGAGCCCTGGCACAGCAGGAGGGTGCTGCGGTGGCTGCCAGTGCTGAAAGGCAAAAAACCCCAGAGCTGAAGAGGCATCAGATGAGTCTGTGGCAGGTTGTGATGCTGCACAGGGGAGTTTGCTGCTCTTTTGAGGATAGAAATGTCACCGTGGGGACTGTTAGCAGATGATTCTTTGCCTGATGAGATGCCATTGAATATGCGAAATTCTGAGCTGTCAATTGATGTGGTACCACCCACACTGGCTGCTGGTGGGCACAGCCCCGATCTCAGCGGGGCAGGAAGTGCCCCAAGTGCTCACATTACAGGAAGCTAAAAATCTTGCAGCCTTGTGCCTAAGATCACTTATTTCCTCAGGAAAAATCCTGCATCCCAAAGTAATCTGTGAGGGGGTGTCTCAAGGTTTTTGTGAAAGAGGAGCTGTTCCCTCGCAGTAACACAAGGAAAAGCCCCTGATGAGCATCACCCAGCACAGTGAGTGGGGTATGTCTGGTGCAGGCTGATTCACAAGAACAGAGAATTTTGACATTGCTGAAAGACAAAAAAAAAAAAAAAAAAAAGTGGTGCATACTGATGGCTGTCACAGGAAAGACTCGCTCCTTTCAGCGCCTTGGTGCTGCAAAATACACTTTTTACGAGACAAAGGTCTCTTCTTAGGAGTTTGAATGGCTGTTCTTAGCTATTGACAAGCCTGGAGCTAGCAAAATAGGCTCTTCTTTCTTTTATGTAAGGTGATAAATATAAATGTCCTATGATAAATAGTCAATGGAATATAATAAGTTCTTACACAAGTAAATGTGCTTAATTTTGTTCCCAGACAACAGCGACAAAGGGATGTTGCACTGAATGCCTCGCAGTGATAGAGTTTCAGTAGTGAGAGGAAATGAGATCTTGTTTCTGAAAGGGGAGAGAGAGAGGCTTTGTGAATGAAGAACGAATCTGAAAGGTGCTGCTTCTTCCCTCTGCTTATGCTCTAATATTAATACAGGGAATAACGGTGAAAGCTGCAGCTGGAGAGGGCACTAGGGGTCACCCCTGTCTTATCTATGTCATCTGGATTTAATTCTGAAGTAAGATAAACAACATGACAAAAAACAAAGCCAGGCTATTCTGATTTCTTTTTCTTTCTTTTTCTTTTTTTTTTTTTTTTTCTTTTAATTGTGTCGGTCAGACAGCTTGCATTTCATTTCTTCATTTTCCCCTCCTGCCTGCCTTCTGTCTGTCTCTCCTTTAAAACAAAGCCCCAGGAAGCCAGTGGGTTGCAGCCAGGGAGGATGCTATAGATGCAGGGGACTTGCATCAAAATTCCCTCTGTGTGGCTCCCATTTATTTAGAGCAAAGGTCAGGCAAATCAAACACACCAAGTCAGTCGGGCAGAATCACAGAGCAGCCTTGGCATGTTCCTGCAAGTACGGCAGAGCAAACTGATTGCAGCAATGAATGGCTCCCTTGTAGTCCGGGGAGTAACTCCTGACACGTTTTGCTCTGCCTGCCCAAAAATCCCGTGCCTAAAGATCTTTCTCTCCCCTTTTCTTCCCCCCAGCCAGAGAAGTGGCCCTGACTTCTCATGCAACTGCATCTGATACCTGCATTTGGAGGATTTGGTGTCTGGGCCATGAAAAGGATTGCAAATTCTCTTCTCTGAGACTTTTTTTGACCTTGTGTCTAGGAAGCAACCACTGCTGTCAGCTGAATCTGATGTCTGAGTGTTGGAATTGTGCATTTTATGGTGCCATGCAAGATGTCTAGGGAGGAAAAGTATTTCTTTACGGAGACAGATGATTTTTCTCAAGACAGACAGGCTTCCAGGCACACAAGATGTGATGAAGAGACTGCACCCCCTACCAGCCTGCTTTTTTTAGCTCTAGTAACTGATGTTGCAAGATGTAGATCCCCTTTTTTCTGCATATAAATTATGGTAAATTGTGGTGGGTTTTGTCGCATGATGTGGCAGAAGTTGAAAGTTCACACGAACTTAAGAACTGACCTGTCAATTTATTGAAAGAATCAGCTGCCAGGAGCTGGGAAACTACAAAGACAACAACTTCTGTCTTGGAAAGTCCCTTTCCTGCAGATCCCTGGAGACAGGAAGAGCCGCAGAGGAGCTTCCCCATAACCATGCCCCACTTGCACACTCCTTCCTAAGCACCAGTCATAATTCCCGTGGGATGACACCCTGGGGTTGGGTGGTGCTTAGCCTGCCCTGCCACACAAGAACAGAGACGCGTTCTTGGATCACACAGGGATGATAAATCTGCTTGGAGCGCGTTACTGTAGGGGCTGTTTCCGGACCAGTGCCAGGGCGAATCCAGACTCACTACCCGAGCTGTGCTCAGGGCTGGTGGCAGCACACACAGGACACCTCTGTCCCTGTCACTGACTCCTGCCAGCTCCAGGCCTGGCCATCAGCTGCCTTTTAGCTGGGAACTGGTTCAGTGTCAGCTCAGGTATCCGTGGGCTGCAGCAAAGCTATCACCCAAAGGTGGGGGAGCGCTCCGGCTCCCTATTTTAGGGTTTTATGTAACATCCAGCTTATATAAGCCTTTGTTAACAAAATGGGTGGAGTGTGTCTCGCTTGGATTCCTCGCTAAAGAAACGCTCATTACTTAACGCTTACTCAAGTGCTCATTACATACTTTAAGAATAATTTACTTAGTTCCTTTCCTGTTGCTAATAATAACATGGCGACTTGACAACCTGTTATGGACAAATGATAGAACGTGTAATTCTCCATTCAGTGAACTGCACCTTGGAATAAATGAGAAGCAGTGCTCTTGAGGTAGACGAGGGGAAACTGAGACATACCTCAGAGGTATTTAATGGGAAAAGAAGGCATTCCCCAAAGGCAGAGGGTGGAAGAACGAAGCATACCCCAAACTCTGATCCTGGGCTGTGTATTGCTTTCTTCTTGCTGCCTCCTGGCAGGAGCCAGGTTTAGGGTGCTGGTAGAGGAGGAAGGATGTTCTGGCCTTGCCAGGATGGTTTGGCCTGCAGGATGTGCCTGGGGACACAGCGTTGGTAGCACAAGCCTCATCTTCAGGGTTCCACCCAGCATTGTTTCCCACGTGGAGGGAAAAGAGAGGGGTGGGCAGGCAGCAGCACTAAACACTCTGCAGCCCGTGCCCTCATCCCAAAGCTGACTTGGATCCCAGGGAAGTCCCAATAGTCTCTGTCATTAATTAAATACTTTTCCAGATACAGAGTTCTGTCCTCCAGCAGGAAAAGGTGGGTTGTATCCTGCTGTGTGGGAATGGTAAGGCATTAAAAGCTGTCAGATAACCAGACCCCACGGTAGAGAGGACCATGTAAATTGTTTTCAGACGGACTTGGTGAGCTCACTCAAACCTAACATTCACGTTCCTGCAGGGCTTTAAATAGAAAGGCAGTGTGTGTCTGAGCCCAACACCATACGGAGCTGGTTTGCACTCTCTCCTTCCTCCAGATCCTGTGCTTCATCTACTGACGTGCTTGGCATTCCTTGAAGTTTTGTGAATTGCTGCAAAAAACCTCCCAACTCTCTTTAAAAAAAAAAAAGTATTTTCCCCCTTCTTTTTCCCCCTAAAGCCTTGCCTTTCCCTGCAGCCTTGTCCCTCCACCGCTGCTTGGGGCAGCTGCCACACGGTGGCATCCAGGTATCTCTGGAACGATGCACCAGTGAGGAAAAGGGCGGGACAGCTTGGATTCGGGCATTTCCTGCCCAAAAGCAAGTTCGAGATACGAGAAGTAGGTATTATTTTAGTTCCGAGGCACATTTCTGTCCCCTGAGGCTCTGAAGGGGTGATACAGAGGGGGGATGCGCTGCTGCCGGAAAAATCAAGCTCGACGTGGTATCTCATGTATTATTCAATTTTTTTTTTCTTCTTCGTCTCCTTGTATTTATTTTTTTTAATGTTTTTTAAATTTTTCATTTACCACTTCCATCCACATCCCCCCTCGCCCAGAGATGGAAAAAAGCCCCAACCAAACCCAAACAGCAAGAGCATTGTTTGTGTTTCCATGGGAATTCTGTGAGAGGAGAAGGGTGTGAAAGAAAACTGAAATATTCTGGCCAAATCTGATAAGGTTTGGATCCTGAGCAGCCCCCGGGGTTGTCTTGTAGGGACTAAAGTCCAGGGGTCTGCTGTCCCCTGACTGTGCAGGGAGGTTGCTGCTGTGTCATGGGAAGTATTACACTGCTGTGGAATTTTGCCAGGAAAAGCAGTTTTTATGGGAGAAGGCAAGACTACAATTCCCAGGAGGCCCTGTGGCCCAGTCAGAGACTTGACGCTGAAGTGACTTCCAACAAAACTTCCTTCCCTGCCTGTTCCCTCAGAGTTAGGAGGACAATAGTGGTCCTTTAAGGGAAGAGGAGGAAAAAAAAACTACTTGACAATGTGATTTGTATAAGCAACCCTGCCTTTTCCTTTTGGAATACTGGTCTTACGGGACAATTTTTTTTTTTTTTCTTTTGTGCATGTATGTGGCTTAATGCCAGCTGGCCCACATTGGGTTGTCTTGGGCTGCTCCATCCTTGGCAGTGTCACCAGTGGCTGCCTCAGTGTGGATCCACAGGGTTTTTCTGGAATGTCTGGTGCACACCTCCATGGGGCTCCATCACCTGCTGTGGGTGCTGTGTGGGCACTGGAGCCAGGGCTGGAGCTGAGCACTGCTCTGCCCCATCCCTTGTGCCCCTCTTGGGATAATGTTGAGACACTTTCTCATTGCACTGCTCTGAAATGGCTACAGCAAAACACGTTTCCAGTCCCTAGTGAGGTGACACTCTGGGATACAGGGTAAAGTAGCCCCTCTGTCCTAAGGAGCTGCAGAGTCACTGTGCTGTGGGGCACAAAAACCTTTGCTCTTTAGTCAGGACATGTTCAGCAGAGGCTGGGGAGAGGGTGCAGGAGCAGGAGGCACGGTGGTGTCCCAAGCTGGAGCGTGGCTTTACACACAAAGTAAATCCTCATCTCACCAAGGGTGATAAAGCTGATCCCTTCCTCCCCTGGGGCTCTCCAGACTCCTTCCCAAATGTGACCCAACTGAGGGAAAAACAACTCCTTATTTTTTTCTCCTTGTTTCCCTCTAGTCCCCATGGCTTTGCAGAGGCACCAGCATGACCCACACTTGGTGTCAGGAAGCCCCTGAGTGGCTACAAGGGAATTATAAGGAGGAAAAAAGCCCTTTCAATGCCTGCAGATATGAAAGACACTCCAGGCTCCACTCTGGCATTTGATGGTTGTTTTTTTTTTATTTTTCCATCTTTGATGTGTGGGTTGCTGTGAACAGTGTCAGGAGCACTGAGCTGTGGAATAGCCCATTATTGGTGACACTGTGATTAATACAGGGCTGGAGTTTGTATTGATGTAGCTGGACTTCTTTAACAAAGGAAAAGCAAATAAGTGATTAAAATCTCTATGGGTAAAACCCTCTATTTAGGTGACACCTGGGTTCATCATGTCAGACAGATCCCTGACGTGGCTCCAGTGAGATCCTTCCTGCACTCCAACCCTTTGGCAAAACTGCCTTTTGCCAGAGGAAGGGGCGAATGTTTTTCAGGTTGTGAAAAAATGGTTTGAGAGGCTTGGAAAAGGTGACACTTCTTTGTGCTGTCACATGTTCACTCCTGCCTGCTCTTAGTCTGGCATTTATTTTCTCCCTTTCCCTCTCCCTTAAATCCTTGTTTTGCTTGGCATTTCTCTAGTGTCTTGCAGCTCTCTGGTCCTTCCCCTTCTCCCTGTGTTGTGATGTCAAGTGGTGACCGAGATTGAAGACAATGTCCTTATTTTAAAAGAATGCCTCTTTCTTCTCCTGTATTATCTTTCAGCTGGTGGATTGGGTTTGATGTGCAGCAGCATAGGCTTTTAGCTCACCAAGAGCCTTTCTGCAGATGTCTCTACGTGCCTCAAGTGTCCCCACTTTTGGCCACCTCACTGGGCATGGAAGTGAAAACTTTTAGAGAGAAGGAAAAAAGATGAAGTAAGACTAAATAACAACAACAACAACAAAAAATAGATTGCTAATATCAGCACCTTGGTTTTACTGACTGCAGCAGCCTCAATTCCTGACTGTCACTCAGAGCACTATTTGCTCCAGAGTCTCATCTTAAATAAGAAAACTTCACACACCTGTGATGACACCAGGCGTCCTCTGAGGGATGTGTGGAAGTCCCTGAAGATTGAAAAGCAGGTGAGAGAGAACCAAAGAAATTCCTGACAGATAATACTGTGCTTCTTCAGAGCTCAAGATATTTTCGAGGGTATGTGCCAAGTATCCACTTTATGAACTGCCTCCAGGACAGGGAAGGTTCTGGGAAGTGTAAAAAAACCACTAATGGGACATGGGCGCAGACCAGTGTTTCTGCTGGGAGAGATGATAAGTGTGCATGGAGAGCCTGCTCTGCTGTGGGGCTGCAGAGGGGGGAATTGTGCAAAGTAGAAGCCAAAATACTCAACTACATTGGCTGCTCTCTTCTGCTACTGGTCTAGCCCTGCTCACTGCCAGCATAAATCTACAGCAGAGAGATTAAATACGTATTAAGTGAGCTAAGGTTTATGGATTTGGAAAGATTTGCCAGAAATCAGCCAGTCACGTAGGGGATGAGCACTGAAATGAGCTCTGGGCAGAAGGGCAGGGGTTTACCTGCAGAGAAAGTTTATTTCTCTGTCTGATATGTCCCTGCTCTGCATCAAGACACAGGGAGAGGTGTGCAGAGATGGGAGGTGGCAGAGGTCTCTTGCAGCCCCCTGGCCTCCTGCCCCAGAGAGCTGGGGGAGTGAACAGAGTTGTGTCCAGAGAGGATGGCAGAGTTTGGGCATCCTGGGCAGGTTGGTGCTCCCTGTGCCATTTCTCCACTCATTCCTTTTCCATGTTTAGCATGAAACCTCTCTGCAGTGTGGGGTAACGTGCCTGTCCGGAACATGGCTCTGCCCACTCTTTGGGGTTGAAATGACAATGATATAGGGTAACTTTGAATATTTCCCACTGCCCTGCAATGTTCCATTACAGTTTTCTCTCTTGCTTTGTTCTCTCCTGACAATGAGAAATTTTTGTGCTGACTTTTTCCTTGCTCAGTGCAGCCAGCACTGCTGAGCCACCTTGACTCACAGATCTCCACAGATGCTGAATGGGGCAATGTTTGAGCCCAGCCCCATGAGCTGAAGGAAACCGTGTTGCAATGCTATTGGGAACGCACCTTAGATTTCTAAGTTTGATTTTAGGCGTGAAGCGCATCACTCACATTGGTTTTGTTAAGGCGTTGGTAAGCTAAGTCACAGTAAACCCAGTGTAAATGAGCTGAGCCAGCATGTTACAGGTGTGCCCATAAACACGGCAGGCGCTGCTCTGGTGGAGAATGTGATGCTTCAATATCGCACTGCCACAGTAGGGGACAGAGGCTGCCTCTGAACCAGCAGTGATCAAAGTTGGGTTATTTATCTCATCTGGGACTGTGGTTCAGTTCTTCGTGATTTAAAGAAACAAAAAATAAAATATTTTATGGAAGGAAAATATCCTAACAACCATGCTGAGGTCTTGTTGTAGATATAGAAGTGGAATCACTGAATTCCCTGGAAGAAATCACTGAGATCTCCCTGTACAGCCGCAGCAGTGAGAGCTGCAGTGCCGCAGACAGATTTTGGGCGTTTCACCAGCACTCACGGCTGGGTTATAGCTGGAACCTGCTTAGAATTTTGCTTATCCGCGTGTCAGTTCAATGCTTCTGCAAGCACAATTTTTTTCTCCCTCGCTAAAAAATCTGCTTCTTTGCATATTAAAAAGGGCATATGGGAAGTAACACGGTAAATGCAGCATGTGCAGGGGAGGACGGCTCGGATCCAAACAGCACCGGACTGTAATTATTGGGTTGTCTTATGCTAAAAAAAAANCCCCGCGGGCGGGGCCAGCTGTAGGGAGGCTCCTTGTGCTGCTCCGGGCTTGTTTCTCCGGCCGCTGCTGCCCCACGAGAGGGACGGGACCCTGGCTCTGACGGCACCCGGCTGGCGCTGACGGCACCATGGGGCACCCGCGGCCGCGGGGGCCGGAGGTGGGTGAGGGCGGGTGCGGCCGCGGGGCTTCCCCGGAGGGGGCGCCCGGCCCGGGGCTCTGCGGTGACTTCAGCGGAG